>OY997272.1:43331370-43743870 GCA_963921465.1 Triticum timopheevii | reverse complement strand
AAGGCCCCTCCTATATATATGGCACTTACGAAAATTCAGTTATCTCGTCGATCACTTCGTTCCACTTCTCGCGTGAGAGTCCTCTCGGTCTATCGTCTCCGGCGCCGCCGCCGCGCCGCCGTGCCATCGCCCTCGCCGCCCCCGCCGCCCGTCGTCGTCGTCGCCGCGCGCCCCCGCCGCCTGTCGTCGTCGCCACCCCCCGCCGCGCGCGTCTCGTCGCCATTGATCCCGGCCGCCGCCGGCCCGTCTCGTCGCCGTCCCCGGCCGCCGCCGCCCGTCTCGTCGCCGTCCCCGGCCCCCGCCGCCCGTCGTCGCTGCCCCGCCACCCGTACGCGCCCGGCGGCCCACTCTATATACGTACACACACGCATACACACACACACACACTAGCTACACACACACACGCATACACACACACACTACACACACACGCATACACACACACATACACACAGACACACAGACACACACACACACACACACACTACACGTACACTACACACACACTACACGTACACTACACACGTATATACACACATACACACACACATTTTTTTTACTTATTTTCTGTTTTCTATAATGTTTAGATGAATTATAACTATCTAGTTTATTTTTAGAATGTTAGAAATGTTATCATCGATGAATTAGAAATATGTTAATGTTTAGTTGAACTACTGAATTAATATATAGAACGAACTAGTTTATTTTTAGTAAATGCTTAGTTGAACTAATTGAATTAATATAACTAGTTTATTTTTAGTAAATGCTTAGTTGAACTAGTTGAATTAATATATATAACTAGTTTATTTTTAGTAAATGCTTACTTTGAACTAGTTGAATTAATATATAGAACTAGTTTATTTTTAGTAAATGCTTAGTTGAACTACTTGAATTAATATAACTAGTTTATTTTTAGTAAATGCTTAGTTGAACTAGTTGAATTAATATATAGAACTAGTTTATTTTTAGTAAATGCTTAGTTGAACTAATTGAATTAATATAACTAATTTATTTTTAGTACATGGTTACTTGAATTAATAGAAGTAGTTGAATTAATTGAATTAGTAAGTGTTTAATGTTTCGCCTAATATGAACATAGGAAATGTCGTCTGACGACGGATTTTTTTTTTATTATGTGCCAATACTGTGAAGACCAGCGCGGCCAGTGCGACAGAAATTTCCTTGTTGATGGTAGGCGATTCAGCATCAAGCTGGATGAGACTTTCGAATTTGATACAGTAAGTCACAATGACAAGTCTGTTTTTGTAATTAAGCATGACTTATATATGCTTCATTTGCCTGACTTATAATTTTTAATTTTCACTATTCTACTAGCGCATCCCCTGCCATGCAAGAATTTTTGTCTTGGATAAGATAGGTTTCAAAGATATGGAAACTATGGAGGTAAAGAGAGCTTACCTAAAAACTGAGCATGATGGTTATACTTTCAACGTCAAAGTATACAATACACACATGTACACCTATTTTGAATGCAAAACTTGGCAGGCACTATGCAAGGCTTATGCATTTGAGCCTGGTATGGTTATCACCTTTGATATTCGTCCGGAAGATGATATTGAAGGTAATAGAGACATATGGGTCGATGTGCAGACGCCTCCAGTTCTACCATTATGTGAGTTCTTCTCAACTATATTTTTGTCTTTGATATTGCTTATTTCAAAAATAACTGACAACTAATTTCTATTGACAGCTTATCTCCATTCAACCAAACATGTCCGGCGCTTGGTAGACAGGACCTACTACTGTCCCGGAGCTGAACTAAACTGCGAGGAGATAAGTCATTATGTTTCATGGCTTGAGGATCTTCATACTGTCAAGACAAATTTTCTTCCTGCACTTAGAAATGTTAGTACTAAAAAGTGCGACCAATAGTGATGGTATTGAACTACGGTCACATATTTTTAGGAATGATGGTAAGATATTTACTATTTGTCCTCAGTGCATATTTTGCATACATATTTTTTTTTTTGCTAAACTTTCATTGCTAAGTATATTAATTAAGTACTATACGATGTTCTTCAACAGGGACTCCCGATGACAGTTGTGCCTCAGGGGATCGAGACTAAAGGTCAGATGTCAATTGTTAGCTTACGGCCAAGATATCCTGCATTGCACATGAATGCATTCAGGATTTCTAGAAGCGATGAATGCTTAATAGTGAAAGATTGGAGGAAAATTGTTAATGATCGCAGAGAAGTACTAGGGGGCAGTAATGAGAAGCGCAGCCCACGATTAGGAGACAGGTTCATCGGCATGCTCCAGTATGATCAATCGGGAGAGCTATACATGTTCTATGCTATTTTACCAGAGAGAGAGTAGCTAGCAGGAGTGATTCAGCTAGTTCTTCATGCTGCTCTTAATTAGTACTTGTCCTTTCATGTCCGTGTTCTTCGTTCTGAACTTAAGTGATTTGCTTTTGTGGTGTTATATATGAACGCTTATAATATCATGACAATCATGTTGAACTCGATGATTGGTTCTACTAGAAATTCTATTTATATATATATGCATAACGTGTACAATGTGTAGTATCGTAAAATACCAGCAAACAAAAAAGAATTAAAATGGAAACACAAAATTAAATGAAAAAGAAATCATAAAACTAAAAACCCACCAAACCTTATAGTACCGGTTGGTGTTACCAACCGGTACTAAAGGGCTCCAGGCCCCCGGAGCTGGCTCGTGCCACGTGGTTGCCCTTTAGCACCGGTTCGTGCTGAACCGGTACTAAAGGGGGGGGGGGGGCTTTAGTGACCACAATTTAGTGCCGGTTATGTAACCGGCACTAAAGGGCCTTACGAACCGGTGCTATTGCCCGGTTCTGCACTAGTGTCATAAGCCTTTCCAAAGCATTTTTTTGAATACTATTCTCATGTTTTCCCAATGCATCTTGTCTACGGTCTCATGCCGGATTACTACTCCACCGAGTACATTTCTTCCTTGCATTAAAATCATTTGGGATGGGCGAACAACATGGTTAACAACCGTGTTGGGCCTATTAGTGGCCACGTCCGTAAATATTTTGAAGTAGACATTGAGGAGGATTTCAGTCTGTATTGCTTAATCCTCTATGCCTTCTTCCTCTTTGGCAACAAAACAATTTCGCCACAAATGAGCCTCAGTAGGGCAAGCTGGCTGGTACGAATATAATGGAAAAGTTCCAATAGGTAAGCCTTGATGACATCCCAGAAATTCAGATAGAGTTTTGCCTGGAGTCCATCAGGATATGGAGCCTTGTTATGTTTCATTTGGAACACTACAACTTCTCCTGTTCTAAGAAGGTGTGGTAAGGATATCATTCTATTCTGCCATGACTTGTGGAGTGTCATTTGCTCGAGTCTCCTCTACGGTACAGTTCCCCTGATCTGTAGCCCAAAACAAAGATTTATAGTACTAGTTATGAAATGCTTGAGATCTTCCTGACCCAGGAACCGTCCCTCATCATGCTGGGGACAAATACACCATCATATGCCGCCCATTGGTGACCATGTGGAAATATCATGTATTACTGTCTCTAGCAAAATGAACCAGGAGTCAGTTCTTTTGTACCAACTTAATTTCCTCTTATCGAAATAGATATGCAATCTTCTTGTTGTATTGATTTTTTAAATCAATCTCTTGGTGAGACAAAATGTGAGTCTTCGCGATTTTATCATGTCATCAATAATCATCATGAGGCATTGTTTTCTTTCGTTTTTATAAATGACATTGGTATGCTTTACCCCAGATAAGAACCGCCTTAAGGCTCTAATTCTAAAGTTCCATTGTTGGTGTAGGGAAATCAGTTGATAGACGAAATCTAGCAGTAGATGTTTTGGCACTGTTTGTGGCTCTTCCTTCCCCTATGCCTCCCATGCCTAGAGGGCTCGAAATTGTTTTTTGTTCCAGAGAAACAAGGAGAGAACACCGAACACCATGATCATGACCTGCCGGTCACGACGGACACCCTTACAAGGGCAGTTGTTTCCATGATAAATAGCTCGCACAAGAGGTCCCCGATCACTGCTCTGAAATATTCTTGGTGTTTTATTTCCTCGGTAACAGCTTGGGTGGTGGGGGCCCAATGCCCTCATGGGTGACCCCATGGCAATGATCTCTCAGCCTTCCCCGCTTTCTTTTCTTCCTTCTCCTCTTCCATTTATCTTGGTGCGATAAGAGGTTTAGATGGGGAAGCAGCAACCTCGCATGATATTTAACTGGGAGAATCAAGCACACACTTCAATGCAACTAGTGCTAGCATGTGATGCACGAGAATAATGCAAGCTAGGTATATGCAGATCTTAGAAAGGCGTGGGAAGAGGTAGTTGGGGGATGATGGCGAGTCGATGGTTTCATGCACTGGGTTAATCCATTTCATAAGACTACAAATATATGCCGAGTTCTCGCACATGCACGTAATAAAACTCTATCCATCCCGGTCCCACTTGTTACCCTCAACCAACACAAAGCAAACCTGCTCCATGCAATTGGTTCTTTTGATTGTTGCCTTGGATAATGCCATGCTATTCTAAGCGTAATCCGCGTGGTTTTTGATGATGCGCCATCCTGTGGGCTCACGTTGTCTAATGGGTTGACCGGTAGCGGGAGTGGGTATACCATGATTAATTCCTCTAGTTTTGTGCCATGGTAGGTCATGGTTACATGCTAGACCAAGTTTGAGCATGTGTGTTGACAAGATCCAATCATGTCGCATCAAAGTGTGGGATACACGCTGTGATTCCTTAACCTTCCTACCGGACGGTCCATCTATGAGGCAGATCCCACATCAAAATCAAGCATTCGCTATTTAAGCACCACACCACCCTTTAATACATATATTTGGGGCCCCGCAAAAAAAAATACATATATTTGGGGCACATGCTGGATGGGTGGTGTTGTGAGCCTCATATGCGCTATTTTCAACGACGCGCCCATCCTGTGGTCTCGCGTAGTCTAATGCATTGGCTGTCAGTGGGAGGGGGTAGCCGTTGGTTTATTCCTCTTGGTTTGTGTCAAGGTTACATGGCAGACCAAGTTTGAGCATGCGTGTTCAAAAGATTCCTTCCCATCGCATCAAAGTTGGGATGTCTGGTCTGTGAGGTAGGTGCCACATCAAAGTTGAGTATTGGCTATTTAAACTCCACACCACCCTTTTATACATATATTTGGGACAAATCCAGGTGGGGTGGTGTTCTGAGCTTCATCCGCTCAGTTTTCGGCAATGCACTAGTAGGAAAGCACTTACGCGTTGCCTGCGGTAATTTCTGAAAATAGCTGCAGTGTCGGATATATAGCCAGTGCCACTGTTTGGCTCGATTGTCTGGCATTGATGGAAGAGTAGACCCCGCTGCCTATTCAGGAAAATAGCACCGACGTTGCTCTCCTGGTCCTCCGGGTCATCTTCGGCTGGCAGGTTGACACATAATATGTCCGCAAACCGGTCATCCATTGCCGACAGACAGATCATCGAAAGACTAGAACAACATCGACCATAGTGTGTCAGTATTGTTCTGAACAGATAAAGTGTCGGTAATGTGTACCAACAGATGCATGCCATTATTGTGGTGTCGTGGTGTAGTGGACAGAGGAAGCAGAAGCTAAATGTACTCAGAGAAATAAGGGAAGTGATCATATATCCAAGGCATGACGACACTCATGGATGGTAAAACCGATACCATACAAAAACTAAATACGAGAAAGGTAGAAAAGGAGCAATTACATATATAGGAACGAGGTTCATCAAAAGAGAAACTAAATACGATAAAATGTACTTACTGGCCATTTTTGTGTTTGAAAATTTAGAAAGTTTAGGTGAAGTAGAGATATTTGTACGTAGATGATGCCCCAAAAAACATAAATTTGAATAGAAATTGGAAAATCCTACACTCGAGAATTTAGAACAAACACGATGAAACATCAAGAAGGTTTAGTATTTATCCATGAGCTTTCTAGGTTGCCTAGTTTTTGCAGAGTGCTTATGATGTTTTTTTGATTTCATGGTTTGTTCTTATTTTTATATATTTATTATCATTATTTTGTTTCTCAAATAGTTATTCCAGTTTTATTTACTAAAAGACCATTTAAGGGAGAGTCTAATATTCATTTTATGAACCTTCATCTTCTTACGCAAGAGTGATCTATCTACAATTTATTTTGATTTTTTTGTATTGACCGGGTCACTGTATGTGAGAAACCAGTACCATGTTAGTCGTCTAGCCACCTTTAGTGGGGTGAGGTACCAAATCAGTCCAGTTTTTAGGGTTAAGGGTCAAGTTTGTCTAGCTTTAGAGTTTACGATGAAAAAACTTGGTGCTCCAGGCCAGAAATAAACTATCTCCTTAGCTAATTGCAATTTTGTGATATGCAATTTTCCTTCCCTCCAAATTGAAAGAAGACTAGACATATGGTCAACCCAGAGTTCTTTAGTGCAAGGAAACTTGTTCATACATCATCAACGTGTTGTGATAATTTAATTATATTCCTTACACATAAAAGGGAGCGTTTAGTTTGTGAAGATGATTATCAACCAAACAGAACCATTAACGTTGCCCTGGTTCCCATCCAATCATCTTGGCGAATGGCGTATTGCAAAGGCCTATAAAGCTATTCAGTTTGGTGACTCAATATTCATTGCATTAGTCACATACAAAATTGAACTGGTAATTAGTGACCATTTAGAATCAAACCTGACATACGATTTTTCTGTCTATAAAGACTGCAGTCACTTGTCCATAATTGATGATTCGACAATCTTTTGTCTTTTAACTTGCTAACATGGTTTCAGATTGCATCTGTTTCATTTCTATCCATAGTGGGAAATCAATCAACACCCATTATTCCTTTACATACGCATAACTTTTCATTAATATACAGTAAGACACTCTCTTACAATTTTTTGTAAAATAATAACAACAAGGTTTTTGCTCTTGCTCCAGTATGCATTGACTGCTTTGTCCTGGTTTGATTTCAATATTTGGTGTATGGTATCCCATACTGTAGATGAGCAATTCATTCTAAGGATGTCAATGGTTATTTAAAAACTAAATCACTCGTAGTTGAAATAGATGACACCCATGGTAGAAATAAATGGCCACAACAACTGGCATGTGATGTTTGGTGAAAGAATAATGTCCATGCTACGCACTATGTCCATTCACTGGCCTTCTATAAATAACTAGTTTCACATGCATCGCAATCATGTGAAATAGTTGCTAGAGGGAGAGTGACCAAGTGCCGGAAGAGGGCAAAAATAATGAGGACGATTAGTGTTGCCAGCGGTCAGATGTTGTAATCTCCTAGGGGATGAGATGCATCGGGAGTTTAATTTCGAGGGCAACAGCAAGTCCCTGTCTAGAGTTATGTTCTACAGCTATAGTGAGCAAGTGCGCCCGCTCCCCCTATCCGAGTTGGTGTGAGTTACTCTGGAGAGTGTCGAGTTTATCGGATCAAGACGGTGGTGTATGAATTCAACCTACCAGAATATGCATGTATATTCCCCCTGTGCAAAGTAATTCTCCATGTGTATTGTGCAAGTACGTCGAAAAGTTTCGGCGTGTCATCTACAACACACAGAGAGACAACAAATGTTGCTTTGAGGCACCAGTCTATGTTAAGAACAAAGACTGTTTCGTGGCACAATAATTTTCTTACAACCATCACCTCAAAGCAGAATTCTGCAGCCATGCTACAGATTCAAAACTAGTCCATGTCCTAACAGAACATTGGTCTTGTCTTTTCATTATTCACCATTTAGGAACTAGAGAACATTTCGAAGATATGCGAACAACTTATAAACATAGACGAACAAGATACTACAAAAGTATGCTCCGATCTTCTCCCTACCATCATACCATGTATTAGCAAGAAGCACAATTCCATCTGAACTAACTCAACTGAAGAAACAGGGTTAATTATATACTTGAGATTTTAATGAAGTTTGAAAACCTTGCATTGGCGTTGGTAGTTTTGGCAAGTGAGTTTGATTTTGAGGCGTCACTTGCATGTGATTGTGGTTCTTGAGCCATCACCTGCACACAAGGAAGCCGAGTTGTTAGGGCATCTCCAACGCTGACTGTCAAACCGGACCACATTTGTCCGCGGAAGTTGGGGGCCTGTCCTCGGACACGGATGTGAGAGGCGGCCATCCGAAGCTGTATGCATATGTCCGGTTACATTTGAAAGAATTTTACCGAAAATGAATAAATTTGATGCATATTTGAGCGTACCGGACGATATTCATTCATAATTGTATATTCTACATAAAACGGGATATTTTTCATCTAAACCGGAGCAAATACATTACACTTAGATATATTTCAACTAGATCAGACTCTAAACCTAGCCTAAAATGACCGCCGGCGCCTGTTCCCCATCTCTAGCCGGACATGAGCCCCAAAAAATGAAGATCTGCCTCCTCCGCAGCCATGAGCAGCGAGAATTGAAGCATTCGACTCCACGCTACCAACATGCGGCTAATCGACCGACGATGTTGAGGCCGTCAAGCTTGGATGCCAACTTGAGGGGAGGACTTGTGGCCTTCATGGGTTACAAGCACTGGCGACTTCCCATACGCTACTGTTCCTCACTGCCGGTTGCACTCGGGGACGTGCCGACTTTATGGTCATGGCGGCGGGGAGCGCCGAGCTGGAAACCTTGTCTTCGTCTTCACTCTTTCCGAATACCTCATCTGCCGCTTCGTCGAACTCCATGTAGAGTTGTAGACGGCTTGTAACTCCGCCTCACATTGGTGCACTAGTAGAAAAGGACCTTATGTTCAGCTCATTAATTAGTCCCGGTTTGTAAATGAACCGGCACTAATGTGACCATTACTGCCGGTTCGAACGGCTAGGCGGGCGGTGCTCATTAGTCCCTATTCGTGTAGAACCTCTAGTACCGGTTCGTGCCATGAAATGGGACTAAAGAGGTGGTAGCAGGCTGGGGCCCCACCAACACCTTTAGTCCCGGTTCGTGGCACGAACCGGGACTAGATATGCACCTTTAGTCTCGGTTCTTATAACCAACCGGGACTAAAGATGCCTCTATATAAACCCTTCATCAAGCGCGAGCCCATTTCTCTTTGTTTTCCCCCTTTCATTCCTTCCTCTCCTCTGTTCTTCCCCATTGCTCGAGCTCATCCTTCATTTTTGCCAAAATTTGTCAAGATTTGGAGGCCCCCCATCCATCCAAGTAATCACAAAGGTTAGCAACTTTGTCCTTTCATCTCTCATTTCTAGAGTAGCTCTTCCAATGCTCTATAAGTATAGTGATTTGTGGATTTTAGTTTGGGAGGAATTATATGTGGTAGTTTATTTGATTTATATGCAATTTGAGCTCAAAATAAGTCTTTGTTTGCATATGTAGGTATGGTTTACGTAGTGCCTTCCTGTCTCCGTCCTAACCACCGTCGATCGCCCGCACCGTCCCGTCGCCGGCACCACCTTGTGGTGAGCCTCTTGTTCTTATCTGTTTATATAAAAAAAAATCATGTTTGTGTGATTTAGATATATAGTTACTTGTATAATTTTTTTATCCGTACATTGTTTGTTATACATAGTGCCATGGTTTTGGTATCCGCACCCTCGACCCTCGTCCGGTTTATGATTCGGATGTCGTATATTCTCTTTAATAACTATTTGTTGCATTTCATATTTATGACAAATTATGTCCCTCAAGTTGACATAGATATTTTTATCTAGGAGGTATGTGAACCGGAAATTCCAACTGACCCTCTTGTCGAGAGGTTAAATTTAGTTGAAAAATAAAACGAGTATTTGAAAGAAAAATTGAAAAGAATTGAGGAGGAGAAGATGAAATTGGAGTTGCATGTAGCCGATGTGGTCGATGATCACAAGATCAAGATGCAGAAAATGTGCTTGAAGGTTAGAATGATTAGAAAATATGCCATTGATAGTGAGGCTTGGTATCATTATGCTATTGGATCAATTGGTACCTTAGTTGCGATCTTGATCGCATTTTTTGTTGCATTTAAATGCTTTAGCTACATCGTTTGTATGTTGTTTTATGAGAATAAGTGTGTATGAACGTTATGTATGAACTTGTATTAATTTGGTCTTTTCGGTGCTGTGTAATGAAGATGAGCCGGCAATGGATGTACAATGACCGATGCTCTTCCCAGTTCGTTAATGGCGTGCAAACTTTTCTTCTTGCAGCCGAGGCAAACAAGCGGGCAGATGGTTTTATGTGTTGTCCCTGTGCTGTCTGTAAGAATGATCGGAATTACTCTAAGTCAAGAACCATTTACTGGCACCTGTTTGAGTCCGGTTTCATGCCCCACTATAGTTTTTGAACCAAGCACGGAGAAAGAGGGGTTATGATGGAAGAGAATGAAGAAGAAGAGGACGACAACAACTATCTTGGCCATGGGTTCCCTAAATGCGATGGTACAATAATGGGGGAAGAAGATGAGCCGGCAATGCAGGAAGAAGATGAAGAGGAGGCATCAGATGAGCCCGCTGATGATCTAGGTCGGGCATTGTCGATGCAAAGAGAAACTGCACAATTGAAAAGGAGAGGCTGAAGTTGCAGCGCTTGTTAGAGGATCACAAGAAGTTGTTGTACGCAAATTGCGAAGCTGGCAAGAAAAAGTTGGGCATCACACTAGAATCGCTGAAATGGAAGGCAGAGAATGGTGTATCTGACAAGGTATTTGGGAAGTTGATGATAATGATAAAGAAGATGCTTCCAAAGGACAACGAATTGCCTGAGAGTATGTATGAAGCAAAGAAGGTTGTCTGCCCTCTAGGATAAGAGTTGCAAAAGATACATGCATGCCCTAATGACTGCATCCTCTACCATGGTGAGTACAAGAATTTGAATGCATGCCCGGTATGTGGTGCATTGCGCTATAAAATCAGCCGCGATGACTCTGGTGATGTCAAGGGCGAGCGCCCCGGTATGTGGTATGCTCCTATAATACCACGGTTGAAACGTTTGTTCCAAAACAAAGAGCATGCTAAAGTTGATGCGATGGCACAAATAGGACCGTAGAAAGGCGGGAATTTGAGAGTACCCGCTAACGGGCCGCAGTGGTGAAAAATCGAGAGGAAGTGGAGGTACTTTGCAGATTACACAAGGAATGTATGATTTGGCCTAAGCACGGATGGCATTAATCCTTTTGGGGAGCATAGCAGAAATCGTAGCACCTGGCCTGTGAATCTATGTATGTATAACCTTCCTCCTTGGTTATGCATGAAGCAGAAGTTCATTATGATGTCAGTGCTCATCCAAGACCCTAAGCAACCCGGCAATGACATTGATGTGTACCTAAGACGATTAGTTGAAGAACTCTTACAACTGTGGAATGGAAAAGGTGTACATGCGTGGGATGAGCTTGATCAGGAAGAATTTGACCTACATGCATTGCTGTTTGTGACCATCAATGATTGGCCTACTCTTAGTAACCTTTCAGGACAGACAAACAAGGGATACTGCGCATGCACGCACTGTTTAGATGATACCGACAATATATATTTGGATAATTATAAGAAGAATGTGTACCTGGGACATCGTTGATTTCTTCCAAGCAGGCATCCCGTAAGAAAGAAAGGCAAGCATTTCAAGGGTGAGGTAGAACATCGGATGACGCCTCGCCACCGTACTGGTGATGATGTACATGATATGATCAAGGATTTAAAGGTAAACTTTGGAAAGGGCCATGGCGGACAATCTGTTCCGAATGACACTGACGGACGCGCACCCATGTGGAAGAAGAAATCTATATTTTGGGACCTACCCTATTGGAAAGACCTAGAGGCCCGCTCTAGAATCGATGTGATGCACATCACGAATAATCTTTGCGTGACCCTGCTTGGCTTCTTGGGTGCACGCGAGGACCAGCAACGTATGCACGGAAAAGACGGCATATATCAGGGTCATGCCAGCTATGCTCTTACCAAAGAAGAGAAGGAAATCTTCTTTGAGGAAAACCTTCACAATATGAAGGTCCCGTCTGGCTTCTTGTCGAATATAAAGGGAATAATAAATATGGTAGAGAAAAAGTTCCGGAACCTAAAGTCTCATGACTGCCACGTGATTATGACGCAACTGCTTCCAGTTGCATTGTGGGGGCTTCTACCGGAAAACATTCGGTTAGCCATTGTGAAGCTATGTGCATTCCTCAATGCAATCTCTCAGATGGTAATCGATCCAGAAGTGTTACCAAGGTTAGAGAATGATTTGGTACAATGTCTTGTCAGTTACGAGTTGGTGTTCCCACCATCCTTCTTCAATATCATGACGCACGTCCTAGTTCACCTATGCGAAGAGATTGCCGTTCTAGGTCTTGTATTTCTACACAATATGTTCCCATTTGAGAGGTTCATGGGACTCCTAAAGAAATATGTTCATAATTGTGCTAGGCCAGAAGGAAGAATCTCCAAGGGCCATGAAAATGAGGAGGCCATTGAGTTTTGTGTTGACTTTATTCCTAACCTTAAGCCGGTTGGTGTTCCTGAATCGCGACATAAGGGTAGACTGGGTGGAAATGGCACGCTAGGACCGAATCAAATAATATGTATGGACGGGCATTATCTCAATCAAGCACACTATACAGTTTTACAAAATTCCGCCTTTGTGGCTCTGTATATGGAGGAACACAAGAATATTCTATGCTCCAAATACCTGGAGCAGTCTGACGACTGGATTACTCATGAACAAATGGGGACTTTCGCTGGTTGGTTGCAGACACGTGCCAGGCATGACGACGCTGTTGAAGATGACATGCACTTGCTGTCCCAGTTACCATCTTCGAATATAATGACTTTCAAAGGGTACGAGATAAATGTGAATACATTTTACACGATCAGCCAAGATAAAAAGAGAACCAACGAAAACAGTCTTGTCCGCTTTGATGCAGCAACCAAGAGGAGAAAGGACACATATTATTGTTACATAGAGGAGATATGTGAACTTGACTATGGAAGTGATTTGAAGGTCCCTTTGTTTCAGTGCAAATGGGTCAATCTGACAGGAGGCAGCATAAAGGAAGACCCGCTGTACAGAATGACAATAGTGGATCTCAACAATCTTGCGTACGCAGACAAACCATTCATCCTAGCCAATGATGTGGCACAGGTTTTCTATGTGAACACTACTAGGGAAAAGCCTAGCAGCAGAGCGGGTTTTGGCCCTCTCAGTAGCGCGGGTACCGGCGCTACTAATAAGGCGCTACAGCTAACGTATAGCAGTAGCGCTTGTTGACCCACGCTACTGCTACACATGAATAGCTGCAGCGCTCTTTAGAAAAGGATGCTACTGATATTATCTGCAGCGCCGTTTACAGGGAAGCGCTACTGGTAAGTCGGCGCTACTGCTAAATCCCCCCCTCGCTACTACTAGTTTTATTAGTTTTTTTCCCTGCATATTTGTTTTTTATTTGTTTTGCATTTGAATAGGCTTTATACAATAATCTTTAGCATATCATCCACATACAAATGTAATCATAGCATATACATACAATTAGTCTCATCAAATCATGTCATCATCATAATCATCATCCAACACAAAGTGGTCTCTCGTCATCAATCTCGAAAATAGTGATACAAGTCTCGATTACTTGCAAATACATCGTCATCCATCTAAACAATGATATACATGAGAATAGCTATCACTTTGAGTACATGAGTTCGTATCCCTCTCTCGCATTAGCGTGAACCTAAACTAAGTACTGCGTGTCGCTTGGAAACCGAAAACCGGCACACCTGGGCCTGACACTCCGGCCACTTGTCGTACATATACTCCTGGCGTAGCACTTCTTCGCCATTTATGATCTATGCACCTGCATCGTCACATGAGTCGATGATATACAACATATATAGTTGAGCAACACAAAGAGACAGACTTGGCAAAAATAGAAACAACATATCATAAGCATAAATACAAAGTTCATCGTACCCAAAATGACCTAACTAGAGTGATTTTCGCTAGTCGAGGAGGAGGACGGTTTAATTACATCACAAATAAAGTTTCACCGTGCATAACTCAAAGTTTTGTCATAAAAGAAAGTATGGACTAAACTGACACATTGTCATATATCGACAATCACTCCATCATGTCGTGCCATCCATCCAAGTCAGGGAGATAGTCATCAAGCTTAGTGAAAGGCTTCATGTCGAGACGCTGAGAGGCTATCCATGTTCGGACGTCTTCCCGCGACATTTGTCCTTCTGCATGGAACATCCCTGTTTTTCCGACGACCTCATTCATGATGATTTGGGCAAGTTCGCGCTGGATGTTATAGAACTCAGCTCGAAGTCGATGATCCTCGATATCTCCTATGTCCTTTGCCCATTGCAGAATATGGGCATCGCTAGATCTAGGTGCCATGTGAAGGTTCTGGTGATCCCGTCGGTACTCCAGCATGTGGTGTAGGACATAGAATCCATCATTAAGAGAATCGTTTGGTTGCTGGATGCAGCAGAAGTCGGTCTTATGGCTGAAGGCGGCCCTGCCGCCCCTTATCTTCTTGTCCCTAACCTCTCCACCCCTTTCTTGGTAGTAAAACATATCACTGTCGAGAACATCTTTGATGTGGGTGTAATCCTTTTTGTGAATGTTCTTCGACGAGTCCAAGTAAAGAGCGTGGGAGAATCGGGGGTAGAGGATGATGAGGACGCTACCCCCGCCGCTGCGCAAAATAAGTACACCTCAAATTAATTAGCCTCCACCGTGCAAATGAATTATTGAAATCGAAGGAAGGATAGCAGCGCGGATGACTTACATGGGATGATAAGGCACGAGAATCGCCTCCTTGTCCTTATTGGCGAGCATGAAACTGACGATGTAATCCCTCGCGTATTCACGATGTTGTGCACAGACTCCCAAGAAGCCCTCGTGCATGTAGTACGGGTCAGCGACAGAGATAAAACGTATCTGCTCAACCCCAATGATGTAGCTCATGTGCAAGGCATAAAGGCGGACAAAAGTAAAATCCAGCTTCTTCACGTGAAACATGTCGAATATGTAATCGAATCGGAGGAAGAACTTATCCGTGGGGAAGCCCTCGACGTATGGCATTTGCTGTGGAACGTTAACCACGTAGAGTGGGTATCCTGGATCTTTCGAGGCGATGAGGCCTTTCTCTACCCGCAGCACATCGTCATGAAGTCTCCTTAGATCGCCGAATCTGGCCCGTAGCGCTGTTTCAGGTAGGATTGGTCGACCGGGGATATGCCATTTATCCGCATTGGGGATATCTACACGGTCCTGAAGCCGAGGCTGCTGAGGCGGCTGGATCATAGAATCAGCTTTTTTGCCTTTCCTCGCTCTCTTCCTAGGCTTCTTTACCACCGGATGGTCGTCAATAACACGTTGAGACGGTAATTTAGGCACCGACTCATGATGCTCAAACCCTGAGGAGGCACCAGTATAGACATACTGTTCAGCGCCATCGTCATCCTCATCCTCATCCATGGCGATGTCATCAGCCTCTAATGGAGCCACCTGCTTACCACGTCCGCTATCACCCAACCCGACACCCAACGCTAATTGGGTAGGTGGGGTGTTGATGTTCATACCTTGCTGAGGCTGCGTGCTCGTGGGTGTGCTCCCGGCCGCCTCCAGGCGAAGCAGACTCTTTGGCCACAACAGGACCCACCCATTGCAACAATCACCAAGCCGCCGCGGGGTCTCGTCGTCATCCCCCACTAGTATTAGAGGAGGCAAATTCTCGTGGCCCGGTTTGACACTGGCCACGGAAACCTTGAAGATGTTCGGGGGGATCGACCGGCTATGTAACAATGGTTCCTTCGGCTCCATTATCGTCCCCTTCCCCACGTCCACCTTCTGTTCACTGATGATGTACAATATGGTGCACGGGGTTTCGTCGGCCTGCAAAGAAAAGTCTGCGACGTGAGACATCCGAAAGGCAAGGAAAACGGGAGATTATACATTTATATTGAAGGGGGCCGGTGTGGCAGATACCGTGAGGGCGTCGAGCTCAGCCAAAGAGGAGGTACCACCGAGCACGTCCAGTGCGGGAGCCGGTGCGGGAGCATGTGCTGCCGAGAAGTCAGCAAGGGGAAAGTCCTCTGCATTTTTTTGGATTTTCCCTTGTCCAAGTGTGAACGCCCGTCACCAAGGAAGTAGATATATCTGCAATCGCCTGTTTTGCGGTAGCTACCGCTGTTGCGACTGTCTGAAATGATTTCTTCTCAACCGCAATCTCAACCTTCTTGTCGATGCTTTCTTCAGTTAACCTCTGTCTTCCCTTTTTCTCCTCCGTGGTCTCACGGTAGTACTTCTTCCATGTGGCGCCGTCTCCGACACCGTGCACGCGTCCATACGATGGTCGAGTATCCACCGGTTGTCGTTTCAATATGTTCAACGCCCGGTTGAATGGAGTGTCTCACTTGGGCCTCGCCAATGCCTCAGACGGCGAGTCGCTTTCGGCCGCAATCCGGTGTTGCTCTCTCTGCAAAAGGCACAAGGATCGTTTACAAATATGACTGACGTGTGCAGTCGAATTGATCAGAAACTAAAATTACCAGCAGTCTCATGAACTCCGTAATGACCGGTGTTGTCTCATAAACCTTCTTCAGTGGGTCCCAATGGTGGCGGGCCCTCAGGACGTCACGCTCCTGCAGGACGGTGAAATCCGCCAAGGGGTCTGGGATGCCCAGACTCGCGGCTTCCGCGTCCTCCTTGGCCCATTTGGACCTCTTTCCGCCGTAACCACGACTTCCGAGGTGGTGGGTCCCAATGTTCCTCTTTTGAAGCCCCTTCATGTACTTAGACTTTTCTTTGGCAGCTTCGGCCTCGCAAGCCTCCTTGAATATTTGAAACTGCTCTTCCGTGATTGTCGGACTTTCCTTTACAATCTCGGAGTAGGGTTCCCCGTCGTTGATCTTTGCTTTCACTCGATTTTTCCAGGCGGCCAACGCGTTGCTAAACTTGGTCATGGCGTGTTTGTTTATCTTCTTCATTGCCGGGTCATTGTCTGGATCTTCATAATCCTTCTCATTCCGGCCCGGGAACAAGAATATCTGGTGAAACTTCTTTAGGAGGGAGCTCCTCATATTTTCTATCTTCTTTAGATTCTCATCATTGATGGTGGCGGTTGTCCGTATGATGCAACCTATTTGATTGCCGTAGCACGCGCGCGCTTCCTCGGGCGCCTTTGGCTCAAAATTGCCGTCGTCCACCTCCGTGACCACCAGTCTAGTAGTCCTGAGTTTGTTAGGAACCCGTTGCCTCTTTGCTTTCGGTTCTACACCGGCTCCGCTCCCCGAGGCAGCACCGGTCTCAGCGACGGTCTCGATGTTGGTCTGAATCTTAGCGCCGGTGTCAGTCTCAGCGTCGGTAAAGCTAAAAAATTCATCTGCCGCCCGGTAGACGTCGTCGCAATCACCAGAACCCTGTCCTTCATCGTTGCTAGCCATGTTTCCTATGATTAATCTAGTCAATTAATTCTAGACCTAATAAAATGAATAATGACATAAAAAAGGACTATTGTTTTGCAGGAATGTTGACTCCTTCCTAGTGCGGCAAATCCCGGGCACTCGATATGTCCTAGTTTGTAGCACAAGTCATGCCAAAATTCACGGGAAATTTCGGCATGACCTTTGCTAAAAAGTGGACAAATCGAGAACCTGAAATTTGGCAGAACAGAAATGAATCAACATTCCGGCAAAACATAGGCCACTCAGCATCATTCCCTGGAAACGACAAAGCCACTTGGGCACAATCGAACAACTTCAATGAAAAGATATAACATGACCACTTCAATGAAAAATTAAATTTGCCTAAATTCTTTTCCTTGAAAAATAGTGGTCTTTTCAAAAATCAAAAACCTTTGCCAATCTACTTAACCTAGCTTGTTAATCCAACGAACCTAATTAACATACCTATTTAACCTAGTTAGTTAATCTAGTTTACCTAGATAATTAACCCTAATTAAACTAGTTAACGCAGCTAGTTCTCTGTCAAAGCCTAAAATAAAATTTTGCACTAATTAACATGGATAATTAACCTAATTAAACTAGTTAACCTGACTAGTTCTCTGTTAAAGCCCTAACTAAGTTTTTGCACTAACCTAGATAATTAACCTAATTAAACTAGTTAACCTAACTACTTCTCTGTCAATGCCCTAACTAAATTTTTGCCCTAACCTAGATAATTAACCTAATTAAACTGGCTAACCTATGCATGAGAGAGAGAGGAGGGGTGGGGGCTTACAGATGATGGCTCCGGTGGTGGCGACGGAGGCAGTGGTGGCGAGGGAGGCAGGGGCGTCTCCGGTGACGGCAAGGGAGGCAGGGGCGTCTCCGGTGACGGAGAGGAAGGTGGCGTCGACAGCGGCTCCGGTGGCGTTGACGAGGCCGCGCGGCTCCGTGGCGTTGGGGGCGGCTCCGGTGTCGTCGACGGCGCACGGCTTTGGTGGCGTCGTCGTCGATCGGCGGCGAAGTGGGGCGAGGAATCGGGGAGACGGCGGCGCGCGCGCGGGGTGGGTTTGAGGGATTTGGGGGAAGTGGTGGCCGGGGGGAAACGGTTTTTTGGCTAAGTCAAACTTAGCGGTAGCGCGTTTGGCAAAACGCGCTATAGCTAAGATAGCTATAGCGCTTTCTCCAAAATGCGCTGCTGCTATAGCTATGTAAATTTCTTCCTTTTTTAATTTCCTATTCTGTTTCTATAGCGGGGGTCTAGGACACGCGCTGCAGCTACGTTAGCTATAGCGCCTCTTACAAACAAACGCTGCTGCTATGCCTTCCTCCGATTTTTCGCTCTTTTGTTTATTTTGCTTTACATTTTATTTTTCCCTTTCTCCTTTTTCTATTTCTTTCATTTTCATTTAAATTTCTATTTGTTTTTCATCTTATTTTATTTCCGTTAGTAGTAGCGCTCTTCTAAGAAAACGCGCTGCTAACTGTGCTCTAGCAGTAGCGCGTTTCTTCGAAGATCGCTACTGCTATGCGTAGCCTAACATTCTGCCAATGGGAATATTAGTAGTAGTGCTTTCTTTACGACAAGCGCTACTGCTAAGTTTGTGTCTGTAGCGCGGTTTTTATTTGGTCGCTACTGCTATATAGCACTAGCGCAGTTTTTTGACCCGCACTGTTGCTAAATTTCTGTGTATAAGGTTTTCCCTAGTAGTGGAAGGACATGTCTACCAAGACGAGAAAAAGAAAAGATAAGAAAGCGAATACATCATATGATGAGCCAAAGCGCCACATAGTTCTTTCAGGGAAAAGTAACATCGTGGGAGTGGATGACAAGATAGACATGTCAGACGATTATGAAAAGTTTCATGAAATTGCTCCCTTCATAGTTAATGTTGACCCGAGCATATAGTTAGATGATGAAGATTGTCCATGGTTACGGTGCAAAGGGACCCACGCGAAGAAAAAGTTTTACACCCAAAGATCCCACTCTGGGATGTGACCGGCTTCACTGTCATCACTGTCTTCTCTAGTGGTCGAGTTTCCGGACTTATATATCTTGAAAGTCCCACTTTGGAAAAACCGGAGGGAATCTTTGTAATAATTAGGGTGCTTATGTGTTTTGGCATTTAAACGTGTACTTAAGTGCTTCAGACAAACGTCATCAATTTTCAACCCTTTCTGACTTCATTTGCTATTTTTCATGCATTTATGAATATTTTTGAGCTAAAAGACTCTGAAATTGAAAAGCACTACAAATGAACTATGAAAAGGTTGAAAGTTGGCATGATATCATAATTTCACCCACATAGCATGTGCTAAGAAGTTGAGAGGGTTACGGCAAAAACTGGATGCACTTCATGTACAAAATGGACAATCTCTTTTGAAGTATCACGGTTTCGGATGAAAACTCATCTGTTGCAAAAGGCATTTCATATTTTTGAACTTATTTCAACTCCAGACTTTTTGTGCGTTCAGTATGCACCATTTGAAGCCACGTCATCAATCTTCAACCCATTCTGACTTCATTTGCTATTTTTCATGTATTTATTGATATTTTTTTTAACTAAAAGACCCTGAAATTGGAAAGCACTACAAATGGACTTTGAAAAGGTTGAAAGTTGGCATGGTATCATCATTTCACCCACATAGCATGTGGTAAAAAGTTTAAAGAGTTACGGCAAAAACTGGATGCACTTCGTGTACAAATGGACAATCTCTTTTGAAATATCAGGGTTTCGGACGAAAACTCATCTGTTACAAAGGCATTTCATTTTTTTGAACTTATTTCAACTCCAGACATTTTGTGCATTCGGTATGCACCATTCGAAGCCACTTCCTCAATTTTCAACCCTTTCTGACTTGATTTGCTATTTTTCATGCATTTATTGGTATTTTTGAGCTAAAAGACCCTGAAATTGAAAAGCACTACAAATGAACTCTGAAAAGTTTGAAAGTGGGATGGTATCATCATTTCACCCACATAGCATGTGCTAAATGGTTGAGAGGGTTACGGGAAAAACTGGATGCACTTCGTGTACAAAATGGACAATCTCTTTCGAAGTATCAGGGTTTCGGACGAAAACTCATCTGTTACAAAGGCATTTCATATTTTTTGAACTTACTTCAACTCCAGACTTTTTGTGCGTTTAGTATGCACCATTCAAAGCCTCTCCATCAATTTTCAACCCTTTCTGACTTCATCTGCTATTTTTCATGCATTTACTATTTTTTTTAGCTAAATGACCTTGCAATTGAAAAGCACTAGAAATGAACTCTAAAAAGGTTGAAAGTTGGCATGGTATCATCATTTCACCCACATAGCATGTGCTAAAAAGTTGAGACAGTTACGGCAAAAACTGGATGCACTTCACGCATAAAATAGACAATCTCTTTCGAAGTATCACGGTTTCGGAAGAAAACTCATCTGTTATAAATGCATTTCAGTTTTTGAGCTTATTTTAACTCCAGACTTTTTGTGCGTTTAGTATGCACCATTCAAAGCCTCTCCGTCAATTTTCAACCCTTTCTAACTTCATCTGCTATTTTTCATGCATTTACTGATTTTTTGAGCTAAATGACCTTGCAATTGAAAAGCACTACAAATGAACTCTAAAAAAGTTGAAAGTTGGCATGTTATCATCATTTCACCCACATAGCATGTGCTAAAAAGTTAAGATAGTTACGGCAAAAACTGGATGCACTTCGCGCATAAAATAGACAATCTCTTTCGAAGTATCACGGTTTCGGACGAAAACTCATCTGTTACAAATGCATTTCATTTTTTGAACTTATTTTAACTCCAGACATTTTGTGCCTTCAGTATGCACCACTCAAAGCCACGTCCTCAATTTTCAACCCTTTCTGGCTTCATTTGCTATTTTTCGTGCATTTTTTAATATTTTTGAGCTAAAAGACCTTGAAGTTGAAATGCACTACAAATGAACTCTGAAAAGGTTGAAAGTTGGCATAGTATCATCATTTCACCCACATAGCATGTGCTAAAAAGTAGAGAGGGTTGCGGCAAAAACTGGATGCACTTCGTGTACAAAATGGACAATCTCTTTCGAAGTATCAGGGTCGGACGAAAACCCATCTGTTACAAAGGCATTTCATTTTCTTGAACTTATTTCAACTCCAGAATTTTTGTGCATTCAGTATGAACCATTCAAAGCCATGATGACCCACAAGTATAGGGGATCTATCATAGTCCTTTTGATAAGTAAGAGTGTCGAACCCAACGAGGGGCAGATGGAAATGACAAGCGGTTCTCAGTAAGGTATTCTCTGCAAGCACTGAAATTATCGGTAATAGATAGTTTTGTGATAAGGTAATTTGTAACGGGTAACAAGCAACAAAAGTAAACAAGGTGCAGCAAGGTGGCCCAATCCTTTTTGTAGCAAAGGACAAGCCTGGACAAACTCTTATATAAAGGAAAACGCTCCCGAGGACACATGGGAATTATCGTCAAGCTAGTTTTCGTCACGCTCATATGATTCGCGTTCGTTACTTTGATAATTTGATATGTGGGTGGAGCAGTGCTTGGGTGCTGCCCTTCCTTGGACAAGCATCCCACTTATGATTAACTACTCTCGCAAGCATCCGCAACTATGAAAGAAAAATTAAGGTAAACCTAACCATAGCATGAAACATGTGGATCCAAATCAGCCCCTTACGAAGCAACGCATAAACTAGGGTTTAAGCTTCTGTCACTCTAGCAACCCATCATCTACTTATTACTTACCAATGCCTTCCCCTAGGCCCAAATAATGGTGTAGTGTCATGTAGTCGACGTTCACATAACACCACTAGAGGAAAGACAACTTACATCTTATCAAATATCGAACGAATACCAAATTCACATAACTACTTATAGCAAGACTTCTCCCATGTTCTCAGGAACAAACGTAACTACTAATAAATCATATTCATGTTCATAATCAGAGGGGTATTAATATGCATTAAGGATCTGAACATATAATCTTCCATCGAATAAACCAACTAGCATCAACTACAAGGAGTAATCAACACTACTAGCAACCCACAGGTACCAATCGGAGGTTTTGAGACAAGGATCGGATACAAGAGATGAACTAGGGTTTGAGAGGAGATGGTGCCGGTGAAGATGTTGATGGAGATTGACCCCCACCCAATGAGAGGATCGATGGTGATGACGATGGTGACGATTTCCCCCTCTCGGAGGGATGTTTCCCTGGCAGAACAGCTCCTCCGGAGCCCTAGATTGGTTCCGCCAAGGTACCGCCTCGAGACGGCAGCGCTTCGTCCCGAAAGCATCCTCCTGATTTTTTCCAGGGAGAAAGACTTCATATAGCAAAATAAGGGCACCGGAGGCCTGCTAGGGGGCCCATGAGACAGGGGGCGTGCCTAGGGGGTAGGGCGCGCCCCCACCCTCGTGGCCAGGGTGTGGGCCCCTTCTGGTTTATTCTTTCGCCAGTATTTTTTATTAATTCCAAAACATGCCTCTGTGAAGTCTCAGGACTTTTGGAGTTGTGCAGAATAAGTCTCTAATATTTGCTCCTTTTCCAGCCCAGAATTCCAGCTGCCGGCATTCTCCCTCTTCATGTAAACCTTGTAAAATAAAAGAGAAGAGGCATAAGTATGGTGACATAATGTGTAATAATAGCCCATAATGCAATAAATATCAATATCAAAGCATGATGCAAAATGGACGTATGAACTCCCCCAAGCTTAGACCTCGCTTGTCCTCAAGCGGAAGCCGAAATTGAAAAATATGTCCACATGTTTTAGAGATGGAGGTGTCGATAAAATAAAATATGGACATGAGGGCATCATGATTATATATATATATATATATATGTGTATATATATATACATATATATATATATATATATATATATATATATATATATATATATTGTCATATGACTTCTTATGCTAAAGTAACAATCTATTCACAGTGTCAAGTATGAATCAGAAACTTCATTGAAAACTAACAAACTATAATCTCGGTCATTGAAGCAATTGCAATTTATCATAACATCAGAAAGAGTCAATATAAGAGCTTTTCAGCAAGTCCACATACTCAACTATCATTTAGTCTTTCACAATTGCTAACACTCATGCAATACTTATGGGTATGGAGTTTTAATCGGATACAGAGAAAGATAGGGGCTTATAGTGTTGCCTCCCAACCTTTTACCTCAAGGGTAATGTCAACAATAATAGTTTATGATAACTTACATCCAATTGGATATATATATATATCAGGATCTTTCCAACACAATGTGCTTGCCAAAGGATAAAATGTAAAAAGGAAAGATGAAGATCACCATGGCTCTTGCATAAGGCATAAGACAAATATAAAAGATAGGCCCTTCGCAGAGATTGGATGCACAAAATTTTAATGCGAAAGAACGTCACTTTATATTGCCACTTGTGATATGGACCTTTATTATGCAGTCCGTCGCTTTTATTACTTACATATCACGAGATCGTATAAAGCTTATTTTCTCCACACTAATAAATCATACATATTTAAAGATCAATTTTTATTGCTTGTAACAATGACAACTTACTCGAAGGATCTTACTCAATCCATAGGTAGATATGGTGGACTCTCATGGCAAACTGGGTTTAAGGATATTTGGAAGCACAAGTAGTATCTCTACTTGGTGCAAAGAATTTGGCTAGCATGAGGGGGAAAGGCAAGCTCAACATGTTGGATGATCCATGACAATATACTTTATTTCGGATATAAGAAAACATAACCCATTACGTTGTCTTCCTTGTCCAACATCAAATTTTTAGCATGTCATATTTTAATGAGTGCTCATAGTCATAAAAGCTGTCCAAGATAGTATATTTATATGTGAAAACCTCTCTTTCTTTATTACTTCCTATTAATTGCAACGATGACCAAAACTATATTTGTCAACTCTCAACAATCTTTGTTCATCATACTCTTTATATGTGAAGTCATTACTCTCCATAAGATCAATATGATCTCTTTAATTCTTTTTACTCTTTCTTTTTTCTTATTATTCCCTCAAGATCATAGCAAGATAATCAAGCCCTTGACTCAACACTAATCTTTATTATATATATGGCTCACGGACTCGATTACATATAAGGATCATAAAGCAAAACTCAAAACTAAATCATACCAAAACTTTATTCTAATGGATCAAGATATTACCAAAAGGATCGAACTAAGAAATATGATAAAGATAGGAGTGTGATGGTTACACAATACGGGGGCACCTCCCACAAGCTTGGCAGTTGCCAAGGGGAGTGCCCATTCCCATGTATTTATGTCTCTTTCGTCGGAGGTGGTGATGGTAGAGTTGCTGATGATGTAGGTTTGTCGTCCATCTTCCAAGGCATAGGCTCACCATCATAAAAGGATGATCAAGTCTCCGGGATCCTCAAATCTGCAGCCAAACTCATCCTCTTGAATCTATATTCATACTCATAGTTTTGGTTTTGCAGGTCATAGATTTGGGCCTAGAGGTGCTCGATTTTCTCGTGAAGCTTGAAGATGGTCTCCCCAATGTTACTGACATCTAGCTTGTGGTTGTTGTTCAACTCCGTGATCATTATGTGGTTGGCATCGAGTCCGTGTTCCACCATCTCCTGGCACTTGAAAACTTATTGCTCCAATGCTTCGAGCCTTGTCTCCGTGCTTCCAGTCCTCCTTGCTCCCTCAACAGCGCGGATGTGCAGCAACCCATCATGCATCTCAATGGATTGAGGATGTTGCAGCACATCCGCGAGGTAGGGGTTGATGACCTTCTCAAAGAACTTGTCCTCTCAAAACAAAGACAGAGGATATTTGCGTGATACGGTGGTCAAAACCTTTGGGAGATTATATAATGAATTTTTACCGACCAAAAGAAGTATCATGCAAGAAACGGAGTCCGGAGAGCACATGAGGTGCCCACGAGGTAGGGGGCGCGCCCTCCACCCTCGTGGATGCCTTGTGTCCTTCCCGAACTACTTATTTTTCCTATTTTCTTAAATATTCCAAAACAGAGAAAAATTGCTATTAGAACTGTTTTGGAGTCGGTTTACTTATCGTACCACATACCTATTCCTTTTCGGAGTGTGAAACCTTCTGTACAGTGTCCCTTATCTATTCCTCCGGGTTACGGTTTCAATAACGTTGGTTTCAACATTTATGGGATTACCTGAGATATAATGTTTGATCCTTTGACCGTTCACCACCTTCGGATTTGTGCCTTCGAAGTTGTTGATTTTTATGGCACCGAAACGATAGACCTCCTCGATAACATAAGGGCCTTCCCATTTAGAGAGAAGTTTTCCTGCAAAAAATCTTAAACGAGAGTTGTAATGCAAAACATAATCACCTACATTAAACTCACGCTTTTGTATCCTTTTGTCATGCCATCTTTTGACTTTTTCTTTAAACAGTTTGGCATTCTCATAGGCTTGAGTTATCCATTCATCAAGTGATCTAATGTCAAATCGCCTCTTCTCACCGGCAAGTTTGAAAAAATAATTGAGCTCTTTAATGTCCCAATACGCCTTATGTTCTAGTTTGAGAGGTAAGTGACAAGCTTTTCCATAAATCATTTTATAAGGAGACATACCCATAGGATTTTTATATGCAGTTCTATAGGCCCATAATGCACCATCAAGTTTCTTGGACCAATTCTTTCTAGATCTATTAATAGTTTTTGCAAAATTAATTTGAGCTCTCTATTACTCAGTTCTACATGGGCACTAGACTGTGGGTGATATGGAGATGCAATTCTATGATTAACATCATATTTAGCAAGCATTTTACGGAAAGCGCAATGAATAAAATGTGAACTACCATCATTCATTAAGTATAGGGACTCCAAACCTCGGAAAAATAACTTCTTTGAGCATATTAATAGAGGTGTTATGATGAGCACTACTAGTAGGAATAGCTTCTACCCACTTAGTAACGTAATCAACAACAACTAAAATATGTGTATACCTAATGACCCACAAGTGTAGGGGATCGCAACAGCTTTTGAGGGTAAAGTATTCAACCCAAATTTATTGATTCGACACAAGGGGAGCCAAAGAATATTCTTGAGTATTAGCAGTTGAGTTGTCAATTCAACCATACCTGGATAACTTAGTATCTGTAGCAAAGTATTTAGTAGCAAAGTAGTATGATAATAAAGGTAACGATAGCAAAAGTAATATTTTTGGGTTTTGTAGTGATTGTAACAATAGCAACGGAACAGTAAATAAGAGAAACACAAGATGTGAAAAGCTCGTAAGCAATGGATCAGTGATGGATAATCATGTCAGATGCGATTCCTCATGTAATAGCTATAACATAGGGTGACACAGAACTAGCTCCAATTCATCAATGTGATGTAGGCATGTATTCCGGATATAGTCATACGTGCTTATGGAAAAGAACTTGCATGACATCTTTTGTCCTACCCTCCTGTGGCAGTGGGGTCCTAGCGGAAACTAAGGGATATTAAGGCCTCCTTTTAATAGAGAACCGGAACAAAGCATTAGCACATAGTGAATACATGAACTCCTCAAACTACGATCATCACCGAGAAGTATCCTGATTATTGTCACTTCGGGGTTCTCGGATCATAACACATAATAGGTGACTATAGACTTGCAAGATAGGATCAAGAACACAAATATATTCATGAAAACATAATAGGTTCAGATCTGAAATCATGGCACTCGGGCCCTAGTGAGAAGCATTAAGCATAGCAAAGTCATAGCAACATGAATCTCAGAACATAGTGGATACTAGGGATCAAACCCTAACAAAACTAACTTTATTACATGGTAAATCTCATCCAACCCATCACCGTCCAGCAAGCCTACGATGGAATTACTCACGCACGGCGGTGAGCATCATGAAATTGGTAATGGAGGATGGTTGATGATGACGACGGCGACGAATCCGCCTCTCCGGAGCCCCGAACGGACTCCAAATAAGCCCTCCCGAGAGAGATTATGGCTTGGCGGC
The DNA here is from genome assembly GCA_963921465.1 of Triticum timopheevii. Lineage (NCBI taxonomy): Eukaryota > Viridiplantae > Streptophyta > Magnoliopsida > Poales > Poaceae > Triticum > Triticum timopheevii. The sequence goes on along the minus strand of OY997272.1, from coordinate 43,716,497 downwards.
AGCTCCATATCATAAAATGCGATGAAACTTTCTCTCTGATTTTTTTCTCCGCGAGACGGAATATAAGGAGTTGGAGTTGAGGTCGGCGGAGCCTCAGGGGGCCCACGAGACAGGGGGCGCGCCCCCCACCCTCGTGGACAGGGTGTGGGGCCCCTGGTCTTGATTATTTCGCCAGTATTTTTTATATCTTCCAAAAAGTGCCTCCGTGGATTTTCGGGACATTCCAAGAACTTTTGTTTTCTACACATAAAAGAACATCATGGCAGTTCTGCTGAAAACAGCGTCAGTCCGGGTTAGATTCATTCAAATCATGCAAGTTAGGGTCTAAAACAAGGGCAAAAGTGCTTGGAAAAGTAGATACGTTGGAGACGTATCAATACCCATTAGAGGAAGGAAATGGTCCCATATAATCAAAGCCCCAGACATAAAATGGTTCAATAACAAGTGAATAATTCATAGGCATTTCTTGACACTTACTAATATTACCGATTCTTTCACATTCATCACAAGGCAAGACAAAATCACGGGCATCTTCGAAGAGAGTAGGCCAATAAAAACCGGCCTGCAATACCTTATGTGCAGTTCTATCTCCAGCGTGGTGTCCTGCATAAGCCTCCGAGTGACACTTGCGTAGGATCTATTCCTGTTCATGCTCAGGTACACAAGGTCTAATAACACCATCTACTCATTCTTTATAAAGGTGTGGGTCATCCCGGAAGTAATGTCTTAAATCATAGAAAAACATTTTCTTTTGCTGGTATGTGAAACTAGGTGGTATAAATTTGGCAACAATGTAATTAGCATAATTAGCATACAATGGAGCAGTACGAGAAGCATTTATGACAGCTAATTGTTCATCAGGAAAGCTATCATCAATAGGTAGTGGGTCATCAAGAACATTTTCTAACCTAGACAAGTTGTCTGCAACGGGGTTCTCAGCTCCCTTTCTATCAATAATATGCAAATCAAATTCTTGTAGTAAGAGAACCCATCTAATAAGTCTAGGTTTAGCATCTTTCTTTTCCGTAAGATACTTAATAGCAGCATGATCAATGTGAACGGTTACTTTAGAGTCAACAATGCAAGGTCTGAACTTATCACAAGCAAATACAACTGCTAAAAATTCTTTTTCAGTAGTAGCATAATTTCTCTGAGCACTGTCAAGAGTTTTACTAGCATATTGGATAGAATTTAGTTTCCTATCAACTCTTTGTCCTAGAACAACACCTACAACATAATTACTAGCATCACACATAATTTCAAAGGGTAAATTCCAATCAGGTGGCTGAACAATAGGTGCAGAAATCAATGCTTTCTTAAGTATCTCAAATGCTTCTACACAATCATCATCAAAGACAAAAGTAATATCTTTTTGTAAGAGGTTAGTCGGAGGCCTAGAAATTTTAGAGAAGTATTTAATGAACCTCCTATAAAAATCTGCATGACCAAGGAAACTTCTTATACCTTTGATGTCCTTAGGACACGACATCTTTTCAATAGCATTGACTTTAGCTTTATCAACTTCAATACCTCTTTCAGAAATTTTATGCCCCAAGACAATACCTTCATTAACCATAAAGTGGCACTTCTCCCAATTCAAGACAAGATTAGTTTCTTCGCATCTCTGCAAAACTCGATCAAGGTTGCTCAAGCAATCATCAAAAGAAGTTCCATATACGGAAAAATCATCCATGAAATCCTCAACATTCTTTTCACAAAAATCAGAGAATATAGGCATCATGCATCTTTGAAAGGTAGCAGGTGCATTACATAAACCAAAAGGCATACGTCTATAAGCAAAGGTACCGAAAGGGCAAGTAAAAGTGGTCTTATCCTGATCCTCTTTTGACACAGGTATTTGATAGAAACCAGAATAACCATCTAGAAAGCAAAAATGCATATGTTTACATAATCTTTCTAGCATTTGATCAATAAAAGGTAAAGGGTAATGATATTTTCTAGTAGCTTTATTTAATTTGCGGAAATCAATCATCATTTCTATAACCTGTAACAATTCTTTGTGGGATCAATTCATCTTTATCATTTGGAACAACAGTAATACCTCCCTTCTTAGGGACACAATGGACAAGACTTACCCACTGACTATCAGCAACGGGATAAATTTTACCTGCCTCCAGAAGCTTTAGTATTTCTTTTCTTACCACTTCTTTCATCTTAGTATTTAACCGTCGTTGGTGATCAACAACCGGTTTAGCGTCTTTCTCCAATTTTATCTTGTGTTGGCATAGAGTGGGACTCATGCCCTTAAGATCATCAAGAGTATATCCAATGGCAGCACAGTGCTTCTTCAGAGTTTTCAATAATTTCTCCTCTTCCTGCTTTGAAAGGTTAGCACTAATAATAACAGGATATATCTTATTTTCATCAAGATAAGCATATTTAAGAGTATCAGGTAATGGTTTAAGCTCAAACACGGGATCACCCTTGGGTGGTGGAGGATCCCCTAGGATTTCAACAGGCAAGTTGTGTTTCAAAATAGGTTCCTGTTTAAAGAATACTTCATCTATTTCCCTTCTTTCATTCATAAACATATCATTTTCATGGTCTAGCAAATATTATTCTAAAGGATCACTAGGAGGCACGTCAATAGAAGCAAGACCAATAATTTCATCCTTACTAGGCGATTCTTTATCATGGGGTTGTCTACGAAATTTAGCAAAGTTAAAGTCATGAGACATATCCCCTAACCCAATTGTAACAATATCCTTTTCGCAATCTATCCTAGCATTAACAGTATTCAAGAAGGGTCTACAAAATATAATGTGTCATGGAAAGGTCACGATAGATGTCCCAGAAAAAGGACTTAGTCGTGGAGCCATCGCAACTAGGAAGCTTAAAGGGGTTAAAACGGGACAAAGGACACGGGAGTTTATACTGGTTCGGCCCCTTGTGGTGAAGGTAAAGGCCTAATCCAGTTTGAAGTAGTATTACTTATGTCTCGATTACCACGGAGTGAATCCGCTTGACCTAGCTTTCGATCTGATCTTACTTGTCCTGAACCGCCGTCGGGTCGTCCCTTTATATACAGAGGTCGATGCCCAGCGGCTCACGAAGTCCCGGCCGGCTCATAAATAGTGTCCGGCTCGGTGACTATCTATTCTTGCCTTACAATACAAGTTATGCATATATGGCGGTTTATCTCTATGGGCCTTAAGCCGCATTTGGGCCTTGGGACCTTAACTGAACCGCCACCTTTAGATATCGTCTTGGGCTTTATATTATGAATCACCGTAGGTATAACCCGGCCCCTCCTGGGTGGGTCATACCTAGTAGTTATATCCCCAACATTAGGCCCCAGATTGATTTGAACTGGTTCATGTCAATCTTCAACACTCAGAAAAAATCTTCTTCTCTTCATTGCGCGAGAGTTTATAACCCGCCATGACGTCATCTTCTGGATTTGCGATAACCCTCCATGACGTCACCTGTCATTAATTCACACTTTATCCAACATATCTCAATGGATCTTTATCTTAATAACCATCCGAGAATCGAGGCACCTGAGCAGTTGGATAACCATGTTTTGGACTCCTCGTTTTTCGCGCCCACTTATGAGTCTTTTCTTATAAATAGCCACGACTAGTCTTCTTCTCATTCTCCCCCTTTTCCATCATCTCCTTCCTCTCGCGACCCTCTATCGCTTGTGCTCCACCGCCGTTGCAGAGCACATCGTCGTCTCCGTCCTTGGCCGCTGCATCACCCTGAGTGAACCAGAGAACAGCGGCGCCCCTCCGCAGTCGATCTGCATCTGTAAGTACTTGCTTTCCTGTCCCCCAGATCCGCATTAGGGTTTCGGAACTTCTTTGTGTTCTTCATAGTTCGTCGTAGTTCATCTTCAGTGCTTGCACCGTGAGCCTCTTTGATCTGAAAATGGCGCATAACTGATACGGTAGCTGTTTTACCTTTACTTTCAATACTAGCGGACTCTTTTTCCTTGAAGAGAGATCTCCTTAGAACTCATGACCTCATCTATACTAGTTTTCTAGGTCTTGATTTATTTCCTTTTCTGAACTGCCGCTGATCCCAAATAAAGACTGCAATTTGTGAAACCTGTTTGTGTGGCACTTAGCCAAAAACTGCACTTTGATAGATCCACCTAGTCATGGCGGCTCATACCACCAGCTTTAATGGCAATGCTCAATAGATAACATCAAACTGCTCATGGCGGCTTAAATAACCTGATATAATTAGTCATATACCATTTGGCCCCTTTATAAGCCGCCATTCTAAATACGTGATGTAATACTTTTCCTCCGGCTTAAATTTAAACCGTCAAATTTAATCTTTTTTTAGGTTTCCTTCTTCACAATGTATTGAAAGTAAAGGTAAAGCAGCTACCGCATCAGTTATGCGACGCATCAGTTACCGCCCAAAACAACCAATTCTTGTAATTGGGTCCGTTCCATCGTCATGGAGAGTACACTTGACGATTTTGTGAAAACCGGCTATCTGCCCAAAAAGGATGTCATGTCGTACCGCGCCCCTAAACCAACAGAAGAGAAACCTGAACCCAAAGATGGGGAGGTCATAGTTTTCACCGATCACATGAACTGGGGCTTCTCGCCGCCCGACTCTAAGTTCTTCAGAGACATTCTGCGCTTTTTCGACTTCCATCTTCAAGACATCGGACCCAATTCCGTGTCTAACATATGCAACTTTCAAGTGTTCTGTGAGGTGTACCTCGAAGAAGAGCCCAGCTTGGAGCTTTTTAGAGAATACTTTTACTTGAACCGCTAGAATGAATATTCCAACAGGCCTAGTTTGGAACTTGGCGCCGTCTCAATCCAACGTCGGAGAGACGCCCTTTTTCCTTATGCGCAACAGCCAAGTCACCCCAAGGATTGGAACCAAACATGGCTCTACTGTCAAGATACTTCTCCGGCTGATGAGAACCCGCTGCCTGGCTTTTGCACCCTGCGTCTTGAGTCCAATCATCCGCTCCCAGACAAGTTGTCAGCTGTTGATCGCCAGAAGCTCGCCCCTACCATTGCTAAAGTCAAGGATCTTTTGGGGAACGGTTTAAATGGCATTGACTTGGTCCGGTGCTGGGTTGCCTGGCAGATCATCCCATTGAGCCGCCGCTCCGGATTAATGTGCACTTACACAGGTGACACAAAGGATCCTCTACTCCATGGCCCTGACGAGTTACCTGATGACCTTATCAATGATATGACGAAGTTGCTTCTGAACGAAAGCCTGGCAGACTGTGGCAAAGTGGGCCTAAGCCCTTTCTGCAAAGCTAACCCGGCTCCAGGGGTAAGCCACCAAACTTAGTTAATTTTACCCTTAGCCTTGATGTTTTGTCTTAACTCAAACCTTTGCTGATTTTCACAGGCTGATGACGAGTTTTGGAAGAAAGAATATGACCATGAGGCTGCGAAGAGACTCAGGATGGCCAAGAAAGCCGCCAGGAGAGCCGCCACCAAGAAAAGAGGAAAAAGCCCAGTGCCTCTAAATTGCTTCAACTGGAGGACTCCTCTGAGTCGGAGGTAGCCCTTGACTCTCTTGGTTCTTTTTTCAACCATCTTAGTGACAGTGACTATCATCAGGATGGCACAGGAACGAGTCAGGGGGTGGAAGAAGAGGTAACTATTATTTCTTCCGACTCCGAGTCTTTGCCCAGACAAAAAATCCGAAGAGTAACCCGTAAAGTAAGATTTTCACACCCCTTAGCTCATTTGGATCCTCACTTTATTTTGAAGCAACAGATTCATGGGAGTCAGAGGCAGACCCGGACAAGCAAGGATGCAAAACTCTCCTCCGGCTTACCGAATACACCGAGGAAGCACCGAAATGAGGTCACCTCTGACTTGAACTCTTTTTATCCTTTGGCAGGTCTCACTCGTCAACCGCTCAACTCTTTTGATTCAAATTATCAGGAAACTTCACATTCTTCCGGTGACTCAATCCAGTCCAATATGCCAGCTTTCAAGACCGCTCCAGGGTAATGGCGATTTACTTATCCTTTACTTATTACAATCCTTTTATATTTTGTACTGACCTTTTTGACTCATGCAGCGGAAAAGCAAAACCCAGCAAGAGGGCTAAGAAAAACAAGCCAGTTAAAGATCCAAAGGTCCATGAACCGGAGCTGCAGACTCCAGCACCTGAGATCTCTATCCCCTAATCATCTAAACAGGCTCTTGATAACCCGCTCGCAACTTCTGACCCCCTATGGAGCGACCCATTGATGAGTCTTTAAATCCTAAAGTCTCTAGTCCACCGAAGACGGCCGATGTTCTTGATGAAGATGTGACAATCACTGCCACTTGCTTTAGAGAACCAGGAAGGCCCACTGTGCTAGCCAAGCATTCTACCAAGGAGGAGCATATTGAACGACGTAAAGTTAGATTTGATATGGCTGATTACTCCCACTTGAGCCTTGGCGAGGTTTTTTCTGGTTATCTTAGCCAAGTGCACAGCAGCTGCAATCTTGAAGTATACATGGTGACTCAAATGCACCAGAAGTTTGAGGTACAAATTCTTCCTTTACTGAGTTACGCTTACTATGCAGCCCCCAAGTCTACTATTTATGATAAGTATGATGTAGACTTAAATGAACCAGGAGCATAAGTCATATCCTTTGGTAGAATCCTTTGATCATCTGACTTAATCCGTTGTCCCCAAGGGCCGGTTTAATCAGCATGAATGAGTCGGTCCTTTATACACTTGTGTAGAAGACAATACTTACTTGTGTAGTTTTCAACAGCAATATGCATTAGTCCCCAAGTGCCAAGTACTCTTGCTTGCAAAGTGCTTGGGACTTACTCTCATAAGCCACCACTTAGATAGAACTTTCGGTAGACATTAGCCCCCAAGTACCAAGTGTTGTTGCTTGCTTAAGGCTCGGGACTTAATATTGAATACTAATGTTCATGATTTTGACCTGGTATATGTACAGACTACCACTGGTCAACTTCAATCAGAGCTATCTGAATTGAAGAACCGCTTGGAGCTGCAGGAGACTGAGACCCAGAGAGCAAACTCCAAATTTGAATTCAGCGTGTCTGAACAAGAAAAACTGAAGGTCGACTTTGAAGTTGAGAAAAAAGCCTGGGCTGAAGAAAAAATTGCCTTGACCCATCAAGCTGAAAAAGTAGAGGCGACTCTTGAAGAGGTGACCACTGAATTGTCCGGCTTAAAACGCCACGTGTCTCATATGTTCTCGGCTATCTTTGGCAAGTCGCCTTACGAGTGTCAAGTGTTGAATTTCTCTTTTGATCATACGAGCTGTCTGTAACTCATCTGTTATTTCTATGCAGGCCCAAGGAGCTCCAACCTCAACCAAGACATGCTTGTGAAGCTGAAGGGGGTTTATACATTGGTAGAGCAGCTTTACACTGGTGCTCAGCGTGCATTGGCCATAGTTGCTTTGTCCAATGAAGCCCCCACACTTCTGGTTGATGTGCTAAGGAAGCTTTCTGTCTTGCCCCAGAGGTTTAAATAAAGCGTTCATCTGCAAGAGCTGGAGCCGTGAGTGCTTTAAGCCGGGCCAAGGCATGGCTACTGGAATTAGACCCAGCCGACATCGCCATTGGGTACCCAAACCTCACGGAGGATGGCACTCCATTTGAACAGGCGGACTTTGCTGCTTGCGTGAAGGAGATACGTCTTGTGGCCAGCTTGATTGCCAATGAGACGGACCTCACCAAGTATCATCCGGCTTATGATATGGGAAATCAGAGGCAGCCAACACCGACTTATAAAGTGACAAGCCTGATCCCCCCAATCCGTAACCACACCTTTGCCCCTGAAGTTGACCCGTACCGGCTAATTGATGATGAAGCTGAGTTTGAAGCTTTGAATGGCATTGACTTGTCATCATCAACCTTCCAGCATGCAGAACAGGACAAAGAAGCAGAGAGGGTTGACCCGAATGCATCAGGCCAACAAGAGAATTGATCCGCCGGGCGGTTCATATTTGTAGCCTTCTGAAAAAAAACAGTTTAATCAATCGAACTTTGGGAGCCATGTAATAGGGTAGCAATGACTTTGCTCTATCGTGCCATCGTGCATGTTTTGGTGCTCAACATCGTTAAGCCGCCCTTTTATATTTACCCTCTTTACACTTATCATTTGTGCGACTTGAGCATAGGAAAACCCTTGACTATCCTGCACACAGAAATAGATCACAAGAACCCTTGGCGGTTTACCGCAGGGCGGGTCATAATATCTCATATATAACCACTGGTATGTAAAAAAGAATCATAGATAGGGCTGGTATGTATCAGAACATGAAACATAGCTATAATATCAGCATCATACCTATGCAGTAAGGGTGATAACTCAATCTTTAGAAGCCAAAACTTCCAAATTTTTATGATTGTCATATGCCGGAGACTTATCATCCAAAGTCAAGCCGGGTTAATTGAAACCACATATTTGTTTCAGATGTAAAAAAGTATCAAGATAAACCCCGGAAGACTGTTTCAAAAACCTTAAATCAACAAAGAGAGAAAAATTGCAAGGCTTCTGATTTGAATACGATCAGTAAGTCAGACCCAAAGGGTTAATGGCTATGTTCTCTTTGGTGAATGACACCTATGTTTGAACAGGAAGCCCCCAAGTGGCTTTTGGCATTGCACCGATCAAGTGGGTACCGACAGCTATGTTCTCTTTGGTGAATGACACCTATGTTTGAACAGGAAGCCCCCAACTGACCTTGATACTTTTTTAATGACTCTGATTCGAATACGATCAGAGTCGGACCAAAAGGGGTTAAGCCATGATTCAAATATGATCTAGCCCCCAAATGATCAAGTTGTTTTGAACAGTTATGATTCGAATACGATCAGGATGTTGTGCCAAAGGAGTTAAGCTAGATTCGAATACGATCAGCCCCTAGTGGTCTAAATATTTAACGACTCTGATTCGAATACGGTCAGGGTCGGACCAAAAGGGGTTAAGCTATGATTGGAATACGATCCAACCCCCAGATGATCAAGAGGTTTGAACAGCTATGATTCGAATACGATCAGGAAGCTGTGCCAAAGGGGTTAAGCTAGATTTGAATACGATCAGCCCCCAATTGGTCTTTGGAATTATGATGATGAAGACACATGATCATTGAGGATGAAAAAGGACAGAGGTCCTGCTTTATTATTTATCATAATATATACATCGTCAAAAATATGTACATCATAAGAGTTGGCGGCTCAAGTGTAGTAAGGCCGAAGATGAGCGATATTCCACGGTCGGCGGGTCTCCTCCTCCGACTTATGTGAGTCTTTGTGCTCTCGAACATCGATATGGTAATATGACCCGTTGTTCAAATTCTTGCTGACCACAAAAATCCCTTACCAAGGTGGGGATAACTTGTGCATGTCAGTTTGATCTTGGATGTGCCGGAGCACCAAGTCACCTTCTTGAAAGGTTCTGGACTTAACCCGGTGGCTATGGTAATGGTGCAGGTCTTGTTGGTAAATCGCCGAACGAGCTGCCGCAAGATCGCGCTTCTCATCCAACAGGTCAAGGGCATCCTGACGTGCTTGTTCATTATCAGCTTCAACGTAAGCCGCCACACGGGGCGAGTCATGATGGATGTCACTAGGAAGAACCGCCTCTGCTCCGTAAACCATGAAGAAAGACATGTAACCCGTATACCTGTTAGGGGTAGTCTTGATGCTCCATATCATAGAAGGTAACTCCTCCACCCAACAACCCGGCGTCCGTTGCAAAGGAACCATAAGCCGGGGCTTGATGCCTCTCAAAATTTCTTGATTGGCTCTTTCAGCTTGACCATTGGATTGAGGGTGAGCTACTGATGATACATCAAGACGAATATGCTCACGTTGACAAAACTCTTTCATAGCACCTTTGGACAAGTTAGTGCCATTATCAATTATGATACTGTGGGGAAAGCCAAAGCGAAAAATCACCTTTTAATGAATTTAATCGCCGTTGCCGCGTCACACTTACTGACCGGCTCTGCTTCAACCCACTTTGTGAATTTGTCAACCGCCACCAAGGGATGGGTCTTTTTATCCTTGGACCTTTTAAAAGGTCCAACCATGTCAAGTTCCCAGACTGCAAATGGCTAAGTAATTGGAATCATCCTCAATTCTTGAGCCGGCACGTGAGCTCGCCGTGAAAATTTCTGACAACCATCACATTTAGTGACCAAATCCTCTGCATCAGCGTGAGCTATCAGCCAATAGAATCCATGACTATCAGTGTACTAAAGTAGGGGCACTCCTTTGTACCCCTAACTTGTGCACGGGCAGCAGAGCCACGGGCCGAAGCCACACTTAGCAGGGCAAAAGGGAGGAGGCAAATCCGCGAGATGATCAGCACAACGCCAAAGACCGAGACCACAGAGCGCAGATGGACAAAGCAGGTTTCCTAGGCAAGACCCTTGCCGGGGCAGCTCGCCCACACCAGCAGAGTGAGCCACCCTCGAACCCACGGTCTCCAAACACCATCAACCACTTTGGGCCAGGGCTCGGGAGGCACCTCCATGGTGGCATGCATATCTTTGTGAAGACAAAGAATATTCAAGATCAGATGAGGATTGGAAGGCAACGATCCTCGACAAGATCCTTGCTGAGGAAGCCCGCAAGACCCCCGGCAAGATCCTTGCCGGGGACGACAGCACGCCACGGCAAGACCCTTGCCGGGCCACCAGGCAAGGCCCTTGCCAAGGGCGTCAGCGGGGCCACTGCCAGGCCCACACCAACCAAGTCTCCACCACCGTTCACATGCAGCTGCCAGCCCAACCAGCCGGGCAGGCACCTGCGTGGCAACATGCAGCTTCCAGGCAAACTCAGCACACACCTGCGTGGTGGCATGCATATCTTCATGGAGGCTCCACCACCGCGCCACCTCAGCTGCTTGCCTGCCTACATGGCGCCGCATGCATCGCTGGCCAGGGCGCGTGTCGAAGCGGGGAGGAGCGGCGACGGACGAGATGGGCCTCGCTCCCGTCCCCGATAAAGCAAGAGGACACCTAAGCTACGCATTAAATGCGCCTTGTCGTATAATGCGAGCGATAAGCTCATAGCACTGTAGACCTTTCCACCTCCTGCGTGCCACTGTGGCAGCCCCTTTCGACTATAAAGGAAGCCCATGGCGTACTGGAGAGGGATTCGGCTCTTTTGAACCACGCAGCCACGGTAGCTAGTTCAAGAGCTCAAGAACACTCAATACATCCACCAAAGCAGGACTAGGGTTTTACGCATCCTCGCGGCCCGAACCTGGGTAAACGATCCTTGTGCTGATTGCTAAACCTACTCTTTTCACAACCCCGTGCCCCGCAACCGCAGAAGGGATCCTCGTGATCCCATAGGTGTCTTTTCCCGCTGACATCTTTGGCGCACCAGGTAGGGGACGCAATTGTGAGAATCTGGTCTGGTAGTTGGCCTAGCAGTTCTTCATCGCCATGGCTCCTAAGAAGAAGAAGACCATGGCAATTGGTTCATCCAGGACCGGACTGCTAGTACCGGTGCGGACCAGCAATGGGCCAGTAGCGGAGAGAACCCGTGGCGTGGCCCGCGAACATCCACACCACCTGACTGTCCAGGCCTGGTGAACGGCATCGTTCGTACGCCAGGCGATGAGCCACGCGTCGCGAGCTCCAGAGACGGAGTCGGTCCCCCCGTAGGCGACGCGGGGCCCTCCAGGGGTGTCGTCGTGCTGCCAAACGCGGCGCAACGACCTCCAAGACACCAACACTGGCGCCCACGGTGCGCTCTTCTCAGGTCGTGTGCGATGAGCAGCGCCGCCCTGCTGGTGACCCTGGGTGCCGCCCTGGGAAGAGCCCATGCGCCCTTCACATGATGAGAAGGGCCAGCATGCTCTCCGAGGTGCTAGCGAAGGTGGCGGATGGCTGCGGTGCCGTGATGGGGCTCCTTCTAACACGGTTAGAAGTCGAAGCACATCTCGGTCCACACAGCTTTCGCCGCCGCCCATGCCAGCAGAAGCCCTAGCATGCGCGCAACTGCTCCTCGACTTTCCTCCCGCTGTGGAGAAGCTTGACGAATGGAGGGCCACCGTCCGGAGCCTCATCGGCATCGCTAACAATGACAAGTTGTGGCCGACGGGACCTGTAGGCCGTTGCTTCGTCGAGCCATCACATGCCAGCGGAGGTCGAGCCGGAGGTCATGCGGCCACGGTGCACTCCCCTCCTCCATACCGGCCACCGCGGGTGTCGGTCTGTCGTGACGACGCTCGTGATGATATCTCCATAGCATCGTCCGACCCGCGAACCCACCGCGACCAACGTCAAGTTCTTCTGGAGCGAGCTCATGAAGACACTCGAACCACCGTCGAGCGCCGGCATGACGCATGCCACCAGTCGGACAGGCGGGCAGGGTCCACCACGGACCACCCAGCACCTAGAGGCTACGGTGGCCTACCCTACGAGGTGGGTTGTCCGGCTTTCACCCGTGAGCTATGGCAGTTCCAGCGGCCCTCCCACCGCACGTTCAAGCCCGACTTGGTGAGAAGTACAATGGCAAGACTCACCCGTCGGAGTTCCTCAGCATCTACACCATCGTGATGCAAGCTGTTGGGGCCCGCGACGATAAGGTGCTTGCCAATTACTTCCCGTTGGCACTCAAGCCCAATGTTATGTCATGGTTGATGCACCTACCGGTGGACTCCATTTCCTCTTGGGCGGATCTGTGTCATGAGTTTGTTGGCGCCTTTACTGGAGGCCACCAAGCTCATGGCCAGGCGAGCGACTTGCACATCATCCCCCAGAAAGAAGGACAAAACTTGCGTAAGTACATCCAAAGGTTCAGTCGAGTGCAGTACAACATTCCCGACGTTCATCCTGCCGCCGTGATCAGTGCGTTCCATCAGAATGTGCGCAACCGCAAGATGCATGAGGAGCTGGGGATGATCAAGGTCAAGGATGTGGCCGAGCTTTATGTTCTAGCCAATCGGTGCACTTGCGGTGAAGAGGGAAGGAAGTACCCCGGCGAAGACGCCGGCGCAGAAACCGACTCCACGGATGATACCACCACCCCGACGAAGAAGGGCTGGCGCCGTAACAGGAAGCACAAGGGCAAGACCATGCTTGCCTTCGAGGGGACCAATGATACCGGCACCACCAAGAAACCCAAGGCGAGTGACCCCGGCAAGGAGGTTGCCGGGTGTGTCGCTTGCCGGGCCTTGGTGGCTGACGATAAGCTAGGGGGCTCTGACAAGCAATATTGCAAGATCCACCGCACCAAGGGCCATTACCTCCAGAACATCCGGCAAGTGGAGCTGCTCGCTGAGAAGTAGAAAGCCGAGTATGAGCGGTAGGACAAGGATAAGGGCCAAGAGGGTGCCGTGGGATCCGGCAAGAAGCATGGCGGCCAAGGAGGCCACTGCGGCAAAGATAATCAGCAGGAGAGGCCCTCCCGGGGCCGCGACAAGAAGCAGGAAGACGATGATCACGACGAGGACGATGAGTCCGGCGACCACGAGTTCCAGAAAGCCACAGAAGCCATGTGTGTTGATGGTGGCGCCTCGCTGCATACATCCCACCGCCAGCTGAAGCAGTGGGCACGTGAGATCATAGTGGTGGAGCCGTCGTTTGATGCATGGAAGCTGCTAAAGTGGTCCAGCACGCCCATCATCTTTGACACCGAGGACCATCCTGACCGCACTACTACGGTCAGGTGCTTGCCGTTGTTGGTTTCACCAAAAATCCACAACCTCAAGGTGACGAAGATGCTGGTTGACGGTGGGGCCGGTCTGAACTTGATCTCGCCTGTTGTGATCAAGAGGCTACAGATCCCTGATGGAGACCTCGAGGAGCCGGGCACGTTCCAATGGGTCAACCCGGGGAGGAGCCAGCCGAAGGGAAAGGTCACGCTGCCCGTGACGTTCGGAGGCGAGCTGAACTATAGGACGGAGAGGATTGTCTTTGATGTAGCCGAGATCCCCTTGCCCTACAACGGGATCCTCGGCCGCCCGACACTAGCCAAGTTCATGGTGGCTTCACATTATGCCTACAACACACTGAAGATGCCAGGGCCGATGAACATCATCACCGTCCCCTCCGACAAGAAAGACGCATTGATTTGCGCCGATCAATTCTACCATGAAGCAGTTGCAGCAGCTGCCGCCAAGGCACCTGCTCGTGCCGACGGAGTCTCGGGAGGGAAAAAGACCGGCGAGACCCCTTGCACCCACTCCGACAAGCGCACCTCTTCGGGGTGTTGCGCTCCCATCGAGGACATGCGAGAGAGCTCCGCCGGCCAGAGCAAGAAGTCCAGAGCTGCACCACCAGAGACCAAGAAGGTGCCTGTCAAAGAGGACAGCATGGGGAGAGCTTTTACCATAAGCTCCACCGTCGACAACAAATAGGAAAGCAAGCTCATCACTTTCCTGCGGGCGAATGTCGATGTGTTTGCATGGCAAGCCTCCGACATCCCCGGTGTTCCCAGGGAAGTGATTGAGCACCATCTTGCTGTCTGTCCTCATGCACGGCCCATCAAGTAGAAGGTCAGGAAGCAAGCTCTAGAGAGGCAGGAGTTCATCACGGAGGAGATCAGAAAACTAGAGGCGGCAGGCTTGGTAAGGGGGGTGCTCCATCCGACGTGGTTGGCCAACCCGGTAGTGGTGCGCAAGGCAAACGGGAAGTGGAGACTGTGTATTGATTACACAGACATCAATAAGGCTTGTCCAAAGGATCCCTTCCTGTTACCGCGCATCGACCAAATTGTTGACTCCATGGCTGGGTGTGACCTGTTATCATTCCTCAACGCCTACTCAGGGTACCACCAGATCTTCATGACAAAAGAAGACGAGGAGAAGACAGCGTTCATCACCCCATGTGGTACGTATTTCTTTTTACGGATGCCTTTCGGGTTGAAGAGTGCTGGCTCAACCTTTGCAAGAGCAGTCCAAATTGGTTTTGAGCCCCAGCTACATAGAAATATGGAAGCTTATATGGATGACATAGTGGTCAAAACCAAGGACAAGGCAACACTTGTGCAAGATCTAGAGGAAACATTTGCGAACCTGCGCAAGATCAACCTCGAGTTGAACCCTGAGAAGTGTGTCTTTGATGTCCCGTCCAGCAAGCTTCTTGGGTTCTTCATGTCGCAGGACGGGATTGAGGCAAACCCAGATAAGATCAAGGCCATCGAGAAGATTGAGGCACCTAAACGGATCAAAGACGTGCGTCGGCTCACTCGCTGCGTTGCCGCCATGAGCAGATTCATCTCCAAGTCCGCGGAGCGCGCCCTTCCTTTTTTTCAAGATCTTGAAGAAGACGGGCCCAATCGAGTGGACCCCGGAGGCCGAGGCAGCGCTGCAGGACTTGAAGAAGTACCTCTCCTCTACCCCAGTGATGGTCGCGCCCAAACCACAAGAACCATTGATGCTGTACCTAGCTGCAACGAATTAGGTGGTTAGTGCTGCACTGGTGGCACAAAGAGAGGTCGGCAAAGAGGCGGGCAGCAGCGGCAGAGTCCAGGGATGGCGAGCCGGAGCCCTCCTCGGCAGGGCTCGGTCCCGGCAAGACTAAGTCCTCGGCAGAGGCTGATGCCAGTGCGACAGGGCCTGCGTGACTGAGTGAAGTGGCACAGAAGAAGAAAATTGTGCAGCACCCAGTTTACTTCGTCAGCTCCCTCTTGTAGGGGGCTAGGTCGAGGTACTTAGGTGTGCAAAAATTGCTCTTCAGCCTCCTTATGGCCTCGAGGAAGCTATGTCATTACTTCCAAGTGCACGCGATCACCGTGGTCACCCGCCTCCCGTTGCAATGGATACTGCATAACCCAGATGCAATGGGGAGGATCGTGGAATGGGCCCTGGAGCTGTCGAGTTTCCGTTTAAAGTTCGAGAGCACCTTGACGATTCAGAGCAAAGTCTTGGCCGAGTTCGTTGCGGAATGGACCTCGACGTCCGACGAAGAGGTATAGGAGACCACTCTCTGCGGCGAGGAAACGGGCCTCCATTGGATCATGTACTTTGATGGGGCTTTTTCGCTGCAAGGCGCCGGTGCTGTTGTGCTGCTTGTCGCACCCACCGGAGAGCACCTCAAGTATGTCGTCCAAATGCACTTTCCCCGGGAGATGTCGACTAACAACACCGCCCAGTACGAAGGCTTTCTTGCCGGTCTCAGGATCGCGGCGGACCTTGGAGTTAAAAAGATCATCGTCAGGGGTGATTCGCAGCTCGTCGTCACATATATCAACAAAGATTATCAAAGCCCGTTGATGGAAGCTTACGTGGATGAAGTGAGGAAACTAGAGGAGCGCTTTGACGGTATACGAGCAGAGCATGTCCCTCGGACGGAAAACGACATCGCCGACTACCTGTCAAAGCGCTCTGTCCTCAAGCTACCTGTGGAACCAGGTACTTTTGTGCTTCGTTTAACTCAACCATCCGTCGAACCATCAATCGGGCAGAGCAAGCGGAGGAAGCTGGGCCCCAGCAAGTACTTCCCCACCGAGCTCCCTGGAGCCGCTGGCAAAGATGTTGCCGTGGATGCCGATCCTGCCGCGGGGCAACCGACTCCGGCAGGGCCTCAGGCCATGGCCGTAGAGACGGCCGCTCCCGTGGCAGAAGAGATGCCTTTGATCCTTGTCGTCGAGCCACGGGCTCTAGCATGGGCGCAACACACCATCCGATTCCTCCAAAAATGAGAGCTTCCTGATGAGCAGGAAGAGGCAGAGAGAGTAGCCCGCCGGTCTGCTCTATACCAATTCGTTAACAACTTCTTGTACAAGAAAAGACCGAATGGGGTGAAATTGAAGTGCATCTTGATACGTCTCCAACGTATCTATAATTTTTTATTGTTCCATGCTATTATATTACCCTTTTTGGATGTTTATGGGCTCTATTTTACACATTTATATCATTTTTGGGAATAACCTATTAACCGGAGGCCTAGCCCATATTGCTGTTTTATTGCCTGTTTCAGTATTTGAAAGAAAAAGGAATATCAAATTGAGTCCAAACGGAATGAAACCTTCGGCAGCGTGATTTTTGGAAGAATATGATCCTGGAGACTTGGAGTTCACGTCAGAAGATCCTCGAGGAGGCCAGGAGATAGGGTGCACCCCCCTACTGGGCGTGCCCCCCTGTCTCGTGGGCCCCTCGAGCACCCCCCCGACCGACTTCTTTCACCTATATAGTCCCACGTACCCTAAAAACATCGAAACAGAAGATAGATCGGGAGTTCCACCGCCGCAAGCCTCTGTAGCCACCAAAAACATCTTGGGAGCCCGTTCCAGCACCCTGCCGGAGGGGGAACCCATCACCGGTGGCCATCTTCATCATCCCGGCACTATCCATGACGAGGAGGGAGTAGTTCAACCTCGGGGCTGAGGGTACGTACCAGTAGCTATGTGTTTGATCTCTCTCTCTCTCGTGTTCTCTCTATGACACGATCTTGATGTATCGCGAGATTTGCTATTATAGTTGGATCTTATGATGTTTCTCCCCCTCTACTCTCTTGTAATGGATTGAGTTTTCCCTTTGAAGGTATCTTCTCGGATTGAGTCTTTAAGGATTTGAGAACACTTGATGTATGTCTTGCCGTGTTTATCTGTGGTGACAATGGGATTTCACGTGCCACTTGATGTATGTTTTGGTGACCAACTTGCGGGTTCCGCCCATGAACCTATGCATAGGGGTTGGCACATGTTTTCGTCTTGACTCTCCGGTAGAAACTTTGGGGCACTCTTTGAAGTACTTTGTGTTGGTTGGATGAATCAGAGATTGTGTGATGCATATCGTGTAATCATGCCCACGGATACTTGAGGTGACAATGGAGTATCTAGGTGACATTAGGGTTTTGGTTGAGTTGTGTCTTAAGGTGTTATTCTAGTATGAACTCTTGAATAGATTGATCCGAGAGAATAACTTTGAGGTGGTTTCGTACCCTACCATAATCTCTTCGTTTGTTCTCCGCTATTAATGGCTTTGGAGTGACTCTTTGTTGCATGTTGAGCGATTGTTATATGATCTATCCATGTTATTATTATTGAGAGAACTTGCACTAGTGAAAGTATGAACCCTAGGACTTGTTTCCTGTCATTGCAATACCGCTTACGCTCATTTTTATCATTAGTTACCTTGCTGTTTTTATTATTTCAGATTACAAATACCTATATCTACCATCCATATTGCACTTGTATCACCATCTGTTCACCGAACTAGTGCACCTATACATTTTGCCATTGTATTGGGTGTGTTGGGGACACAACAGACTCTTTGTTATTTGGCTGCGGGGTTGTTTGAGAGAGACCATCTTCATCCTATGCCTCCCACAGATTGATAAACCTTAGGTCATCCACTTGAGGGAAATTTGCTACTATCCTAAAAACCTGTGCACTTGCAGTCCCAACGACGTCTACAAGAAGAAGGTTTTGTAGTAGACATCAAGCTCTTTTCTGGCGCCATTGCCGGGGAGGTGAGTGCTTGAAGGTATATCTTTCGATCTTGCAATCGAATCTTTTTGTTTCCTGTTTTATCACTAGTTTAGTTTATAAAAGAAAACTTCAAAAAAAAATGGAGTTAAGTTTGTCTCATACGCTTCGTCTTTTTAATATCTTTTGTGAGTATGATGGAAAGGAATATTGTGCTCATTTGCTAGAAGAAGAAATCTATAGAATGTTTGATACTAAATCTTTGAATGATGAGCATGAATGCAATGTTGTTAGTATAAATTCCTTGAATATCCATGATGCTAATGATATGCAAAGCCACAAGCTTGGGGAAGCTATGTTTGATGAAGATGATATGTTTAGTCCCCCAAGTTTTGATGAGAAAATTTATTTTGATTATAGCATGCCTCCTATTTATGATGATTATATTTATGAAAGTGGGTTTGGAAGAGTGTCAACTTTAGAAAGTAGTGATCCCACTATTTTGGAGGATGTTGAATTTTATTATGATGAACATGAAAGTGGATTTGGAAGAGTGTCAACTTTATTTAGTGATGATTCCACTATTTCGGAACAGGTTCCAATTGATTATGAGAACAAAGTTGCTATCTATGATGATTATTGTGATGACTTGTATGCTATTAAGAATAATGAAATCCATGAAACTTGTCATTGTGATTTTAGTTTTCAATTGGATTATGCCTCACATGATAACTATTTTGTTGAGTTTGCTCCCACTATTCCGAATGAGAAGAATTTTGCTTATGTGGAGAGTAGTAAATTTTCTATGCTTGTAGATCATGAAAAGAATGTTTTAGGTGCTGGTTATATTGTTGAATTCATTCATGATGCTACTGAAAATTATTATGAGGGGGGAATATATGCTTGTAGGAATTGCAATAATGTCAAGTTTCCTCTTTATGTGTTGAAAATCTTGAAGCTATGCTTGTTTTACCTTCCTATGCTAGTTGGTTATTGTTCCCATAAGTTGTTTGCTCACAAAATACCTATGCATAGGAAGTGGGTTAGACTTAAATGTGCTAGTCATATGCTTCATGATGCTCCCGTTATGTTTCAATTCTTATCTTTTATGTGAGCATCATTGTCATCATCATGCCTAGCTAAAAGGCATTAAAGAAAAGCGCTTGTTGGGAGACAACCCAATATTTACCCTTACTGTTTTTGTGTGTTAACATGATTATGCTACTGTAGTAATCATGTTTTATATCTTTTGTTTCAAAAAAGTGCCAAGTAAGACCTTTAGGATAGCTTACGGTGATAATTGTGTTGATCCTGCTGAAAATCAGAAACTTTTGCACCCAGTAAATTAGTTTTGTTAATTCACAGAAACGTTCTCTTGATCTGATTATGTTTGCTCTGGATTGGTACACTAATTTCTTAGGACTTCCTAATTTGGAAGGATTTTTGTAGTTCCAGAAGTATACGTTTGATACAGATTACTACAGACTGTTCTGTTTTTGACAGATTCTGTTTTCTATGTGTTGTTTGCTTATTTTGATGAATCTATGAGTACTATCAGAGGGTATGAACCATAGATAAGTTGGAATACAGTAGATATTACACCAATATGATTTTAGAATGAGTTCATTACAGTACCTAAGTGGTGGCTTTATTTTCTTATACTAACAGAGCTTACAAGTTTTCTGTTGAGTTTTGTGTTGTGAAGTTTTCAAGTTTTGGGTAAAGATTGGATGGACCATGGAATAAGGAGTGGAAAGAGCCTAAGATTGGGGATGCCCAAGGCACCCCAAGATAATATTCAAGAATAGCCAAAAGCCTAAGCTTGGGGATGCCCCGGATGGCATCCCCTCTTTCGTCTTCGTTCATCGGTAACTTTACTTGGAGCTATATTTTTATTCACCACATGATATGTGTTTTGCTTGGAGCTGAAAGTGCAACTATCCCTAGGTGGTTTTGGTAATTCATAACAACATATATCTCATTGGCTAATGCTATTCCAAGACTATTATTTCAGGAAAGCTCAATGAATG
Organism: Triticum timopheevii; assembly: GCA_963921465.1. Lineage (NCBI taxonomy): Eukaryota > Viridiplantae > Streptophyta > Magnoliopsida > Poales > Poaceae > Triticum > Triticum timopheevii. The sequence continues at coordinate 43,696,135 of OY997272.1, read as the reverse complement.
GCATGGCATGGATGACGAAAGTGGATCCCTCAAAATATCAAGGACAAAGGATTGGCTCAAGCTCAAAAGCTCAAGACTCTTCATTTTACATTTTAGTGATCCAAGATCACATTGAGTCTATAGGAAAAGCCAATACTATCAAGGAGGGATGAGGTGTTGCTTAATGAGCCTCTTGCTTCAAGTTCTTAGTGATATGCTCCAAAAACCCTCAACTACTTTCTCACATCCATATATGACCTAAACTCAAAGTCAAACTCGGCCATACCGATTCTTTCTATCTGGCGCAACCGAGTTCAATGTCATAGCCACTGCCACAAACCCTAGGCAAATCGGTCTTACCGATAGGGATCTCGGTCTCACCAAGATGGGATTGTAATCTCTCCGTTTCCCTTTGTAAAGTTTCGGTCTAACCTAAGTGAGCGATCGGTCCCACCGAGATTGCAATGTAAACTCCCTGTTTCCCTTTCGTAACATTTCGGTCTCACCGAAAAGAGCGAATCGGTCCCACCGAGTTTACCTAACCAACTCTCTGGTTAACTTATTACCAAAATCGGTCTGACCGAGTTTGTGTAATCGGTCTCACCGAGATTCCGTTATGCACTAACCCTAACCATATCGGTCCTACCGAGTTGCATGTCAGTCCCACCGAAAATCCTAACGGTCACTAGGTTTACTAAATCGGTCCGACCGAGTTTGTTGATTTGGTCCCACCGAGTTTGGTAAATTGTGTGTAACGGTTAGATTTTGTGTGGAGGCTATATATACCCCTCCACCTCCTCTTCATTCATGGAGAGAGCCATCAGACTGAACCTACACTTCCAGCATACATTTTCTGAGAGAGAACTACCTACTCATGTGTTGAGGCCAAGATATTCCATTCCTACCATATGGATCTTGATCTCTAGCCTTCCCCGAGTTGCTTTCCACTCAAATCTTCTTTCCACCAGATCCAAATCCCATGAGAGAGAGTTGAGTGTTGGGGAGACTATCATTTGAAGCACAAGAGCAAGGAGTTCATCATCAACGCACCGTTTGTTACTTCTTGGAGAGTGGTGTCTCCTAGATTGGCTAGGTGTCACTTGGGAGCCTCCGACAAGAAAGTGGAGTTGAACCAAGGAGTTTGTAAGGGCAAGGAGATCGCCTACTTCGTGAAGATCTACCACTAGTGAGGCAAGTCCTTCATGGGCGACGGCCATGGTGGGATAGACAAGGTTGCTTCTTTGTGGACCCTTCGTGGGTGGAGCCCTCCGTGGACTCGCGCAACCGTTACCCTTCGTGGGTTGAAGTCTCCATCAACGTGGATGTAAGATAGCACCACCTATCGGAACCACGACAAAAACATCCGTGTCTCCAATTGCGTTTGAATCCTCCAAACCCTTCCCTTTACATTCTTGCAAGTTGCATGCTTTAATTTCCGCTGCTCATATACTCTTTGCATGCTTGCTTGAATTGTGTGAATATTGCTTGACTTGTCCAAAGATAGCTAAAATCTGCCAAAGTCTAAAATTGGGAAAAGGTTAAGTTTTTAATTGGTCAAGTAGTCTAATCACCCCCCCCCCCTCTAGTCATACTTCAAGGTCCTACAATTGGTATCAGAGCTTTGGTCTCCATTTGCTTTGATTTCCATAGCTTTTGGTGGTCATAGCCTTGGTTTCACAACCTAGGAGAGTATGGCATCTAGCGAGGGAAATTATCACCGTAGAGGTCCTTACTTTGATGGTACTAATTTTGCTAGTTGGAAGCATAAGATGAAAATGCATATTCTTGGACATAACCCCACCGTTTGGGCTATTGTGTGTATTGGCTTGCAAGATGAATTCTTTGATGGGAGAGAGCCGAACCGTAAAGCTAGCGCAGAAGAATTGAAGATGTTGCAATACAACGCTCAAGCTTGTGATATCCTCTTCAATGGCTTGTGCCCCGAAGAATTCAACAAAATCAGCCGTCTTGAGAATGCAAAGGAAATTTGGGATACTTTGATTGATATGCATGAAGGTACCGACTCCGTCAAGGAATGCAAGTTGGATGTGCTCCAAAGTCAGCTTGACAAGTTCAAAATGAAGGATGGTGAAGGTGTCGCTGAAATGTACTCTAGGCTTGCTCTTATCACAAATGAGATTGCCGGCTTAGGGAGTGAAGAGATGACCGACAGATTCATCATCAAGAATATCCTAAGAGCATTGGATGGAAAGTATGATACCATGTGCACATTGATCCAAATGATGCCAAATTACAAAGATCTCAAGCCAACGGAAGTCATTGGAAGAATTGTTGCTCATGAGATGTCACTCAAGGATAAGGAGGAACTTCACAACAAGTCAAGTGGTGCTTACAAAGCCTCATGTGCCCCCACATCATCAAGTGAGAAACAAACCTTCAATGAAGAATTGAGCTTAATGGTGAAGAACTTCAACAAATTCTACAAGAGTAGAAGCAAAGAAAGAAGCTCTAAGTCAGGGTCCTACAATGACAAAATATCTTCTAGTCGAGAGCGCAATTGCTACAATTGTGGGAGACCCGGACACTACTCCAATGAGTGTATGGCACCCTACAAAAGAAGAGAAGATTCTCCAAAAAGAAGAAGTAAAAGAGAAGAATCACCATCGAGAGAGAGGAGGAGTAGAGATGATCGTTATGAATGAAGACCCTCACGGAGAAGCAAGGATTCGGAAAGGAAGGACAAGTCATCAAGGAGCTACACAAAACGAAGACATCAAACTCATGTTGGTGAATGGGTATCTGGCTCCGACTCCTACAATCACTTCGAGAGAAGCTATCACTCCGACTCCGAATATACTCAAGATGAAGGTGTTGCCGGGCTAGCACTTGTGTCAACCAACTCCTATGACATATTTGATTCACCAAATGAAGGAATTGGAAGATGCTTCATTGCCAAAGGTCCAAAGGTAACACACCCCGAGTATGTTGATTTCAATAGTGATGAAGATGACTTGCTAGGTCATGATGATTTACTTGTTGACAACTCTAGTGATGAATACTGTGATTAAATGTCAATTAATCATGCTAATCAAGATAAAACGAATGACAATGATAAGGAGAAGATTGAGCTTCTAACTAAAGAACTAAACACTCTTAAGTTAGCTCATGAAACTATCCTCGGAGATCATCGAGAACTTTTAAGGGCTCATGAGAAGTTACGCTTTGAAAAGCTCAATCTTGAGCAAGAGCATGAGTTCTTAAAGGCAATTAATGATGATCTCCATAAGAAAAGTTCTTCTTACATTGCCAAGCGTTTACTCTTATCTACTTACATGCCTCAAGTCAAGTCTAGTAACAAGTACAAGAAAGATCCTTCCTCTAGTAGTAACAACACTAATGCCAAATCCAATATTGTTGCTTCTAGTAGTTCTATTGATTCCACTAATGATTCTCTTAGCCAAGTTACACTTGAGCAAGAAAATAGCTTATTGAAGGGAATTATAGAGAAAGGTGTATACAAGAGCCTTGCCGGGAGTAAGCAATTCAAGGAAATTGTACGCAAGCAAGGAAGGCACCGGAAGAATCAAGGTGTTGGTTTTGAACGAAAGTTCAATGCCAATGGAGTTGAGTGGGAAGAAGATCAATACCCCAAGACGAAGTTTGTTCCTCAACACGAGAAGTATGATCCTACTTCCTTCAAGGGAACACAAGCACAAGATGATCTTCCACCACAAGACCACAAGAACAAAGGCAAGGACAAGCTTCAAGAGGAGATTGATGCATTTGAAGAAGCACCTAAGGCCTTGGTCAAGTGGGTTCCCAAGACTACGTCAAGTTCTACTTCATCAAGTACAACTACAACTCCAAGGATTCCTGAGGGAGTCCTGGACTAGGGGGTGTCCAGATAGCTGAACTATCACCGTCGGCCGGACTCCAAGACTATGAAGATACAAGATTGAAGACTTCGTCCCGTGTCCAGATGGGACTTTCCTTGGCGATACGGATATGTAGATCTCCTACCATTGTAACCGACTCTGTGTAACCCCAGCCCTCTCCTGTGTCTATATAAACCGGAGGCTTTTAGTCCGTAGGACGAACAACAATCATACCATAGGCTAGCTTCTAGGGTTTAGCCTCCTTGATCTCGTGGTAGATCTACTCTTGTACTACCCATATCATCAATATTAATCAAGCAGGAGTAGGGTTTTACCTCCATCGAGAGGGCCCGAACCTGGGCAAAAACATCGTGTCCCTTGTCTCCTGTTACCATCCGCCTAGACACACAGTTCGGGACACCCTACTCGAGATCCGCCGGTTTTGACACCGACATTGGTGCTTTCATTGAGAGTTCCTCTGTGCCGTCACCCATAGGCCCGATGGCTCCTTCGATCATCAACAACAACGCGGTCCAGGGCGAGACTTTTCTCCCCGGACAGATCTTCATATTCGGCGGCTTTGCACTGCGGGCCAATTCACTTGGCCAACTGGAGCAGATCCAAAGCTACGCCCCTGGCCATCAGGTCAGATTTCGAAGTTTGAACTATACGGCCGACATCCGCGGAGACTTTATCTTCGACAGATTCGAGCCACAGCCAAGTGCGCCGCATTGTCGCGATGGGCATGATCTAGGTCTGCCACCGAACAGTGCCCTGGAGGCCGCACAAGAGTCCGCTCTGACCCTTAGCTCGAAGCCGACGGCGCCAATCGAGGATGGGTGGCTGGACACCACCTTGGGGGCTGCTATCTCTACGGCGATAGAGCCGAATACCGACCCTGTCCCTTGTGAAGCTCGTGACTCCAAGGTGCCGGACTCCTCTCCGGACCCCAAACCTTCCGCGCCCCTGCCAATCGAATCCGATTGGGCGCCGATCATGGAGTTCACCGCTGTGGACATCCTTCAGCACTCGCCTTTTGGCGACATCCTGAATTCGCTAAAGTGTCTCTCTTTATCAGGAGAGCCCTGGCCGGATTATGGTCAGAACGGTTCGGATGCGGACGACGAAGAAATTCAAAGCCCACCCACCACCCACTTTATAGCCACTGTCGATGACTTAACCGATATGCTAGACTTCGACTCTGAAGACATCGACGGTATGGACGACGATGCCGGAAACGACCAAGAACCAGCACCCACAGGGCACTGGAAGGCCACCTCAACTCACGATGTATATATGGTGGATACACCTAAAGGAAGCGATAACGAGGAACAACGGGACACTGCGAAGGATAATTCCCACGAAAAACAGCCGAAACAGCGACGCAAGCACCGTCAAAAGTCCCGCCTCGACAACGCCAGCACCCATATAGACCCAGCCATAGAGCAGGGCGAACCGGTGGACGACGAACATGCCCCCGAGCAACCATCCGAACAGGATGAATTGGATAAGCAATCCATCCCCGGCGAAAACAACAATCCGGATGATCTCACGCCCGACACATCTTTGGAGCAGAAGAACCTCCACAAAACGCTCGTCGCCACTGCACGAAGTCTGAAGAAGCAGAAGCGGAAGCTCAAAACAGCAGAAGACGTACTCAGAATGAGATGGAGTAAAGTACTCAAGACCGCAGACAAATACGGCGATAGTCGCCAAACTAAAAGCTACCCGAAGCGCAAACTACTGCCCGAATTTGACGAGGAGGCCGTAGAGCCCCCAAATCAAAAAACAAAGAGGCCGCCTGGTCGGATAGTTGACCACATGGCAAACAAAGAGCGACAAGCGGCACCGCACATAAGCTGGCACGCGATCCACATAAGGATCCTCACAAAAAGGATGGCCCGGTCAGGTCCATCTATGGGCCAAGAAAGCAAGCCCCAGAAAGCAATACAACACGTCGAGTATTCGAACATCACGGCACACCCAAATACAGGGGCGCCGCACACCCCCTATGTTTCACCGATGAGGTGCTGGATCATGAATTTCCAGCAGGATTAAAGCCCGTAAACATAGAGGCATACGACGGAACAACAGACCCCGGAGTCTGGATTGAGGATTACATCCTGCACATACATATGGCTAGAGGAGATGACCTCCACGCCATAAAATACCTACCCCTCAAGCTCAAAGGGCCAGCCCGGCATCGGCTCAAAAGCCTCCCAGAAAATACCATTGGAAGTTGGGAAGAGCTCGAGAATGCGTTTCGGGCAAATTTTCAGGGGACTTATGTCCGCCCTCCGGATGCAGATGATTTAAGTCACATAACCCAACAGCCCGGAGAGTCAGCCCGCAAATTCTAGAACAGGTTCCTCACCAAAAAGAACCAAATAGTCGACTGTCCGGACGCTGAAGCCTTAGCAGCCTTCAAACATAACGTCCGAGACAAATGGCTCGCCAGACACCTCGGCCAGGAAAAGCCAAGAACAATGGCCGCACTAACAAGCCTCATGACCCGCTTTTGCGCGGGAGAGGACAGCTGGCTGGCAAGATGCAGCACCAGCGACCCAAGTACATCCGAGGTCAGGGATGGAAATGGGAAACCACGACGCAGAAAGGACGAGTGCCAAACTAAGGGAAACGGCCCAAAGAGCACGGCAGTCAACACCGGGTTCAAAAGCTCTCGGCAGAACAACAAAACACTGCCTCTCAAGGACAACAGCGACGAGCTATCCAACCAAAACAAAATCTTGGACAAGATATGCCAAATCCACAGCACCTCCGGGAAGCCTGCAAACCATACCCACAGAGATTGTTGGGTCTTCAAACAGTCCGGCCGACTTAATGGAGAACAGAAGGCGCTCGAAACACCAAGTGAGGACGATGACGAACTCCACAAGCAGAGCACCGACAAACAAAGGAATTTCCCACAAGAGGTCAAAACAGTAAACTCACTTCATGTGACAACAGGCAAAAATAGAGCGGCGCCCATTAAAATACACGCTGCACGGTCCACCCCAGCGGAGTCCCGACACTTGATGTCAAAACCAATCACTTTCGACCATCAGGATTACTCCGGAAGTATCCAGAACGCAGGATGGACTGCCCTGATATTAGATCCTATAATCGACGGACTACAATTTACACAAGTCCTAATGGACGGCGGCAGTGATCCGAACCTACTATATCAGGATACAATCCATAGAATGGGGATAGACCCAACCAAAATACGCCATAGCAACACTTCCTTTAAAGGTGTGATGCCAGGCCCATATGCCCATTGCACGGGCTCTCTACCACTAGAAGTTGTGTTCGGCTCACCCGACAACTCCCATCGTGAAAAGTTAGTCTTCCACATCGCCCGATTTAAAAGTAGCTATCAAGCACTATTGGGACGCGAAGCTTTCGCCCGCTTTAACGCAATACCGCATTATACATCTCTTACACTTAAAATGCCCGGTCCACGCGGCATAATCTCATTAAAGGGAAACCTCGAGTGTTCCTCGAATATGGAAGAAAGTGAGACTGCCTTGACAGCCACACATTAATCCGGCTTTGCCGATCAAAGCACCCAAACAGGTCATTCAGACCCCGGACACGGTTAGGCGAGTCCGGCACAAATAAACAAGGGGCTTACTAGCCGCGTCCCCCCTTACAAGGGGCTTCACGCATGTACAATAAGAGACAATAAAGCTCAATTTTATTCGTTTTTTGACTTATATTCTGTCTATGCATTTTTCGCATGATCCCTTTTCAAACTAAGTTCTTCTCTTTTACAGATGAACACCATGCTACGCCCGTCCAGGATACGGCACAACGGAGACACAGGCGCAGACGTGTAGTAGAGACCCGTTGCAAGGATTCTTTTCAGATTAAGACCCTGCGTAAACCTTTCTTACTGTCTCTTGTTGATACTCATCCCCCGGTTTCTCACCATAACCGAGGAGGAAGCTGGCGTTTTGGCATCGGCCGCGTCAGAAGTTTTCGCCCGTACCTGGACACTAGGGGCTTAGGGCATTGTTCTGCCCGTTTTCATAAAGACCGAATACCTTAGGGAGTGTTCGGCGTCTCGAGTTACGCCTTATATGCATCAGCTCCGAATCATGTCTTTGGTCAAATGTTGGGTTTGCCCGGTGTCGGTGTCAAAACTGGCGGATCTCGGGTAGGGGGTCCCGAACTGTGCATCTAGGCGGATGGTAACAGGAGACAAGGGACACGATGTTTTACCCAGGTTTGGGCCCTCTTGATGGAGGTAAAACCCTACGTCCTGCTTGATTAATATTGATGATATGGGTAGTACAAGAGTGGATCCACCACGAGATCAAGGAGGCTAAACCCTAAAGCTAGTCTATGGTATGATTGTTGTAATGTATGTTGTGTCCTACGGACTAAAGCCCTCCGGTTTATATAGACACCGAAGAAGGCTAGGGTTACACAGAGTCGGTTACAATGGTAGGAGATCTACATATCCGTATCGCCAAGCTTGCCCTCCATGCCAAGGAAAGTCCCATCCGGACACGGGACGGAGTCTTCAATCTTGCATCTTCGTAGTCTTGGAGTCCGGCGGACGATGATAGTCCGGCTGTCCGGACACCCCCTAGTCCAGGACTCCCTCAGTAGCCCCTGAACCAAGCTTCAATGACGATAAGTCCGGCGTGCATAATGTTTGGCATTGCAAGGCGGGTTCCTCCTTTGAATAATCTAGAGAAGATCATGAACACCAGGATAGTGTCCGGCTCTGCAAAATAAATTCCACATTCCACCGTAGAGAGAATAAAATGTACACAAGTCCAATCTGCTGACGTATTTTGCAGCATGTCGTCACGCCACTACCAAGCCTTTACTTGAATCATTTTTTATTATACCACCTCAGCACGTTTAGCGAAGCGGTTTCCTTGGCACGTCTTGTCGAAGCAGAGATCGTGTTCCCCTTATTCCGAGATTCTCATCAATACAGACGTGGGTAACCCAACCGCGCCATTGATGGTGGCGCTTGGGAGATAAGTGAGTTTTACCAGGCTGGTGGGGGACGCATAGTCTTCGCCCGCCTATATATAAGGGATAAGGATTCACCTTTTCACCCACGCCTTCTTCCTCCTTTGCTTATCCACCTCCGCGCACTCGAGCTCCAACGCCCAAGCTTGTGCATCTCGTCTTAACCTTCCCCGACCATGTCCGGAGGGGGAGGCAAATGGTTGGCTTCCACCGTTAAGGAGGAGCATATCACCCAGCTGCGCAGCGCCGGATACCTTTCCGGCGATATCGCGCACCGGCTGCCCGACGAGGGGCAGCTCATGAGAGGGTCATTTTCCTTCCCCACTTCCTCCGCGGACTAGGCTTTCCACTTCACCCCTTTGTCCGGGGGCTCATGTTCTACTACGGCCTGGATTTCCATGATCTGGCGCCGAACTTCATCCTCAACATCTCGGCGTTTATCGTCGTGTGCGAGGCCCTCCTCTACATCCGGCCCCACTTCAGCTTGTGGCTCAAGACCTTCAACGTCAAGCCGAAGGTGGTGAACGGCACGCAGGCGGAGTGCGGAGGCGCCATGTTGGGCAAGATGCCCAACGTCCTCTGGTTCGAAGGGGCCTTCGTGGACTCCGTCAAGGGATGGCAATCGGGGTGGTTCTATATCACCGAGCCGCGCGACCCTACGTGGGCGGCGGCCCCCGAGTTTGGATCTGGTATCCCTACGCAGCTCACCTACTGGAAAGAGAAGGGCTTGTTGTGGGATAATCCGAAGGAGCTGACGAGACTCCGAGCCTGTATCCAGAAGCTGGTGAACAAGAAGCTCAGGCTCGTCAACGTGGTCCAAGTCATGCTCGTCCGCCGGATCCTCCCATGCCAAGAACGGGCATTCAATCTGTGGGAGTTCGATCCGGAACAGCACCACGCGCTGAGCGGGCTCTTCGACACGACGTACGAAGGTGCCTGGAGGGTGCTGTTTAAGTGCGCCGAAGCCCCTGCATCCGCGACAGAAGATCGCGGATTTCACTCGCAGCATCCGACTGACGAGGTAAGTGATTCTACCCCTTTACGGGACACTTGTGGTAAATAGATTGATACTAAGAGGGTTTCAATCTCCCTTTTCCTTTGACAGGAATGGATGAAGAAGGCCGAGTAGCTCATCTGCCTCGCTCCCATGCCAGAAGACCTAGTGGATGCCTGTCTAGCGGGGCTGCTGGTTCCGGCACCGCACGTGGTGCCGGGGAAGAAGGCCAAGAAGGTGGCCACGGGCACTCGAAAGAGTTCCCGTAATCAGGCGTCTGACGACGAGGCGGACTCCTCCCTCGAAGATGAGGAGGAGGAAGAAGAGTCTCTCCCGGAGGGGGGGGGGGGAGAGGAAGAGGAAGGCTTCCCCAACAGGGGAGGCCGAAGGGTCCAAGAGGGGGAGAACCATTCCCCCGGACAGCTCCGCCAACACCGACGTTGGCGACGAGGAGTGGCCTTCAAGGGCCAGGCCTCCGGCGAGATCGTAAGTATCCGGATCCCTGATATGCAATTTCTTTCGTGTCACATAGTGTCCTACTAATGCCGCATACTGCCCGCAGTCCGGCCGATGATGATTTCCCCGCTTCATCGAGCGGGTCGTTGGCCCCGTCGGACGTGGATTCACTTCCGACTGCCTCTACCCCCCGCGCCGATGAGGACGCCGAGGTGGGATCCAAGAAAGGGACCCATCAGGAGGAGGCTCCGGAGGCGCCCCAAGGCAGCCTCCCGGACTTTGCGCTGGAATCTACGTCGGAACCTGCAGTGGTTCCAGAGTCCGGCAGGCGGCCCCTTCGAAAGAAGGGCAAGACCGTGACACCGGCGGCCTCCGTCCAACCGGAGGCGCCGGACAACTTGCTGGAGGCGCTCAAAGGCGCTTCAATCGAGGAGGAACACCGCACTGTTATGAGTGCGGTGATTCAGAAGGTTCAGCTCGCCAAGAGCGGGCTGATCGAAGCCTGCAGTAGCCTTCTAACAGGCTTTGAGGTAAGAAGATAAATTATGTAATGTAATACCGCATAGACAGTAGCCCCTGATGCTCAGTTCGGTGTTCGGAAGAAAAGCCGGACTGAGGATCTAAAAAGATATTCGCAAGTTGCTAATAAATTATGTCAATATGGGTTTGCAGGCTGTGCAGCTGACCTCTGCCGCACTGACTGCGGAGGTTGGTGCATTAAAGCAAGATCTCAAGCGGTCCGAGCGAGAGCTCGGCCATGCCAAGAGGCAGCTCGAGCACAAAGAAGGTGAGTAGCACCACTTTGAATTTTTACCTTACAGAAAAGGATTTTGGTCGCAATAACATTAACAAGGATCATATGGGAATTGCAGGGGCCACAAACGAGGTGGCAGCCCTAAAGGAGGCTGTGTCCGCGGCCGAACAAAGTGCGGCCGCGGAGCGGGCAGAGCGAGAAAAGCAGGAGGCACAAGTGGCGGCAGTGCGGCAAGAGCTCCAGGCTCTCATGGAGAAGCATGAGAGCTTGGAGCGCGACTCCAAGACTCGGGAGTCCGAGCTCACCTCGGCTCTCGAAAGTGCCAAGTCCGCCAAGGCCGAGGCCCGTAAGGCCCTTCAGGAGGTTGAAGATGTGAAGAAGATAGCGGCGGGTAAGGCATTTTTCATGCAAAGCAAGCATGTTAATGTAAACTACCTGACACTTACCCGCATTCGGAGCTCTCCAGGGGCATTTGCAGATCTGCCGCGTAGTGTGTCCGATGCCGCCGCATTCTACCGTGGCGAGGAGGGGAGCTCAACGGAGAAGGTTTTCTGGTCTCAGTACGCTGAGGCCGGCCATCCGGTGCCCCCAAGCGACCAGCTGAAGCAGCTGGTCGAACTCCACAAGGTAGCTGAGGAGGCCATGAAGGGCCTTATAGTCCGGCTGTGGCCTGGACAGGCCATGCCTGGGAGCTACTTCGGCCTCGTGCGGCGGCTGGTGGATGCGTGCCCCTAGGTGGAGGTCATCAAGCGCTCCGCCTGTATTGAAGGTGCTCGTTGGGCCCTTGCACGCACAAAGGTGGACTGGGGCAGGCTGGATGCGGAGAAGCTTCTCACTGACCCGCCGCCACCGGGCAAGGAGTATCGTACGCCCGAAATGTATTATAAAACTGTCCTGAAGGGAGCCCGCGATATTGCGGATGAATGCCCTAGAGATGTAATTTTTGAGTAAACTCGCTATGTATTATCCTGTGCGCTGAAAACTTTGTTCATGTGCGCTTTAAGCAACTCTTGTTTAATTTAAAATATTACCTTCTGTGCGGCCGTTTATAAAATCTGAGAGATGACAAGTCGTTGGCTTCAGCCCCCAAGCCGCAAGTGCTGGGGTGTTCGGGATAACTTGAGCACTCTTGTTCCCATTTTTGTGTCCATCTAGGGAGGCGCTCAACACAACGAACAAGGCAACCGGACTTATAATGCTTGAACACTCTCACTTAGCCATAGAATTCTATAATTTTAAATTTCGACGAAGCCCCTGGTATTCGGAAGACCGAATTCGGGGCGCTATCCATGCCTTCGTCGGACATTATTCGGAACTTCGCTCGAAACGCCGTGAGTCTTTAAGGACCCGAAAAGACCTCTCGAACAGCGACCAGTCTCTCGCCTTATCGTGCCGGTCAGTTTTAGCTTTCTCCACTGAGGCGCTCGCCCGGCTCAACGGGGGCGCAATCGCAGTGGTTCTCCCAGTGCCACCTTAGCCGACGGAACGGAACGTAAGGCACCAAAACGTGGGAGCCGGGCAAACCCAACTATTGACCTGCAAGATGTCATGTAATGAACATATATATGTAATAACCGGCAAAAAAGCGCTGCATCATTTATTAAAGGAAGTCTGCTATGAGTGCCGACTGATACAAATAGTGCGGTAAGCAAGGGTTTTGGACTAGTTAAACACGTCCCCCTACAGGGATGGGCTGCGTACTTGGTGTATATAATCAAATTTAATGCTCGTAATTGAGACCACCTGAGTGTTAGTCGCCGCATTCTTTCTTCCCCGGCTGTTGCATCATGAGTTCGGCAGGTTCACCGCCGGACAGGGCCTCTGGCTAACGGAGTCCTGCGTATACAAAGAAAGAAAATAATAATAAGAAAGAGTGGCACACTTGTGAGCCCCTTGTGTGGTCGAGCCGCACTCTGGGTCTATTGTGGTCGTGCCCCTTCCCCTACGCCCATGGTATCTCCAAAGCGTAATGATGTACACGGAGGGTTGCTCTTGCGATCGTGCGAGGGCGGGGGTTAGGGCCGCATTGCTACGCGTGCTCGGATCGTGCCAGGTGGTCTTGGTTGGTGTTGCTTCAGGCGCGTTTGGCTGTATCCGGTCGTTTAACGGCCGGACTCAAAAATTGCCTTAAAAGGCTGCTCTGTACTTCTGCCGTGAGAGCCGCTATATGTTCCTCCGTTCAGAGGGAGCGTTCCGTATTTCCGTTGACCGTGATGACTCCACGAGGGCCTGGCATCTTGAGCTTGAGGTATGCATAATGCGGCACCGCGTTGAACTTTGCAAACGCGGTTCGTCCGAGCAGAGCGTGATAGCCGCTGCGAAATGGGACTATGTCGAAGATTAACTCCTCGCTCCGGAAATTATCCGGGGATCCGAAGACCACTTCCAGTGTGACTGAGCCTGTACAATTGGCTTCCACACCTGGTATGACGCCTTTAAAGGTTGTCTTTGTAGGTTTAATCCACTACAACAAAATTGAGATACTGTGACGAAAATCCACGTGACGTTGGTGGACAACGTCACGCAAATAACTAATATGTGACATTTTCACAGGTGGCATCATTGATTACTTCAAATCGATGATGATAGACGTCACTAAATTGCCTCGACCATAGAGCGCACCTGGTTGCCAATTTGTATGACGTTTTGGAAATTTCCATGACCAACCTACTAGAGTCACCGATATTACGAATGTGTGATGATCGACTTTTTGTCATGTAATGTCGAGTAGTGGCACCCCCATAGCTACTTCATGGTTTATTGAGCGGCAAGACCCACACGTCAGTGTTGGTAGTGGGGCCTGCCATATTTTATTTACAGAGAAGCAATGTAATTATTTTGTTCTATCTAATATAAATAGGTATAGTGGCTAAGGAAAAACTTATTGTGTTATATCTTTTTTTGCGGGGAGTGTTATATCTTTTTTATGGTGTGTTCTATCTAATATAAATAGGTAGTTGCTGGGCAAAAATGTTCAACCTGACATTCGTGCGCTCATGTTGTTTCAGTGAGTCCAAAAAAATGAAATAGGAGATTGAACGGAAAATGGGAAAACTTACAAATAGGTTTCGTTCTATTTGAAAAATAAGGTTTTTTACCCACCCACTCTGAATCGAGCGCTTATGAGGTGAGGTTTCATTCTATCTAAAAATAAAAAAAATAAAAGAAATAGGAGAGTCGATGGGAAAAGTATGGCACCAGAGGTTCGACCCCAAGGGAGTTGACAATGGGAGTACTTTTTTTTGCGGCAATCAGAGTACAATTTACGTTGTGCTAAAATATAGGAGTATGTATTATTCCCCCACAAAATAAATACTCCGTATGTATTATTACGTTTTGCACCAAGTAACCATCAGATCAAATGTTCCACATATAAACTATAGAAGATAATTAAAAAATAGAACAAGTTATTTTTGGTGAGAAACTAATTGACTGAACACAGGATTTATCTTCTTTGCCCACAAAAAATAGGACATATTTTTTGCAATCTAGCAAAAGCATGGAGACGGGAGAACAAATTTCAAGAAAAGAAGGGCAGGGCGTGAAGTCTATGTGGGGCTAGCAATGTCAGTGACACGTTCTCCTACCACAAATATCTCCTCCCACGATTTCTCAAAAAAAAAAATCCTCCCACGTTCCACGTCTCTTCTCTGGATACAAAGCCAAATCGCTATATAGCACTACTAGATTAGACGCCGCGGCCACCGTGCTGAAATCTGGATCTGGCAGCACCGGCGTCATCCTCGGCTGCGAGCGACATACCTCCTTCACCCCAGCGCCTCAAACTCGCCCCCTTCCTGCAAGTTCCGAAGGCCGCTGACAGGGCGTTCATCCACCTTCGACCTCACAACCGATCTGACCGCCTCGGATGTCGTTGTCGCCCGGCCAGATCGCCATGGCACTCGACGCCACCAACACCTGCACACTTCAGGAGGACCTGACGGCTGACGCCACACGGATCTGGCTGTCACGAACACCGCCACCGCCACACCGTCTTTCTCGCCAGTCCAGATCCACTTTTCCCTTATCTCAGTCGTGGTACGGGTGCCAGTCGCAGCACAGAACTATGAGGCATCGACGATCCAGCCGCTGTCTTGTTTTTTTGTCTCTTCAGGTAAGCCTATTCCCGCCGCCTCTGCTTCGTCTTTGCCTCCGATTCACAGGATCCCGATCTAACATCATTCCTCTCTACACAGGATGAACAATAATGCGGCACTCCCTCCATCGGGATCCAACAACACACGATAGTTGCGACTCCGTCTTCCTCCTCAACCATGTTGTTCCAAAATTTTGGATTGTTACAATCCACACCGTACACGATTTTGTATTTTTGCGTGTGTGCCAAAGTGCTACATAGGCGACAAGTTTGTTCCCTGTGTGATTACCCCTCATCAGCCAATCGATGATTGTTTTGCAGGTGGAGTAGCGCTCATGCCAGAATCGAGCATTATCTGAAACAGTTGTCATTCTCTCTAGATGCTAATAGGTACCAGTGAGATTGCTCACCTCCCCTCTTTGTCTTCCCACTGTAAAAAAAGCAAAATTGCTCTTTCTCGCAAGTAATGGATATGCATGGATTTATATATGTGCAGATAGTTGTAATGTGTCTATAAGTCTGTTAGTCGCACATGCATGATATAGCAAGTCACTACTAGCCTTATAATCACAGCATGCCCTCTTCTTTTGATCTGTTTACGTGTTTGTGGCAAATTTTAATCCTATGCTAGCTTTTGACAGGATAATATGCAAGTCACCTTTGAAGAAAATCGCGATGGACAAAGAAGCGTTACAACAACTTTAGTCGCCTTCAACAAATTAGGAGAAGAGACGACCAAAAAATGTTCCTTCCTTTGATGAAGACGGAAGCTATACAAATATGTTTGGGGGCCAAGACAACTCATTTGTTAATTTAGTCCTTAGTGCCGATGCTACTTGTTTCATCAAGTTTCTATGTAACTCGTGTTATTTCGGCCTATGTAGTATGTGAGCTATGATTCTGTTTTTAATAAAAATTACGATGGTGATCTGTGCTGTGAAATAGGCGAGATTAATTGCCTGCCATATATCAAGTAAAAGTAGTATGTGTGGACAATCGAAAGATGGATTGAATGAGTAGAAAAATTAAATAAAAATTTAAAATAATTGGCGAAAAATGGATATAGCCCAACAAAGGCCCAATAAAAATTGAGTACTGCATCAAACGATATTGGGCTGCAAATTGGCCATGGCCGAGAAAATGGATATAAATTCAAATCAACCAAATTATCGGGCTCGACCCATTTAGAAATATAATGTGTATTGGGCCATCAAAAATCTAGTGACGTCGGACGTCACTGAAGGTCCCATATTGAGTGACGTTTTGTGCGCGCGCCGTCACTAGGAGTAATCTGTGACGGGGATTCCGTGATGATGCTCATGACGCACGTAAAATGGCATGCATGGGTATTTTGTGACGTTTATGGATTTTTCATGACATTTTTTAACTCGTCATAGTAGGCCCGATCTCTTGTAGTGATCCTTGAGGGGTCTATGCCCATCTTGCGCACTGTATCCTGATAAAGCAGGTTCAGGCTACTGCCACCGTCGATCAGGACTCTCGTGAGGTGAAATCCATCGACGATTGGGTCTAAAACCAATGCGGCGAATCCGCCATGGCGTATGCTGGTCGGATGGTCTCTTCGATCGAAAGTGATCGGACAAGAGGACCATGGATTGAACTTCGGGGCGACTGGCTCCATCGTGTATACGTCCCTTAGTGCACGCTTCCGCTCCCTCTTGGGTATATGGGTTGCGTAAATCATGTTCACCGTCCGCACTTGTGGGGGGAAACCTTTATGTCCTCTATTGTTCGGCGGTCGGGTCTCTTCCTCGTCGTCGCTGTTTAGCCCCTTGTCATTGTTTTCAACAATTAACTTGCCTGCCTGCTTGAACACCCAGCAATCTCTGTTGGTGTGATTAGCTGGCTTTTCAGGGGTGCCATGTATCTAGCATAAGGGTCGAGTATTCGGTCCAAATTGGACGGACCTGTAGTGGTTCTTTTGAATGGCTTCTTCCGCTGACCGGGTTTAGAGCCTCGGAATCCGGCGTTGACTGCCGTATCCTCCTTGTCGTCGCCGTTAATGCGGCGTTTATTTTTGCTTCGACGTGACCTGCCATTGTGGTCCTTAGTATCCGGACTGCCAGAATTTTTACTGAGGTTGTTGCTGCGAGCTAGCCAGCTATCCTCTCCTGCGCAAAAGCGGGTCATTAATGATGTGAGGGCTGCCATGGATTTCGGCTTTTCCTGTCCCAAGTGCCGGGCTAGCCACTCGTCGCGGATGTTATGTTTGAAGGCTGCGAGGGCCTCTGCATCCGGACAGTCGACGATTTGGTTTTTCTTTGTCAAGAACCGTGTCTAGAATTGTCTAGCCGATTCGTCTGGCTGCTGGATTATGTGGCTTAGGTCGTCCGCGTCTCGTGGCCGCACATACGTGCCCTGGAAGTTGTCGAGGAATGCGGCTTCCAGGTCTTCCCAACACCCAATTGACTCTGCGGGCAAGCTGTTAAGCCAATGCCGAGCTGGTCCTTTAAGCTTGAGTGGGAGATACTTGATGGCATGGAGATCGTCGCCGCGGGCCATATGGATGTGAAGGAGATAATCTTCGATCCAAACCGCGGGGTCTGTTGTGCCATCGTAGGATTCGATGTTTACGGGTTTAAACCCTTCAGGGATTTGATGATCCATTACTTCGTCAGTGAAGCATACCGGGTGTGCGGCGCCTCTATATTGAGCAATATCACGACGTAGCTCGAGAGAGCGTTGTCTGCTGTGTTCGGCCCGGCCGGAGTGATTGTATCTGGCGCGATGGTATTCGTCGTGGGTCGTGGGGCACCCTCGTGATCCGTAGATGGATCTGGATTGCCTTGCTTTGTCCTCCAATATATCTCGCAAGTCCGGCGCGTTCCCTCTTGGCTTCACACTTTTGGAGCGATGCCGGGGTACGATCTTGGTGGAGGGCCTGGATGCCTCTCTGTCGCGACCACGGGGTGGTCGGTCTGCCGTGTCGTGCGCTGGTGATGAAGGTATGTATGCTTCCTCCTCTAATCGGGGGAGCAACTTGCGTCTTGGGTAGCTTTTGGAGGGGCGTTCGAGTTTATACTCTTCGGCCACGAGGACCTCGGTCCATCGATCGGCCAACAGATCCTGATCAGCTTGAAGCTGCTGCTGCTTTTTCTTTAGGCTATTTACCGTGGCAATAAGCCTGCGTTTGAAATGCTCTTGTTCGACGGGATCCTCGGGCACGACGAATTCGTCGTCGTTGAGGCTTTCCTCGTCTTCGGAGGGAGGTATATAATTATAGTCCTTGAACTCTTCGTCTGCCGCCCTCTCGTGAGGGCTTGCTTCTGCATCCTCCTGCGCTGAGTCTTGCTGGAGGGGATTATCTTCGGCACTCTCTGGGGTATTATTATCTCCTGTGCCGGAATCTCCATTCTTGCTGTGGCGGGATTTAGAGCGGCGCCGCTGACGCCGGCGCTTGGGCTGTTTCTTTAAGGAATCTGCCTCCGCTGCTTCTTCGCCGTCCCCATCTTTTGGGCTGTCCACCATGTATATGTCGTATGATGAGGTGGTCTTCCAGTGCCCTGTAGGCGCTGGTTCCTGTTCGTCTCCGGCATCGTCGATGTCTTCGGAGTCGTAGTCTAGCATGTCGGTTAGATCATCGACAGTGGCTACAAAGTGGATGGTGGGTGGGCTCTAAATTTCTTCGTCGTCCGTATCCCAAACATCCTGGCCACAATCCGGCCAGGACTCTCCGGATAGCGAGAGATGCTTTAGCGAATTTAGGATGTTGCCAAAGGGCGAGTGTTGGAAGATGTCCGCGGCGGTG
This sequence comes from Triticum timopheevii, assembly GCA_963921465.1. Lineage (NCBI taxonomy): Eukaryota > Viridiplantae > Streptophyta > Magnoliopsida > Poales > Poaceae > Triticum > Triticum timopheevii. The sequence continues at coordinate 43,677,259 of OY997272.1, read as the reverse complement.
AATTCCATAACCGGCGCCCAATCAGATTCGATTGGCAGGGGCGTGGGAGGTCCGGAGTCCGGCAAGGAGTCCGGCACCTCGGAGTCACAAGCTTCGCGAGGGACAAGGTTAGTGTTCGGCTCCATCGCCGCAGAAGTTGCAGCCCCCGAGGCGGTGCCCAACCACGGGTCCTCGATCTGGGCGATCGGCTCCGGACTAAGGGCCGGAGCGGATTCTTGTGCGGCCACCAGGGTACTGCTCGGCTGCAGAGCTAGATCATGCCCATCGTAACAGTGCGGCACGCCTGGCTGTGGCTCGAGCCCGTCGAATATCAAGTCCCCGCGGATGTCGGCCGTGAAGTTTGGGCTTCCGAATCTGACCTGATGGCCAGGGGCGTAGCTTTTGATCTGCTCCAGATGGCCAAGTGAATTAGCTCGCAGTGCAAAGCCGCCGAATATGAAGATCTGTCTGGGGAGAAAAGTCTCACCCTGGACAGCGTTGTTGATTGAAGAAGCCATCGAGCCTATCGGTGACGACACAGAGGAACTCTCAATGAAAGTACCAATGTCGGTGTCAAAACCGGCGGATCTCGGGTAGGGGGTCCCGAACTGTGCGTCTAGGCGGATGGTAACAGGAGACAAGGGACACGATGTTTTACCCAGGTTCGGGCCCTCTTGATGGAGGTAAAACCCTACGTCCTGCTTGATTAATATTGATGATATGGGTAGTACAAGAGTGGATCTACCACGAGTTCAAGGAGACTAAACCCTAAAGCTAGCCTATGGTATGATTGTTGTAATGTATGTTGTGTCCTATGGACTAAAGCCCTCCGGTTTATATAGACACCGGAGAAGGCTAGGGTTACACAGAGTCGGTTACAATGGTAGGAGATCTACATATCCGTATCGCCAAGCTTGCCCTCCACGCCAAGGAAAGTCCCATCCGGACACGGGACGGAGTCTTCAATCTTGCATCTTCGTAGTCTTGGAGTCCGGCGGACGATGATAGTCTGGCTGTCCGGACACCCCCTAGTCCAGGACTCCCTCACCCGGCTCCTGTGTTTTGCTGCCTTATGTTCCGCTCTATCGGCTAACGCGGCACCAGGAGAACTAATGCGATTGTGCCCCGGTTCGCCCAGGTGAGCACCTCAGTAGAGAAAGCCAAAAACTGACTGTCATGATATAGCGAGAGACTGGTCAACCACTCGATCGACCAACGGAATGTTTAGAATTCCTCTGCTTTAACGAAGGACCGTTTCCCGGTCAGGCACATATGCGCCCCGAAATTCGGAGAGCGCAGTGCCCCCACGGGCTATATAGTAGCCCCACCATCGAACTCCTATGGCTACGTGAAAGTGATAAAGCATTATAGTCTGGTTGCCTAGTTTGCTACGCTATCACCTCCTTCACACGACCAAGACGTTGGATTAAGTGTGAAAATGCACTTTTTCGCAAACACCCCCGCACTATGTGCGTGGGGGCTAAAGCCAAAGACTGCCATCTTTCAGGTTATATACACATATACGTTAACGGCCGCACAGGAGGTATTTCAACACTTGAACGCACAAGTATAAAAAGCCCTTATATTATATTTGAAACATGGTTTCACAAATCATACATGTCATTTGAACATAACATTTTTCGAGCACTCCGTTTCTATTAAACGAGCGCCCTGCAGGACTTCCTCAGAATAGTGCTCGGCTGGTAATCGGCCTCTATCCGAATCCTGGGATGCAACATCGGTGGCCTCCATCTCTGCCCAGTATGTTTTGACACGGGCGAGAGCCATCCGCGCAACCTCTATGCATGCCGACTGCTTCATCGCCTCGATATGCGGCACCGCATCAAGGAACTACTGCACCAAGCCAAAATAACTCTTCGGCTCGGGCCTTTCCAGCCATAAATGAGCCACGACATCCTTCATGGCAAGTCCGGACAACCTATTCAGCTCAGCCCACTCGGCTAACCGATCGGTTAATGGAAGTGGACGCTCCGGACTATGGAATTGTGACCAAAAAAGCTCTTCCATTCCGTGATCCTTTTGGCCTCGGAAGTGTGCGACTGCGTCTGCGGCACTCGCCGCCAATTCATATAAGCATCCTCCGCACCCCACAACTGGCCCAACTGAGCATACTTCGGATCCGTAAACTTCCTACGCAGCAAAAAAGGCTTTCCAGCCGCAATATCCCCGGCCTGATGTAGCTCCTCTTTTATAGCTCTCATCGCGGAGCGGGCATCCTTGGCTTCGGCGGTGGCCTTCTTCAGGCCCTCTTGCTCTGCTCGTCGTTCTCTTTCAAGAAACTCATAGCGGTCGGTAGCATCCTTCAGCTTCACGGCTATTTCGGCCATTTCCTCCCTGCTTCGGGAGTGAGCAGCCTGTTCGGCTTTTAGCTCTTCGGCCGCCTTCAAGCCAGCCGCATTACTTTTTCTGGCTTGCTCCTTGGCTCGGGCAAGCTCCGCCCGAAGGTTCTCCATAGCAGTGGCACCATCTGCATTAAGCATACATGTTGTAAGGCACGGGCGTCAAGCTCCCTTACCAGGCGTACGCAGAGAAGCCACATACCTTGTGACTCGTCAAGGCGTTTATTGACCAGCGTGATGTCTGCATCCGCAACGTCAAGTTGCCGCTTTAGTTCGGCAACTCTATCAGTCCGGCTAGCCACCAAACGCTCCGCCACCTGTATAGGAAGGGCAACATCTTACAACTGAGATTATGATCCTCGGCACGCTGTCGCTTTTGACAACATACCGAGTCTCAGGGGCTACTATCTATACAGGGCACATTCTATGTGCAAAACTGTCAGAAGGTATATCATTTTCGCGTACCTCAAACCCCGTCAGTAAACTTCTGACGGCCTCATGCAACCCGCTCTCAGCGGATGAAATCCTTTCAATCACCGTACCCATAAACATACGGTGATCTTCTGAGATAGACACCCGCCCGAGCAGATCCTTCAGCTCCTCCGGCCGTACACCAGTTGGTGCGAACTCTCCGGCCCCGCCGGACTCGGGGAGACCCTCTGCGACGACACCTTAGGGTCATCCGCCCCGCCTGACGGTGCAGCAGATGGAGGCGTTTCGCTCTCCATTATCTCCGGACGAAGATCCCCCGAAGATGAGCTCTGCTGAGAAGGGCTGAGATTCGAACTACAAGGTAAGAACTTCGTTTATCGTCAGAAATAAAAACAGGGATGTCCCTTATTACAAAACTCCCCTTTCTACTTACGGCTCGCTAGAGGGCTGATTTCCTTGGGGAAATAGTGCGGCCAGGGATCCTCCCAGCGCGGGACCCTCTGGTGAAGATTTCTTCCCCCGCTTTGAGGCCTTGGCCTCCGGATCTTCATAAGCGGTCCTCTTCTCCCCTTGGAGGGAGGGATTCTCGATCCCCCCTTCCTTAAGAGCCTCCTTAGCGGAGGCGGTAGCTTTCCTGTTCCCCCCTTCGCCCTCTTCCGAAGGCGCAGCCTCCAGCATCTTGGTTAACACCGGATCCGGCGTGGTCTCAGGGAGGGGGGCCGGACACCTTATTACCTTTGCTTTTGCTATCCATTCCTGTTCAAGGGACAACTCTTTAAAGGGCAAGTTTATGATAAATGTACGGATGGCATGTCCGGGCACAGGGCTACTTACTTGAGTATCCGGGCGATTGTAGCTCAGACCTGCGTCCTCGGTCAAGTCCGGACACATCTCTTGTGATCTGAAGAACAGTTTATACATTTCCACGGGCGTCGCACCCATGAAGTGTTGGAGAGCTCGCGGTCCCTCCGGATTGAATTCCCACAGGCGGAGGGGGCGACGCTTGCAGGACAGAAGGCGTCGAATCAGCATGACCTGCGCCACTACAACCAGATTGATCTCCCTCTCTTGGAGGTTTCGAATACGGCCCTGCAACAGTGGTACGTCCTTGGATGGCCCCTAGTCAAGCCCTTTGTTGACCCACAACGCCAGCCGTTGTGGAGGGCCCGAGCGAAAGGCAGGTGGCTCCACCCATCTGGTGCCCGTAGGAGCAGTAATATAGAACCACTCCTGTTGCCACAAACCAAGCTCCTCTTGAAAAAAGCCCTCGGGCCATGGAGCGTCTGCCCTCTTGCTTATAACTGCCCCTCCGCACTCTGCCTGCCGCCCCTCTATCATCTTCGGCTCCACGTTGAAGGTCTTGAGCCACAATCCGAAGTGAGGGGTAGTGTGGAGGAAGGCTTCACATACAATAATGAACGATGAGATGTGGAGGATGGACTCCGGATCCAAGTGTCACACCCTAGCTAGTTATGCATTAGAGTGTTGCATCATGTCTACTTTTTTTCATCAGAAACTTGAAATGGGGATGACAGAACCCCCAGCCCCCTCTGAAACCAACTAGGGTTTACTAAAAACTTTTTCAATGAACCTGAAATGCCCTTCTAAAATGTCCATCATTTTTGTCTTGGTTCAGAACCTCTGCCAAAAGTGATGCACAATTTCCTAGGTCATCTTAGGGTCTCTGAATTAAATTATAAATATTTGAATTTGGGCATTTAAAACTATATAAAATATTTCAAGTGCTCAAATATCTCCAAACTAAAATGTTTCATGTTGGAAATAATCCAACTATGGACCAGGTGCAGTTTGGTGATTTTAGGAGTTACCTAAGTATTTTTATTAATTCAACAAAGTTGCAGAAAAATAGAAAAAGAAAAAGAAACAGGAAAGGGAAAACTTACCTGGCGCCCGCTAACCAGCCCACCTGCCGGCCCAGCCCAGCGCTGCGCCAGCGAGCTGCTTGCCGGCCAGGCAGGCAGGCAGGTGCTCGACGGCGAGCACCGCATGGGTGCCACGCACCAGCTCGCCGCCTCGCCACTCCACTCGCCCGGCTAACGCCGTGGATCGCTCCCCCTCTCTCCCCTGAACCCCCCAGACACCCCCTCTCCTCTCCAGCACCTCCCCCTCGCGCTCCCCAGCCATGGCCGACGCCATCGCCGCCACCCCCTCGCCGTAGCCACGCCCTCCGTCAACCCCACGCCGTGCCGCCGAGTCCAGGAGCTCCGCCGCCGTCCACTTCGTCGAGCTAGCCAAGCCCCGAGCCCTCGCAAGGCCCGAGTCCACCGCACCGACCTCGCCCGAGTTCGCCGTCGCCGGAGATCCCTTTCAACGCCGCCGCCGTCTCAGCTCGTCCCCGACCCCGCCGGTGGCCTCTACGAGTGCCCAGTGAGCCTAGCTACTCCTCCTACCCTTCCCCTCTCACTCCCGAGCCGTGTAGCCACCACACACAGATCACCCGCACGCACCGCCGCGGAACTCGTCGCCGACGTGCTCCCGGCCATCCTCCGGCCACTCCACGGTGTCCAACGCACTCAACACGCCGCGCTGAGGCTAACCATGCACTCCCCGCACCTCACCGCACACCCTAGCCCGAGTTCGCTCTCACCCGAACTCCGGTGGCCGCCAAAGTCGCCGCCGGCGCCAACTCCGGCCACCCCGACCCCAACGGACTCCGCCAAGAGCCGCGGCTCGACCTCAGCTCCACTCCGATGCCCTCCGCGGCTCGTTTGGTTGCCAGAACGGCCAAAACCACTTCCGCCGCTGCGTCGGGCTCGCCGGCGGCTAAACGCCGGTGCAGCCGTGTTGACTTTGACCACGGGTGGGCCCCGGTTGACTCCGTTGAGTCAATGACAGGTGGGGCCCCCATCTGCTAATTATCCAGATTAGTTCAAACTAAATTAAATTAGTTAATTAGCCACTGACACCCTGGACCCACTGTCAGGTTTGACCTGGACGTCCCCGTTGACCCTGACGTCATCCTGACGCATGGCTGACGCAATAAATCAATTTCTGGATTTATTCTAATACAGGAAATTCCAGAATATAGTTTAAACTTCAAAAATTTATAACTTCTAATCTGTAACTCCAAATCAGACAAGTTATATATGAAAAATGATCAGAAAAATCCAATCTTTCCATCTGTACTGTTTTCATGCATGATTAAACAAGTTAACTTGATGTTTAATGCAAAACAAGATAAAACACTTTAAAGGGCCATGTATGAGTTTGAAATTTGAATCTTTGGTTCAAATTAGTTCAAACCCTTCTGGTCTTAGTTGCATTAGCCCAACACACTCATATTGCCATGTTTCATGCATGCATCATATTGTCGCACATTGTTTGGTAATGGCTATGTATCGGTGTTCTTTGCGGCAGGTTCTGCCTCCGAGGAGTACCGTGATTACCCTAGCGAAGAACCGTATCAGTGCATCGACCCATCAGGCAAGCAACCAACCGTTTGATCATATCGATACAATCCCATGTTCTCGCTCTTGCTCTCTTTTACTGCATTAAGACAACGCATTTCAAACTGCTGTGTGCTCGGTAGTTGAACCCATTTCCTCTGCATGACCTGTCATTGCCACAGTAACTAGATGAAACCCACTAGCATGTGTAGGAGTTGTTTGAGCCATCTGTATGTGTTGTTCCTACCTTGCTATGCCTGCTATGCTTAGAGTCGTGTCAGGTCTGGTTCATCTGGGTGATGGGCTAGAGTGAAATGATCATATCAGTTGAGAGTGGTGTGGTGAACACGATTTGGTAAAGGTATCGATGAGAGGCCATGTAGGAGTACATGGTGGGTTGTTTCATTGAGGTCGTCCTTAAGCACTGAGATCTGTATGTGTGATTTAAGATTCAGCTACTACCATGCATTGGGCCCGAAACCAATGGACCCTCTCGGCTTCTTATTCACCCTAGTCTTCTGTCCAGGAGTTGCAAGTAGTTTCTGGTGTTTGTAGCCTACTGGAGGCCGTGGACAGCGCTGACCGTAGGGGTGGGCTGTGATGCGGTAGGTACGTGACTGGGTGTACCGGATGCCCGTTTGGTATCTCGGGAACCCTGTTCACATCATTTGGGGCCGTGAGCAAAACTTCGGCCGGATCTCCTCATGGATGGAACCCAAATAGGCGATAAACCTGGACTAGAGACTTAGGTGTTTAGGTAGGTCGTGGCCGACACCCACGTTGGGCTTCCGCTTGAAGGTTGCCGAGTACATGTCGTGTAAACGACGGTAAGTGGTGAGAGCGTGTATGAAGAAGTACACCCCTGCAGGGTTAACCTAATCTATTCGAATAGCCGCGTCCGCGGTAAAGGACTACTTGGTTGCCTATACAGTTCATAGACAAGTAAATGGAAACTACTAAAAGCCTCCAGATAAGCGTGAGTGCCGAGGATGGCTCTTCCGTAGGAAGACGGAGGTGGATCCTCGGTAGCGTATTGAGTGGTGAGTAGTGGACTCGTGTGCGCAAAACCATTTCAAGTTGGAGTCTCGTAGGATAGCTTAGCCAAGAGTCAAAGCTAGCTTGCTGCAATAACTCCACCAACCCTTCTTGATAATGTGCATGTATGTAGGATCTGTTGTAAGTCTTGCTGAGTACCTTTGTACTCATGTTGCTATAATTTACATTTTTACAGAAGACGCTGCAACCCCTTCTGATGGGTTCTTCGTAGACGTTGACATCAATGAGTAGGCTAAGGCCCAGGTGGTGATCCTGAGCTTGTGAAGGACCACGTAGTATAGCTAGGCTTTCCAAGCCTCTTTTATTTTACTAGTTGTCTGTACTCAGACAAGTTACTTCCGCTGCTGGTTTGTATGACTGTATGACTTGAATGCTGGGTCGTGTGACCCGTACTTGTGTGTATGCCTTGTATGGCTCTCTGAGCCTTTAAATAAAGTACTTGTGTCATAGAGTCATGTTGTGATGCCTTGTTGTATTTGCACATATCGAGCATATTGTGTGTATGATTGAAATGCTTGGTATGTGTGGGATCTGACTATCTAGTTGTTTATCTTTAGTAGCCTCTCTTACCGGGAAATGTCTCCTAGTGATTCCACTGAGCCATGGTAGCTTGCTACTGCTCCGGAACACTTGGCTGGCCGGCATGTGTCCTTCTTCGTTCCTGTGTCTGTCCCTTCGGGGAAATGTCACGCATTGAGTACCGGAGTCCTGTTAGCCCGCTACAGCCCGGTTTACCGGAGTCCTGCTAGCCCAGTGCTACAGCCCGGAACTTACTTGCTGATGACCGACACGTTCGATGCTGGGTCATGGATGCCTGTCCCTGTAAGTCTGTGCCACTTTGGGTTTACAACTAGCCATGTCAGCCCGGGCTCCTTTTCATATGGATGCTAGCGACACTATCATATACGTGTGCCAAAAGGCGCAAACAGTTCCGGGCAAAGGTAAGGCGACACCCGTGGGGATACCGTGCGTGAGGCCGCAAAGTGATATGAGGTGTTACAGGCTAGATCGATGTGACATTGAGTCGGGGTCCTGACAGCGTTGGCATCAGAGCCGGACTGCCTGTAGGTTCTCCAAGCCAAACTGGTCGATGTTGAGTCTAGAAATTCTTTAGTTATATGTAGGGGAATTGTTTGTGGGTTGGAACGTAGGGCTCTTTTTACTCCTTTATCTTATGACATTCTGATCTGAGTCAGTCCATTCTTCCACCGGGGGTTAAGGAATTAGGATCTCTTCTCTCTATCAGGTTCACGTGTTACTAATCAGTAGTACCTTATAGGTTTGATGGATACAAGCCTAGTTCAGTTCTACTTTCACATTATGTTGCTAAGTTGGACCTGGAACTTTGATATGATGCTGTTGAGTGTGTATGGAATCCTTGTCAAATGTCTCCAAATCCTTTTGAGCATTTACAGCTGTTATGCTGTCGAAATTTTGCTAGAAATTCTAATGCCTTTGCATTATGGTTGTGCTTTCAGATGGCCACTCGCGACCAAAATCAAGTGGTTCGCCTGACCCGATGCATTGATGTACCCGGCCATACTGCTATGTTGGTCAGGGTAATGACTGAGGCTGGATACCATTGGTATCTTGAGTACACGGTCGAAGAGCAATTTCGAGACTTTAATCAAAGCCAGTATCTTTGCACTGTCAGGATATTTCCATCTTATCCGGGATCCACCGAGCCCCTTCACTGCTCTTATGGACTCGGGGTTACTGTTGAGATGGCTGTGCAGGATGCCGCCTACTCTATGATGACCATCATGCGAGTCAGGACTGGCCAATTTCGGGACTCTGATTTCCGGTATATGCCATCATCACTTCCGGGAGCACAAGGGTATCTCCAGGCTATCTATGCTGACCCCACTCAGGAGGATTCACTAACTCGCACCACTGCTGAGTTGCTCGAGGATAAGGACCGTGAAAACTGGGCCTTGAGAATGGAGCTCTTCAACACCCGCGCTGATCATTGGGCCACCTTGACTCGGTTTGCACCGGCTGTGCAAGCTGGATACATGGATATGAGAGATCTGTATCCTGTTAGGTCTGCTCTGCCAGACGTGATGGGTTGGCGTGACGTAGGAGGCATCACCCCGCCTCGTGGTCCCCGCAGGCCACCGTTTGTTGGTCCAAGACCTCACCCTAGCCCTTTTGGTCCACAAGCTCCGCGAGATCGTCTGTTTCCGGATGCTCACGTTGAACTTCCATGCTATGGAGGTGACTTCTACGAGGACTACTACGGAGACAGCTGAGTTAGTAGTAGTTCCACTAGTACTGTAACAGTTGTATTTCCGCTGTCCTGCGTGACTTGTGGAATATGACTTAGTGTGTAGTCATTCCGGAGGTGTATGAAAAACAATGTATAGGAGCTTGGAATGCCTCCGATGAGATGTAATCTCCCTTTCACCGTAGTAGTACTTTGTTGGTCTTGTACTAAACCTTGTATGGTGTGTATGACGATGGAATAAAGAAGCAGTTTTTGTATCTACCATGTCATATAGATGATCATCTTGCATTCCGAGTTATCCATTACATTCTACATTTCTGTGCCAAATCTTATCATCCTGGACTTAACCATTGTCTTGTTTTTCCTAGGATGGTTAACACGCGCAAAAACCCTGCTCCCCAAGAGCAGGCCGAAGGCAGTGAAGTCAGGAATGCAAATCTGCCTCACCCTCCTTCCCTAGCCGAAGTTATGCTGGAAGCCGAGAGAAACAAGCGGGAGACCAACCGTTTGTTGGAGCGCATCGAACAGAACACAGCACACCATCAGAGGAATAACTTGGTGTCACTCAGTGATTTCATCAAGTTACACCCGCCTACCTTCCACCACTCCGTCGAGCCTCTCGACGCCGATGACTGGCTTCGCAGCATTACTCACAAACTGCGTTCTGCGCTGGTAGCTGAGGTTGATAAGGTCACCTTTGCTGCATATCATCTTGAAGGCCCCGCTAGTCTCTGGTGGGAGAATTATGAAGCTATGCGCCCAGCGGGCCACGTCACTACTTGGGCTGAATTCAGCGAGGCTTTCCGTGAACATCACATTCCGGAGGGTCTCATGGATCGTAAACGTGAGGAGTTCTGTAGCTTCACTCAAGGTCAACTCTTTGTTGACGCTTACAGCAGGGAGTTCGGTAACCTTGCACGTTATGCAACTGAGGAAGTTTCTACCGATGCCAAGAAGCAGGCAAGGTTCCGTAAGGGACTTAGTCCTGAGCTCCGCCGTGACCTCCGTCTGCATGAGTGCACCTCTTTTCAGAAGCTTGTGAATAAAGCCATCAGTGCTGAGACGGGACAGACTGATTTCGATGCATCACGCAAGCATGGCCATGATTTGGGTTCTTCATCCGGTGCTGGTCCTCAGAAGCGCCGCGTGTGGGTGCCTAACACTGCCCTGCCACCCAGTTATACACCGAGGCCATCCTTTCAGGCGCCTCGCCCAGCTCAGCAATATGCACCAGCCAAGCCCTATGGTGGTCCAACCAATAGTGCTCCTCCACGCACCAGTTCCATGACTTGTTTCAAGTGTGGGGAATCAGGCCACTATATGCGTGAGTGCCCCCAAACCAACCCCAACCAGACAGCAAAAACTGTTGGCCGTGGCAAGCCGACAGGGAAAGTGTTCTATGCCAAGCCGGCCACTGCTGCACGTGGCCATGTCAACTGTATCTCTGCCGAAGAAGCTCAAGAAGATCCCAACGTCGTTCTCGGTACGCTCCTTGTTAATTGCCACCCGGCATCTGTTCTTTTCGATACTGGAGCATCTCATTCATTCATATCCGAAAACTATGCTCGCTTGCATAACACCGCCTTCTGTGACATGCCTTCTACCATGGAAATTTCCACTCCTGGTTCTAGATGGCAAACTTCTAGAGTAAGCCATGGAAATGAAATCCAAGTCGACAGACTTGTTTTCCTTGCATCTTTGATAGCTCTCAAATCTTTGGATATTAATATCATTTTGGGTATGGACTGGATGTCAGCCCATCATGCCAAAATTGATTGCTTCTCTAGGACTGTTCAACTCACCCATCCTTCGGGGAAGATAGTCAATGTCTTGACCCGAATAGCCAAGCAACAGTTATTTTCCCTTAACGCCAACCCTTTGCCAGACCTTGAGGACGTTCTGGTAGTCCGTGATTTTCCGGATGTCTTCCCAGAGGAATTGCCAGGTGTTCCACCCGACAGGGATGTTGAGTTCGTAATAGACCTTATTCCAGGAACCGTCCCGATTGCTAGAAGACCCTATAAGATGGCACCACTAGAACTAGCCGAGCTTAAGAAACAACTCGATGAGTCCTTGAAAAAGGGTTTCATCCGACCTAGTTCATCTCCTTGGGCTTGCCCCGTTCTCTTCGTCAAGAAGAAGGATGGTACGGACCGGATGGTTGTAGATTATCGACCGGTTAACCTGGTCACAATTAAGAACAAGTATCCGCTCCCCAGGATCAACGACCTGTATGATCAGCTCGCTGGATCCTCAGTCTTTTCTAAAATGGATTTGAGGTTGGGCTACCATCAAATCAAAATCAGGAACGGGGACATTCCGAAAACGGCTTTTGTTACTCGTTATGGCCAATACGAGTACACCGTCATGTCCTTCGGTTTAACCAACGCTCCAGCCACCTTTTCCCGGTTAATGAACTCAATCTTCATGGAGTATTTTGATAAATTCGTCGTGGTTTACCTCGATGATATACTCATCTACTCCAAGAACGAGGAAGAACATGCCGAACATCTAAGGCTAGTGTTGAAGAAACTTCGAGAGCATCGCCTTTATGCCAAATTTTCTAAATGTGAATTTTGGTTGTCAGAAGTAACCTATCTGGGTCATGTAATATCTGGTAAAGGTATTGCCGTTAACCCTGAGCGAGTTCAAGCCGTCCTTAATTGGACTCCACCTGAATCGGTCAAGCAAGTTCGGAGCTTCCTTGGCCTAGCGAGCTATTGCCGTCGTTTTGTCGAGAATTTCTCCAAAGTTGCTAAACCTCTAACCGAACTCCTCAAGAAAGATAAAAAGTTTGAATGGACTCCACAATGTGAGCACAGCTTCCAGGAACTGAAAAGACGCCTGACATCGGCTCCCGTCCTGGTACCGCCAGATTTCTCTAAGGTCTTTGTTATCTACTGCGACGCCTCGCGACAAGGACTAGGCTGTATTCTCATGCAAGATCGACACGTAATTGCTTACGCTTCACGGCAATTGCACCCACATGAGGAGAATTATCCTACTCATGATCTAGAGCTTGCAGCTGTAGTCTATGCACTTAAAACCTGGCGACATTACCTCCTTGGTAATCGTTGCGAGATCTACACTGATCACCAAAGTCTGAAGTACATATTCACCCAACCGGATTTGAATCTCAGGCAAAGACGTTGGGTCGAGTTGATCACAGATTTCGACTTAGGAATAACTTACACCCCAGGGAAAGCCAATGTCATGGCTGATGCGCTAAGTCGTAAATCTTATTGCAATAATCTAATGTTGCAACAAAGTCAACCACTTCTCCATGAGGAATTTCGGAAACTTAATCTCCACATTGTTCCTCAAAGATTCCTTTCCACCTTGGTGGCGAAACCTACCCTTACGGATCAGATCATCAAAGCACAGAAACTAGATCCGGGAATTTCCCGCATCAAGAGAAACATCCAGAAAGGAGTTGCGAATTGTTTCTCCATTGATGATCAAGGGGTCGTATACTTCGGGAATCGGCTAGTGGTTCCCAAGGTGCGAAACCTGAGGCAATTGATCCTTAAGGAAGCTCATGAATCTCCTCTCACTATTCATCCCGGTAGCACTAAGATGTATCAGAACCTACGCCAGAGGTTCTGGTGGACTAGGATGAAGAGAGAAATTGCTCAATATATTGCTAATTGCGACGTCTGCCGTCGTGTAAAAGCAGAGCATCAACGGCCTGCTGGCACCCTTCAACCCCTAGCTATTGCTGAATGGAAATGGGATAAAATTGGTATGGACTTCATCACCGGTTTTCCCAGGACCAAGAGAGGGAATAATGCTATCTTCGTCGTTATCGATCGCCTTTCCGAAGTGGCCCATTTTCTACCTGTTCGTGAGAGTATAACTGCTAGTCAGTTAGCAGACTTGTACATCTCCCGAATAGTGTCTCTCCATGGTGTTCCGTTGGAAATTAACTCGGATCGAGGAAGTCTTTTCACCTCTCGATTTTGGGAAAGTTTCCAAAATGCTATGGGAACCCGCCTTTCCTTTAGCACCGCCTTTCACCCTCAATCAAGTGGTCAAGTAGAACGCGTCAACCAGATTCTAGAAGACATGCTTCGAGCTTCTGTTATCTCATTCGGAATGAATTGGGAGAAATGCCTTCCATTTGCCGAATTCGCTTATAACAACAGCTATCAGTCTAGCTTGGGTAAAGCCCCTTTTGAAGTTCTCTATGGACGACGGTGTCGAACACCCCTTAATTGGTCAGAAACCGGGGAAAGACAATTCTTTGGCCCGGATATGATCCAGTAAGCAGAAGAGCAAGTTCGCATCGTTCGTGAAAAGTTGAAAACAGCCCAATCTCGTCAAAAGAGTCAATATGACCGAAAACATAAGGCTATGACTTTCGAGGTTGACGAGAAGGCTTACCTTCGGGTTACTCCTCTGAAGGGAACCCATCGTTTCGGTATCAAAGGCAAATTGGCTCCTCGTTATATTGGACCTTTTCGCATTCTCGCTAAACGAGGAGAAGTTGCCTACCAATTGGAACTACCTCCGCATCTCTCCAGAGTCCACGATGTCTTCCACGTTTCTCAACTCAGGCGTTGCTTCTCGGATCCTATCCGTGGAGTGGACCACGAAACGCTTGATCTCCAAGATAACCTCACGTATCGAGAGTACCCCGTTCGTATTCTCGATCAGGCCGAGCGTATCACTCGACGTCATAATATCAAGTTTCTCATGGTTCAATGGTCGCACCATTCTGAGAAGGAAGCAACCTGGGAAAGGGAAGATCGTCTTCGACTTGAGTATCCCGCCTTCTTTCCGGAGGAACCCAAATCTCGGGACGAGATTCTTTTGAGTGGGGGTGAGTTGTCACACCCTAGCTAGTTATGCATTAGAGTGTTGCATCATGTCTACTTTTTTTCATCAGAAACTTGAAATGGGGATGACAGAACCCCCAGCCCCCTCTGAAACCAACTAGGGTTTACTAAAAACTTTTTCAATGAACCTGAAATGCCCTTCTAAAATGTCCATCATTTTTGTCTTGGTTCAGAACCTCTGCCAAAAGTGATGCACAATTTCCTAGGTCATCTTAGGGTCTCTGAATTAAATCATAAATATTTGAATTTGGGCATTTAAAACTATATAAAATATTTCAAGTGCTCAAATATCTCCAAACTAAAATGTTTCATGTTGGAAATAATCCAACTATGGACCAGGTGCAGTTTGGTGATTTTAGGAGTTACCTAAGTATTTTTATTAATTCAACAAAGTTGCAGAAAAATAGAAAAAGAAAAAAAAACAGGAAAGGGAAAACTTACCTGGCGCCCGCTAACCAGCCCACCTGCCGGCCCAGCCCAGCGCTGCGCCAGCGAGCTGCTTGCCGGCCAGGCAGGCAGGCAGGTGCTCGACGGCGAGCACCGCATGGGTGCCACGCACCTGCTCACCGCCTCGCCGCTCCACTCGCCCGGCTAACGCCGTGGATCGCTCCCCCTCTCTCCCCTGAACCCCCCAGACACCCCCTCTCCTCTCCAGCACCTCCCCCTCGCGCTCCCCAGCCATGGCCGACGCCATCGCCGCCACCCCCTCGCCGTAGCCACGCCCTCCATCAACCCCACGCCATGCCGCCGAGTCCAGGAGCTCCGCCGCCGTCCACTTCGTCGAGCTAGCCCAGCCCCGAGCCCTCGCAAGGCCCGAGTCCACCGCACCGACCTCGCCCGAGTTCGCCGTCGCCGGAGATCCCTTTCAACGCCGCCGCCGTCTCAGCTCGTCCCCGACCCCGCCGGTGGCCTCTACGAGTGCCCAGTGAGCCTAGCTACTCCTCCTACCCTTCCCCTCTCACTCCCGAGCCGTGTAGCCACCACACAAAGATCACCCGCACGCACCGCCGCGGATCTCGTCGCCGACGTGCTCCCGGCCATCCTCCGGCCACTCCACGGTGTCCAACGCATTCAACACGCCGCGCTGAGGCTAACCATGCACTCCCCGCACCTCACCGCACACCCTAGCCCGAGTTCGCTCTCACCCGAACTCCGGTGGCCGCCAAAGTCGCCGCCGGCGCCAACTCCGGCCACCCCGACCCCAACGGACTCCGCCAAGAGCCGCGGCTCGTCCTCAGCTCCACTCCGATGCCCTCCGCGGCTCGTTTGGTTGCCGGAACGGCCAAAACCACTTCCGCCGCCGCGTCAGGCTCGCCGGCGGCTAAACGCCGGTGCAGCCGTGTTGACTTTGACCACGGGTGGGCCCCGGTTGACTCCGTTGAGTCAATGACAGGTGGGGCCCCCATCTGCTAATTATCCAGATTAGTTCAAACTAAATTAAATTAGTTAATTAGCCACTGACACCCTGGACCCGCTGTCAGGTTTGACCTGGACGTCCCCGTTGACCCTGACATCATCCTGACGCATGGCTGACGCAATAAATCAATTTCTGGATTTATTCTAATACAGGAAATTCTAGAATATAGTTTAAACTTCAAAAATTTATAACTTCTAATCTGTAACTCCAAATCAGACAAGTTATATATGAAAAATGATCAGAAAAATCCAATCTTTCCATCTGTACTGTTTTCATGCATGATTAAACAAGTTAACTTGATGTTTAATGCAAAACAAGATAAAACACTTTAAAGGGCCATGTATGAGTTTGAAATTTGAATCTTTGGTTCAAATTAGTTCAAACCCTTCTGGTCATAGTTGCATTAGCCCAACACACTCATATTGCCATGTTTCATGCATGCATCATATTGTCGCACATTGTTGGTAATGGCTATGTATCGGTGTTCTTTGCGGCAGGTTCTGCCTCCGAGGAGTACCGTGATTACCCTAGCGAAGAACCGTATCAGTGCATCGACCCATCAGGCAAGCAACCAACCGTTTGATCATATCGATACAATCCCATGTTCTCGCTCTTGCTCTCTTTTACTGCATTAAGACAACGCGTTTCAAACTGCTGTGTGCTCGGTAGTTGAACGCATTTCCTCTGCATGACCTGTCATTGCCATAGTAACTAGATGAAACCCACTAGCATGTGTAGGAGTTGTTTGAGCCATCTGTATGTGTTGTTCCTACCTTGCTATGCCTGCTATGCTTAGAGTCGTGTCAGGTCTGGTTCATCTGGGTGATGGGCTAGAGTGAAATGATCATATCAGTTGAGAGTGGTGTGGTGAACACGATTTGGTAAAGGTATCGATGAGAGGCCATGTAGGAGTACATGGTGGGTTGTTTCATTGAGGCCGTCCTTAAGCACTGAGATCTGTATGTGTGATTTAAGATTCAGCTACTACCATGCATTGGGCTCGAAACCAATGGACCCTCTCGGCTTCTTATTCACCCTAGTCTTCTGTCCAGGAGTTGCAAGTAGTTTCTGGTGTTTGTAGCCTACTGGAGGCCATGGACAGCGCTGACCGTAGGGGTGGGCTGTGATGCGGTAGGTACGTGACCGGGTGTACCGGATGCCCGTTTGGTATCTCGGGAACCCTGTTCACATCGTTTGGGGCCGTGAGCGAAACTTCGGCCGGATCTCCTCATGGATGGAACCCAAATAGGCGATAAACCTGGACTAGAGACTTAGGTGTTTAGGTAGGTCGTGGCCGACACCCACGTTGGGCTTCCGCTTGAAGGTTGCCGAGTACATGTCGTGTAAACGACGGTAAGTGGTGAGAGCGTGTATGAAGAAGTACACCCCTGCAGGGTTAACCTAATCTATTCGAATAGCCGCGTCCGCGGTAAAGGACTACTTGGTTGCCTATACAGTTCATAGACAAGTAAATGGAAACTACTAAAAGCCTCCAGATAAGCGTGAGTGCCGAGGATGGCTCTTCCGTAGGAAGACGGAGGTGGATCCTCGGTAGCGTATTGAGTGGTGAGTAGTGGACTCGTGTGCGCAAAACCATTTCAAGTTGGAGTCTCGTAGGATAGCTTAGCCAAGAGTCAAAGCTAGCTTGCTGCAATAACTCCACCAACCCTTCTTGATAATGTGCATGTATGTAGGATCTGTTGTAAGTCTTGCTGAGTACCTTTGTACTCATGTTGCTATAATTTACATTTTTACAGAAGACGCTGCAACCCCTTCTGATGGGTTCTTCGTAGACGTTGACATCAATGAGTAGGCTAAGGCCCAGGTGGTGATCCTGAGCTTGTGAAGGACCACGTAGTATAGCTAGGCTTTCCAAGCCTCTTTTATTTTACTAGTTGTCTGTACTCAGACAAGTTACTTCCGCTGCTGGTTTGTATGACTGTATGACTTGAATGCTGGGTCGTGTGACCCGTACTTGTGTGTATGCCTTGTATGGCTCTCTAAGCCTTTAAATAAAGTACTTGTGTCATAGAGTCATGTTGTGATGCCTTGTTGTATTTGCACATATCGAGCATATTGTGTGTATGATTGTAATGCTTGGTATGTGTGGGATCTGACTATCTAGTTGTTTATCTTTAGTAGCCTCTCTTACCGGGAAATGTCTCCTAGTGATTCCACTGAGCCATGGTAGCTTGCTACTGCTCCGGAACACTTGGCTGGCCGGCATGTGTCCTTCTTCGTTCCTGTGTCTGTCCCTTCGGGGAAATGTCACGCATTGAGTACCGGAGTCCTGTTAGCCCGCTACAGCCCAGTTTACCGGAGTCCTGCTAGCCCAGTGCTACAGCCCGGAACTTACTTGCTGATGACCGACACGTTCGATGCTGGGTCATGGATGCCTGTCCCTGTAAGTCTGTGCCACTTTGGGTTTACAACTAGCCATGTCAGCCCGGGCTCCTTTTCATATGGATGCTAGCGACACTATCATATACGTGTGCCAAAAGGCGCAAACGGTTCCGGGCAAAGGTAAGGCGACACCCGTGGGGATACCGTGCGTGAGGCCGCAAAGTGATATGAGGTGTTACAGGCTAGATCGATGTGACATTGAGTCGGGGTCCTGACAGCGTTGGCATCAGAGTCGGACTGCCTGTAGGTTCTCCAAGCCAAACTGATCGATGTTGAGTCTAGAAATTCTTTAGTTATATGTAGGGGAATTGTTTGTGGGTTGGAACGTAGGGCTCTTTTTACTCCTTTATCTTATGACATTCTGATCTGAGTCAGTCCATTCTTCCACCGGGGGTTAAGGAATTAGGATCTCTTCTCTCTATCAGGTTCACGTGTTACTAATCAGTAGTACCTTATAGGTTTGATGGATACAAGCCTAGTTCAGTTCTACTTTCACATTATGTTGCTAAGTTGGACCTGGAACTTTGATATGATGCTGTTGAGTGTGTATGGAATCCTTGTCAAATGTCTCCAAATCCTTTTGAGCATTTACAGCTGTTATGCTGTCGAAATTTTGCTAGAAATTCTAATGCCTTTGCATTATGGTTGTGCTTTCAGATGGCCACTCGCGACCAAAATCAAGTGGTTTGCCTGACCCGATGCATTGATGTACCCGGCCATACTGCTATGTTGGTCAGGGTAATGACTGAGGCTAGATACCGTTGGTATCTTGAGTACACGGTCGAAGAGCAATTTCGAGACTTTAATCAAAGCCAGTGTCTTTGCACTGTCAGGATATTTCCATCTTATCCGGGATCCACCGAGCCCCTTCACTACTCTTATGGACTCGGGGTTACTGTTGAGATGGCTGTGCAGGATGCCGCCTACTCTATGATGACCATCATGCGAGTCAGGACTGGCCAATTTCGGGACTCTGATTTCCGGTATATGCCATCATCACTTCCGGGAGCACAAGGGTATCTCCAGGCTATCTATGCTGACCCCACTCAGGAGGATTCACTAACTCGCACCACTGCTGAGTTGCTCAAGGATAAGGACCGTGAAAACCGGGCCTTGAGAATGGAGCTCTTCAACACCCGCGCTGATCATTGGGCCACCTTGACTCGGTTTGCACCGGCTGTGCAAGCTGGATACATGGATATGAGAGATCTGTATCTTGTTAGGTCTGCTCTGCCAGACGTGATGGGTTGGCGTGACGTAGGAGGCATCACCCCGCCTCGTGGTCCCCGCAGGCCACCGTTTGTTGGTCCAAGACCTCACCCTAGCCCTTTTGGTCCACAAGCTCCGCGAGATCGTCTGTTTCCGGATGCTCACGTTGAACTTCCAGGCTATGGAGGTGACTTCTACGAGGACTACTACGGAGACGTCTGAGTTAGTAGTAGTTCCACTAGTACTGTAACAGTTGTATTTCCGCTGTCCTGCGTGACTTGTGGAATATGACTTAGTGTGTAGTCATTCCGGAGGTGTATGAAAAACAATGTATAGGAGCTTGGAATGCCTCCGATGAGATGTAATCTCCCTTTCACCGTAGTAGTACTTTGTTGGTCTTGTACTAAACCTTGTATGGTGTGTATGACGATGGAATAAAGAAGAAGTTTTTGTATCTACCATGTCATACAGATGATCATCTTGCATTCCGAGTTATCCATTACATTCTACATTTCTGTGCCAAATCTTATCATCCTGGACTTAACCATTGTCTTGTTTTTCCTAGGATGGTTAACACGCGCAAAAACCCTGCTCCCCAAGAGCAGGCCGAAGGCAGTGAAGTCAGGAATGCAAATCTGCCTCACCCTCCTTCCCTAGCCGAAGTTATGCTGGAAGCCGAGAGAAACAAGCGGGAGACCAACCGTTTGTTGGAGCGCATCGAACAGAACACAGCACACCATCAGAGGAATAACTTGGTGTCACTCAGTGATTTCATCAAGTTACACCCGCCTACATTCCACCACTCCGTCGAGCCTCTCGACGCCGATGACTGGCTTCGCAGCATTACTCACAAACTGCGTTCTGCGCTGGTAGCTGAGGTTGATAAGGTCACCTTTGCTGCATATCATCTTGAAGGCCCCGCTAGTCTCTGGTGGGAGAATTATGAAGCTATGCGCCCAGCGGGCCACGTCACTACTTGGGCTGAATTCAGCGAGGCTTTCCGTGAACATCACATTCCGGAGGGTCTCATGGATCGTAAACGTGAGGAGTTCTGTAGCTTCACTCAAGGTCGACTCTCTGTTGACGCTTACAGCAGGGAGTTCGGTAACCTTGCACGTTATGCAACTGAGGAAGTTTCTACCGATGCCAAGAAGCAGGCAAGGTTCCGTAAGGGACTTAGTCCTGAGCTCCGCCGTGACCTCCGTCTGCATGTGTGCACCTCTTTTCAGAAGCTTGTGAATAAAGCCATCAGTGCTGAGACGGGACAGACTGATTTCGATGCATCACGCAAGCATGGCCGTGATTTGGGTTCTTCATCCGGTGCTGGTCCTCAGAAGCGCCGCGTGTGGGTGCCTAACACTGCCCTGCCACCCAGTTATACACCGAGGCCATCCTTTCAGGCGCCTCGCCCAGCTCAGCAATATGCACCAGCGAAGCCCTATGGTGGTCCAACCAATAGTGCTCCTCCACGCACCAGTTCCGTGACTTGTTTCAAGTGTGGGGAATCAGGCCACTATATGCATGAGTGCCCCCAAACCAACCCCAACCAGACAGCAAAAACTGTTGGCCGTGGCAAGCCGACAGGGAAAGTGTTCTACGCCAAGCCGGCCACTGCTGCACGTGGCCATGTCAACTGTATCTCTGCCGAAGAAGCTCAAGAAGATCCCAAAGTCGTTCTCGGTACGCTCCTTGTTAATTGCCACCCGGCATCTGTTCTTTTCGATACTGGAGCATCTCATTCATTCATATCCGAAAACTATGCTCGCTTGCATAACACCGCCTTCTGTGACATGCCTTCTACCATGGAAATTTCCACTCCTGGTTCTAGATGGCAAACTTCTAGAGTAAGCCATGGAAATGAAATCCAAGTCGACAGACTTGTTTTCCTTGCATCTTTGATAGCTCTCAAATCTTTGGATATTAATATCATTTTGGGTATGGACTGGATGTCAGCCCATCATGCCAAAATTGATTGCTTCTCTAGGACTGTTCAACTCACCCATCCTTCGGGGAAGATAGTCAATGTCTTGACCCGAATAGCCAAGCAACAGTTATTTTCCCTTAACGCCAGCCCTTTGCCAGACCTTGAGGACGTTCCGGTAGTCCGTGATTTTCCGGATGTCTTCCCAGAGGAATTGCCAGGTGTTCCACCCGACAGGGATGTTGAGTTCGTAATAGACCTTATTCCAGGAACCGTCCCGATTGCTAGAAGACCCTATAAGATGGCACCACTAGAACTAGCCGAGCTTAAGAAACAACTCGATGAGTCCTTGAAAAAGGGTTTCATCCGACCTAGTTCATCTCCTTGGGCTTGCCCCGTTCTCTTCGTCAAGAAGAAGGATGGTACGGACCGGATGGTTGTAGATTATCGACCGGTTAACCTGGTCACAATTAAGAACAAGTATCCGCTCCCCAGGATCAACGACCTGTATGATCAGCTCGCTGGATCCTCAGTCTTTTCTAAAATGGATTTGAGGTTGGGCTACCATCAAATCAAAATCAGGAACGGGGACATTCCGAAAACGGCTTTTGTTACTCGTTATGGCCAATACGAGTACACCGTCATGTCCTTCGGTTTAACCAACGCTCCAGCCACCTTTTCCCGGTTAATGAACTCAATCTTCATGGAGTATTTGGATAAATTCATCGTGGTTTACCTCGATGATATACTCATCTACTCCAAGAACGAGGAAGAACATGCCGAACATCTAAGGCTAGTGTTGAAGAAACTTCGAGAGCATCGCCTTTATGCCAAATTTTCTAAATGTGAATTTTGGTTGTCAGAAGTAACCTATCTGGGTCATGTAATATATGGTAAAGGTATTGCCGTTAACCCTGAGCGAGTTCAAGCCGTCCTTAATTGGACTCCACCTGAATCGGTCAAGCAAGTTCAGAGCTTCCTTGGCCTAGCGAGCTATTGCCGTCGCTTTGTCGAGAATTTCTCCAAAGTTGCTAAACCTCTAACCGAACTCCTCAAGAAAGATAAAAAGTTCGAATGGACTCCACAATGTGAGCACAGCTTCCAGGAACTGAAAAGACGCCTGACATCGGCTCCCGTCCTGGTACCGCCAGATTTCTCTAAGGTCTTTGTTATCTACTGCGACGCCTCGCGACAAGGACTAGGCTGTATTCTCATGCAAGATCGACACGTAATTGCTTACGCTTCACGGCAATTGCACCCACATGAGGAGAATTATCCTACTCATGATCTAGAGCTTGCAGCTGTAGTCTATGCACTTAAAACCTGGCGACATTACCTCCTCGGTAATCGTTGCGAGATCTACACTGATCACCAAAGTCTGAAGTACATATTCACCCAACCGGATTTGAATCTCAGGCAAAGACGTTGGGTCGAGTTGATCACAGATTTCGACTTAGGAATAACTTACACCCCAGGGAAAGCCAATGTCATGGCTGATGCGCTAAGTCGTAAATCTTATTGCAATAATCTAATGTTGCAACAAAGTCAACCACTTCTCCATGAGGAATTTCGGAAACTTAATCTCCACATTGTTCCTCAAGGATTCCTTTCCACCTTGGTGGCGAAACCTACCCTTACGGATCAGATCATCAAAGCACAGAAAGTAGATCCGGGAATTTCCCGCATCAAGAGAAACATCCAGAAAGGAGTTGCGAATTGTTTCTCCATTGATGATCAAGGGGTCGTATACTTCGGGAATCGGCTAGTGGTTCCCAAGGTGCGAAACCTGAGGCGATTGATCCTTAAGGAAGCTCATGAATCTCCTCTCACTATTCATCCCGGTAGCACTAAGATGTATCAGGACCTACGCCAGAGGTTCTGGTGGACTAGGATGAAGAGAGAAATTGCTCAATATATTGCTAATTGCGACGTCTGCCGTTGTGTAAAAGCAGAGCATCAACGGCCTGCTGGCACCCTTCAACCCCTAGCTATTCCTGAATGGAAATGGGATAAAATTGGTATGGACTTCATCACCGGTTTTCCCAGGACCAAGAGAGGGAATAATGCTATCTTCGTCGTTATCGATCGCCTTTCCGAAGTGGCCCATTTTCTACCTGTTCGTGAGAGTATAACTGCTAGTCAGTTAGCAGACTTGTACATCTCCCGAATAGTGTCTCTCCATGGTGTTCCGTTGGAAATTAACTCGGATCGAGGAAGTCTTTTCACCTCTCGATTTTGGGAAAGTTTCCAAAATGCTATGGGAACCCGCCTTTCCTTTAGCACCGCCTTTCACCCTCAATCAAGTGGTCAAGTAGAACGCGTCAACCAGATTCTAGAAGACATGCTTCGAGCTTCTGTTATCTCATTCGGAATGAATTGGGAGAAATGCCTTCCATTTGCCGAATTCGCTTATAACAACAGCTATCAGTCTAGCTTGGGTAAAGCCCCTTTTGAAGTTCTCTATGGACGACGGTGTCGAACACCCCTTAATTGGTCAGAAACCGGGGAAAGACAATTCTTTGGCCCGGATATGATCCAGGAAGCAGAAGAGCAAGTTCGCATCGTTCGTGAAAAGTTGAAAACAGCCCAATCTCGTCAAAAGAGTCAATATGACCGAAAACATAAGGCTATGACTTTCGAGGTTGACGAGAAGGCTTACCTTCGGGTTACTCCTCTGAAGGGAACCCATCGTTTCGGTATCAAAGGCAAATTGGCTCCTCGTTATATTGGACCTTTTCGCATTCTCGCTAAATGAGGAGAAGTTGCCTACCAATTGGAACTACCTCCGCATCTCTCCAGAGTCCACGATGTCTTCCACGTTTCTCAACTCAGGCGTTGCTTCTCGGATCCTATCCGTGGAGTGGACCACGAAACGCTTGATCTCCAAGATAACCTCACATATCGAGAGTACCCCGTTCGTATTCTCGATCAGGCCGAGCGTATCACTCGACGTCATAATATCAAGTTTCTCACGGTTCAATGGTCGCACCATTCTCAGAAGGAAGCAACCTGGGAAAGGGAAGATCATCTTCGACTTGAGTATCCCGCCTTCTTTCCGGAGGAACCCAAATCTCGGGACGAGATTCTTTATAGTGGGGGTGAGTTGTCACACCCTAGCTAGTTATGCATTAGAGTGTTGCATCATGTCTACTTTTTTTCATCAGAAACTTGAAATGGGGATGACAGAACCCCCAGCCCCCTCTGAAACCAACTAGGGTTTACTAAAAACTTTTTCAATGAACCTGAAATGCCCTTCTAAAATGTCCATCATTTTTGTCTTGGTTCAGAACCTCTGCCAAAAGTGATGCACAATTTCCTAGGTCATCTTAGGGTCTCTGAATTAAATCATAAATATTTGAATTTGGGCATTTAAAACTATATAAAATATTTCAAGTGCTCAAATATCTCCAAACTAAAATGTTTCATGTTGGAAATAATCCAACTATGGACCAGGTGCAGTTTGGTGATTTTAGGAGTTACCTAAGTATTTTTATTAATTCAACAAAGTTGCAGAAAAATAGAAAAAGAAAAAAAAACAGGAAAGGGAAAACTTACCTGGCGCCCGCTAACCAGCCCACCTGCCGGCCCAGCCCAGCGCTGCGCCAGCGAGCTGCTTGCCGGCCAGGCAGGCAGGCAGGTGCTCGACGGCGAGCACCGCATGGGTGCCACGCACCTGCTCGCCGCCTCGCCGCTCCACTCGCCCGGCTAACGCCGTGGATCGCTCCCCCTCTCTCCCCTGAACCCCCCAGACACCCCCTCTCCTCTCCAGCACCTCCCCCTCGCGCTCCCCAGCCATGGCCGACGCCAGCGCCGCCACCCCCTCGCCATAGCCACGCCCTCCATCAACCCCACGCCGTGCCGCCGAGTCCAGGAGCTCCGCCGCCGTCCACTTCGTCGAGCTAGCCAAGCCCCGAGCCCTCGCAAGGCCCGAGTCCACCGCACCGACCTCGCCCGAGTTCGCCGTCGCCGGAGATCCCTTTCAACGCCGCCGCCGTCTCAGCTCGTCCCCGACCCCGCCGGTGGCCTCTACGAGTGCCCAGTGAGCCTAGCTACTCCTCCTACCCTTCCCCTCTCACTCCCGAGCCGTGTAGCCACCACACACAGATCACCCGCACGCACCGCCGCGGAACTCGTCGCCGACGTGCTCCCGGCCATCCTCCGGCCACTCCACGGTGTCCAACGCACTCAACACGCCGCGCTGAGGCTAACCATGCACTCCCCGCACCTCACCGCACACCCTAGCCCGAGTTCGCTCTCACCCGAACTCCGATGGCCGCCAAAGTCGCCGCCGGCGCCAACTCCGGCCACCCCGACCCCAACGGACTCCGCCAAGAGCCGCGGCTCGTCCTCAGCTCCACTCCGATGCCCTCCGCGGCTCGTTTGGTTGCCGGAACGGCCAAAACCACTTCCGCCGCCGCGTCAGGCTCGCCGGCGGCTAAACGCCGGTGCAGCCGTGTTGACTTTGACCACGGGTGGGCCCCGGTTGACTCCGTTGAGTCAATGACAGGTGGGGCCCCCATCTGCTAATTATCCAGATTAGTTCAAACTAAATTAAATTAGTTAATTAGCCACTGACACCCTGGACCCACTGTCAGGTTTGACCTGGACGTCCCCGTTGACCCTGACGTCATCCTGACGCATGGCTGACGCAATAAATCAATTTCTGGATTTATTCTAATACAGGAAATTCCAGAATATAGTTTAAACTTCAAAAATTTATAACTTCTAATCTGTAACTCCAAATCAGACAAGTTATATATGAAAAATGATCAGAAAAATCCAATCTTTCCATCTGTACTGTTTTCATGCATAATTAAACAAGTTAACTTGATGTTTAATGCAAAACAAGATAAAACACTTTAAAGGGCCTTGTATGAGTTTGAAATTTGAATCTTTGGTTCAAATTAGTTCAAACCCTTCTGGTCTTAGTTGCATTAGCCCAACACACTCATATTGCCATGTTTCATGCATGCATCATATTGTCGCACATTGTTTGGTAATGGCTATGTATCGGTGTTCTTTGCGGCAGGTTCTGCCTCCGAGGAGTACCGTGATTACCCTAGCGAAGAACCGTATCAGTGCATCGACCCATCAGGCAAGCAACCAATCGTTTGATCATATCGATACAATCCCATGTTCTCGCTCTTGCTCTCTTTTACTGCATTAAGACAACGCGTTTCAAACTGCTGTGTGCTCGGTAGTTGAACCCATTTCCTCTGCATGACCTGTCATTGCCACAGTAACTAGATGAAACCCACTAGCATGTGTAGGAGTTGTTTGAGCCATCTGTATGTGTTGTTCCTACCTTGCTATGCCTGCTATGCTTAGAGTCGTGTCAGGTCTGGTTCATCTGGGTGATGGGCTAGAGTGAAATGATCATATCAGTTGAGAGTGGTGTGGTGAACACGATTTGGTAAAGGTATCGATGAGAGGCCATGTAGGAGTACATGGTGGGTTGTTTCATTGAGGCCGTCCTTAAGCACTGAGATCTGTATGTGTGATTTAAGATTCAGCTACTACCATGCATCGGGCCCGAAACCAATGGACCCTCTCGGCTTCTTATTCACCCTAGTCTTCTGTCCAGGAGTTGCAAGTAGTTTCTGGTGATTGTAGCCTACTGGAGGCCGTGGACAGCGCCGACCGTAGGGGTGGGCTGTGATGCGGTAGGTACGTGACCGGGTGTACCGGATGCCCGTTTGGTATCTCGGGAACCCTGTTCACATCGTTTGGGGCCGTGAGCGAAACTTCGGCCGGATCTCCTCATGGATGGAACCCAAATAGGCGATAAACCTGGACTAGAGACTTAGGTATTTAGGTAGGTCGTGGCCGACACCCACGTTGGGCTTCCGCTTGAAGGTTGCCGAGTACATGTCGTGTAAACGACGGTAAGTGGTGAGAGCGTGTATGAAGAAGTACACCCCTGCAGGGTTAACCTAATCTATTCGAATAGCCGCGTCCGCGGTAAAGGACTACTTGGTTGCCTATACAGTTCATAGACAAGTAAATGGAAACTACTAAAAGCCTCCAGATAAGCGTGAGTGCCGAGGATGGCTCTTCCGTAGGAAGACGGAGGTGGATCCTCGGTAGCGTATTGAGTGGTGAGTAGTGGACTCGTGTGCGCAAAACCATTTCAAGTTGGAGTCTCGTAGGATAGCTTAGCCAAGAGTCAAAGCTAGCTTGCTGCAATAACTCCACCAACCCTTCTTGATAATATGCATGTATGTAGGATCTGTTGTAAGTCTTGCTGAGTACCTTTGTACTCATGTTGCTATAATTTACATTTTTACAGAAGACGCTGCAACCCCTTCTGATGGGTTCTTCGTAGACGTTGACATCAATGAGTAGGCTAAGGCCCAGGTGGTGATCCTGAGCTTGTGAAGGACCACGTAGTATAGCTAGGCTTTCCAAGCCTCTTTTATTTTACTAGTTGTCTGTACTCAGACAAGTTACTTCCGCTGCTGGTTTGTATGACTGTATGACTTGAATGCTGGGTCGTGTGACCCGTACTTGTGTGTATGCCTTGTATGGCTCTCTGAGCCTTTAAATAAAGTACTTGTGTCATAGTGTCATGTTGTGATGCCTTGTTGTATTTGCACATATCGAGCATATTGTGTGTATGATTGAAATGCTTGGTATGTGTGGGATCTGACTATCTAGTTGTTTATCTTTAGTAGCCTCTCTTACCGGGAAATGTCTCCTAGTGATTCCACTGAACCATGGTAGCTTGCTACTGCTCCGGAACACTTGGCTGGCCGGCATGTGTCCTTCTTCGTTCCTGTGTCTGTCCCTTCGGGGAAATGTCACGCATTGAGTACCGGAGTCCTGTTAGCCCGCTACAGCCCGGTTTACCGGAGTCCTGCTAGCCCAGTGCTACAGCCCGGAACTTACTTGCTGATGACCGACATGTTCGATGCTGGGTCATGGATGCCTGTCCCTGTAAGTCTGTGCCACTTTGGGTTTACAACTAGCCATGTCAGCCCGGGCTCCTTTTCATATGGATGCTAGCGACACTATCATATACGTGTGCCAAAAGGCGCAAACGGTTCCGGGCAAAGGTAAGGCGACACCCGTGGGGATACCGTGCGTGAGGCCGCAAAGTGATATGAGGTGTTACAGGCTAGATCGATGTGACATTGAGTCGGGGTCCTGACACCAAGTCATGAAATTCCAACTCATAATAAAACATGAGCCCCCTCACGAAGGGGTCCATCGGGAAGCCTAAACCTCGACGGAAGTGAGACACGAACACCACGCTCTCACCAGGCTCGGGAGTAGGAATGACTTGCCCCTGGGCGGGCAGCCTATGCGAAATTTCGCCGGTTAGATACCTGGCGTCTATCAGCTTTAGCACATCTTCTTCCGTGACAGAAGAAGGCATCCACCGGCCTTGTAGGTCGGAGCCGGACATTGTCGAAGGTCCGAAGCGCCCGAATCTGGAGCCTTGGGTGTTGGAGGCGAGGGGCAGATTTGATTAAGATTGAAGAAAAGGAACAGGCCTTTGTCTCGTTATAAAGGGGTTGAATACCAAGAGCCGTCCCCGTGACCGTTTGGGACTCGCCTTCGATGGAGGGGGCGTGCCAACGGGCGCGGTTGGGTTACCCACGTCCATATTGATGAGAATCCCGGAATAAGGGGACATGATCTCTGCTTTGATAAGACGTGCCAAGGAAACCGCTTCGCTGAACACGTTGAGGTGGAACAATAAAAACAATTCGAGTAAAGGCTTAGCCGTGGTGTGACGTCGTGCCACAAAATACGTCAGCAGATTGAACTTGTGTAAATATTATTCTCTCTACGATGGTACGTGGAATTTATTTTGCAGAGCCGGACACTATCCTGGTGTTCGAAATCTTCTATGAATTATTCAGAGGAGGAACCTTCCTTGCAATGCTGAAGACAATATGCGCGCCGGACTCGTCGTCATTGAAGCCTGGTTCAGGGGCTACTGAGGGAGTCCTGGACTAGGGGGTGTCCGGATAGCCGAACTATCACCGTCGGCCGGACTCCAAGACTATGAAGATACAAGATTGAAGACTTCGTCCCGTGTCCGGATGGGACTTTCCTTGGCATGGAAGGCAAGCTTGGCGATACGGATATGTAGATCTCCTACCATTGTAACCGACTCTGTGTAACCCTAGCCTTCTCCGGTGTCTATATAAGCCAGAGGGTTTTAGTCCGTAGGACGAACAACAATCATACCATAGGCTAGCTTCTAGGGTTTAGCCTCCCTGATCTCATGGTAGATCTACTCTTGTACTACCCATATCATCAATATTAATCAAGAAGGAGTAGGGTTTTACCTCCATCGAGAGGGCCCGAACCTGGGTAAAAACATCGTGTCCCTTGTCTCCTGTTACCATCTGCCTAGACGCACAGTTCGGGACCCCCTACCCGAGATCCGCCAGTTTTGACACCGACAATTCCCATCAAGATGATGTGGATCCCGAAGAAGAATAACTAGAGAGTTCTTGAGGGTGACTCTGCCAACATTCTTCACTCATATCATTATGGCAAGGACAAGTGCAATCAACTTCCAAATCTTGCACTTTTTCAAGGAGTCACAAACCCTCATGTTGGTAAGGCAAGGGACAAGGTAACCTAATGATTTCATGGACATCACCTTGTGTGTGCATCACTCTATGTCTATGGATATTCTTGTTTGTTTCTTGTGGGACTAACCCATGTAGGTATTGAAAGTTCAACTCACTCCAAAGGATTGCTCCAAATGATCTACGTCAACATTGAGCATCCACATCTTCAACACCTACATGAAGTCATCATCGACAAAACCCAAGGTTAGTTCATCCCTCTAAGGGGGGATCTCACATCTAGGAGGAGCTTAACTCTAAGAATTGAGTCAAAGCAACTCTAATGATGTGAACAGATCAATGCATTATGTAAAAGTGGTAACCCCACTTGAGCTTAACGATGAGTATGACCTATGATCAAATGTTCTCATTTGACTCCTAAGTCAATATACTCATATATAGATGACCTAGTCATCGCCAATTGTTTGATAGATGCTAGATTTGGTTGTGCATGCTTTGCCACATATTTCATTTGCCATTTTATTGTGTGATCATGTTGGATGCATATTTTACTGATTCGAGGACATCCACTTGTTGCTTTGATTGATTGGCTTCTTTTCTTTGGCCAAGTGGATGGAGAAGAATTCCTAAGAACCTTCTCTAGCTATCTATGCTTTTCTTGTCTCAAACTTTATTCATGCTACATCACAAAATTTGATCAAGTCAGATTTGAACCACTCTGTGTGAGGAGCACTCGGAGTCCCCGATTCGTCATAGACTTAAACTTCCAAAACTTCTTTGTGATTCTCGGTCTGACCGATTCCTCCGTTTCGGTCCTACCGAGATCACTAAGTCGATCTAGGTTTTCAATCTCGGTGCAACTGATTTGAACTTTTCGGTCACACCGAGTTGCTGTAACTGCCAACAGTTATGCATCTCGATGCCACCGAGTCATTCCACTCGGTCACACCGATAGTGTTAGGCTATATATACACACCGGCAAAATTTGGAAAACTTTCTCCAAATCTCTTCGCCCGCGCATAGCTCGCTCTGCCTACTAGGTCTCCGGATCGTTGACTTCGTCGCCAGCCGCCTCCTGTCGCTGATCTCCGCCGCCGTCAATGGATTTCTTCTCCACCGTTGCCGCCGTAGCGAGTTCATCGCCAAACTAGGGTATGAACTCGATCATAGTGATATCCTCGTCTGATTCTCAGCACATTGTGTTCATTATGATTCTTGCCACGATTGAAACACTCCTATCCAGTCAAAACAATCCTTAGAATAGATGCGACTTGAAAATTTAGGGTTAGGTTTCCGCCGAAACCATCTCGGACCCACCGAGTTGAAAAACTCGGTCCCACCGATTTGGCTAACGCCACTGCACTAGTAACTCTCAGTCTGACTGAGAATTGCTAATCGGTGTGACCGATTTTAGAACTTTGTGAAACTCTAGCAGTCTCGGTGCCACTGAACTGTGACTCGGTCTTACCGAGTTCACTAGTTTAGGTTCCAAAACTGCTTCGGTATCACCGATTTTGAAAATCGGTTGATCCGAAATGCTTTCTATGGAAAACTAAAACTAAGTTTTTGAATCATTCTTTTGCAAAAATCTCTGCATTTTGTGATGCTCATCCATTCTATCTCATCTATAACTATTCACAGGCTCAGCAGTCAGTGTTTGCAGCATGTCAGACCAAACTGATAGTCAGAACAGGGAAGAAGAGCAGATTCACATGAGTGAGGGCACTAGTCCCTCACGTTCTTCAGATGATGGCAGCAGGAGCACCCCAAGCAATTTGCCTAAAGCTGCCACTTGGACAAGGAAGAAGAGAACCTCAGAATCTGAGGATGAGGATTATATGGCAGCTAAAGATGAGGCTACTTCCAAGAAGGTAGTGCTCAAAAAGGAGTATGGCTCTACAAAGAATACAAAGCCTGGACTCAATAGGAAGGTCCCTGCCAACAGGACACCTATGCTGAAGGTCAGAGGATCAACACAAGTACCTGAAAAACCTGATCCCAAAGAGCCAGCTACAGAAGGAAAGAAGAGGAAGGAAAGGGTCAAAAAGACCATGGCCAGAGTGATTGGAAAGCCTTCCATGATGGAAGAAGAAGAGGAAGAAGAGGTTGCTGCACCAGCACCCAAGGCACAAAAGCTGATGGGTGATGCTATAAAGTCAGGGGCTGCAACATCAAAGCCCAAGGAAGCACCCAAAGCTGCCCCCAAGCCCAAGATTGCACCAAAGAGGAATACCAGGAGTATTCCAGCTGCTGAGAAGAACAAGGCCCTAGTGCCTGAAGTTGCTGCTGAGGAAGATGATGAAGGACAAGTCCTGAGGAAGCTAAAGCCAAAGATTCCAGACCACAATGATGCTCATCCTGTGGCTGAGAACATGAAGTTAAGAAAGGATGTAGGACTCAGACTGTCGAGGTTGTCAGATCCATATGCTATCAGGAGAAGGACTGCTGTTGATTACAGGTTCCACACAAAGGAACGACAGGATTTCTATCAGACAGTGTTGTTGGACAAGAAACCTATAGTGTGTGATATGAGGTGGGTCGACTGGACCTACATGAATGAGAATGAAGAACACTATCCTGGAGTGCAAGACAGTTTCATTGCTTGTGGAGTTGCTAACTTTGTTGGGCAGAAGCTCACAAAGTGGAATGATGAGCTCATTATGCAGTTCTACTCCACAGCACATTTCTATCCAGATGGCAGGATAGTTTGGATGTTGGAAGGTACAAGGTACCAATCAACCATTGAGGAATGGGCAAATCTGATCAATGCCCCAAAGGAGAGTTAAGATGACTTGGATGTCTATGCCAAGAAGAAGATGGATCACAATACCATGGCTCATATGTACAAGAAAATCCCAGATGCTGCAGTTGAGACACATAAGTTTGGGTCAGTTCATTATCTTCTGTCAGGACTCCCAACGATCAACTGGATCCTAAGGCATACTCTATTGCCCAAGTCAGGTGACCACAACATGATCAGAGGGCATCCTATAAACTTGCTACACTTGTTTGATGTGCCACAGAAATTCAAGGTCATGAGCCTCATTGTTGAGACCATCAAGAGGACAGCAGCAGACCAAAAGAGAAGTTGTGGATATGCCCCACAAATTTAGGAGTTGATTAACTCAAAGATGGGCACAGGCACATACTTGCTGGACAAGGAACATTTTTCCATCTATCCAGAATTTTAGGACAATCAAGTTGTGATGAATGAGAATGAACCATCATCAGTACAAGCTCAAGATAAGAAGGAGAAAGAAAAGAAAGAGAAGGCTGCCAAGATGCCAACTCAAGAGGAGGCATCTGAGTACTTTTTGAAGAACAAGCAGGAGCAGCTTGCTTACTTGATAGCATCAACACTGAGGATTGAGAAGGGGTTGGCCACCCTAACTCAAAACCAGGAGAGCCTGGAAAGAATCATGGAACAAAAATTCTATGATCTAGATGTCAAAGTAACTGAGATTCAGTCAGTTGTGGAGCAGCTACAGGATCACATGCAGGAGAGGAATGGAAAGACTACCACTGATGCATTTGCCAGAGTGCCTAGATCTCATAGATCAGCTGCAGTGCCTGTGACAGACACCAGAGCCACTTCATCTGCACCAGCTACAGCTCCTACAGCTCCAGTGCAACCAGCTCTAGCACGAACTCCTCCAGCTCCATCCACATCAAATGAAGCCTTCATTCAAGGAGCCATCTCTACACCACCACCTGAAGACCAAGCCTGAGAGACGATATAGTACTATGCATTTTCTAGGAACTTTTTGGTAACTTGTTGCCAAAGGGGGAGAAATATGTATAGATCATAGGCTTCGAGAGAGAGTGTTGTCTTTTTGTTCTCTCTTGCTTTGGTGGTTAAACTTTGTTGGCTTTTGATTGCTTGAGAGAGAGTTTGATCATAAGCTACACTTATGCTTGTTAGATGATATTATCTTACCTATCCTTATATGATCATTCACTTTGCTTGGTGATGAGTGCATGTATTCAATCTTTATTATTTTGAGCGCTCCACCAAGATGTATGTGACATGGAAGAGTAACCCATGAGCCTAATTCCTTGTGCATTTGCAGCCAAAGCAAATCTTAAACTATGCACAAAATTAGGGGGAGCTCTTGCTTATCACATACTTTTCAAAGCAACGATGTTTTTCAATCTTATTATCATTTGTCGAAGCTTTGATCCATATGTTGTCATATTACCAAAAAGGGGGAGATTGAAAGTGCAACTATCCCAAGGTGGTTTTCGTAATTCATAACAACATAAAGCTCATTGAGCTAATGCTATTCCAAGACTATTATTTTAGGAAAGCTCCATGAATGGCATGGCATGGATGATGAAAGTGGATCCCTCAAAATATCAAGGACAAAGGATTGGCTCAAGCTCAAAAGCTCAAGACTCTTCATTTTACATTTTAGTGATCCAAGATCACATTGAGTCTATAGGAAAAGCCAATGCTATCAAGGAGGGATGAGGTGTTGCTTAATGAGCCTCTTGCTTCAAGTTCTTAGTGATATGCTCCAAAAACCCTCAACTACTTTCTCACATCCATATATGACCTAAACTCAAAGTCAAACTCGGCCATACCGATTCTTGCTATCCGGCGCCACCGAGTTCAAATGTCATAGCCACTGCCACAAACCCTAGGCAAATCGGTCTTACCGATAGGGATCTCGGTCTCAACGAGATGGGATTGTAATCTCTCTGTTTCCCTTCGTAACGTTTCGGTCTAACCGAAGTGAGCGATCGGTCCACCGAGATTGCAATGTAAACTCCCTGTTTCCCTTTTGTAACATTTCGGTCTCACCGAAAAGAGCAAATCGGTCCCACCGAGTTTACCTGACCAACTCTCTGGTTAACTTATTACCAAAATCGGTCTCACCGAGTTTGTGTAATCGGTCTCACCGTGATTACGTTATGCCCTAACCCTAACCATATCGGTCCTACCGAGTTGCATGTCGGTCCCACCGAAAATCCTAACGGTCACTAGGTTTACTAAATCGGTCCGACCGAATTTGTTGATTCGGTCCCACCGAGTTTGGTAAATTGTTTGTAACGGTTAGATTTTGTGTGTAGGATATATATAGCCCTCCACCTCCTCTTCATTCGTGGAGAGAGCCATTAGACTGAACCTACACTTCTAGCATACATTTTCTAAGAGAGAACTACCTACTCATGTGTTGAGGCCAAGATATTCCATTCGTACCATCTGAATCTTGATCTCTAGCCTTCCCCAAGTTGCTTTCCACTCAAATCTTCTTTCCACCAGATCCAAATCCCATGAGAGAGAGTTGAGTGTTGGGGAGACTATCATTTGAAGCACAAGAGCAAGGAGTTCATCATCAACGCACCATTTGTTACTTCTTGGAGAGTGGTGTCTCCTAGATTGGCTAGGTGTCACTTGGGAGCCTCCGACAAGATTGTGGAGTTGAACCAAGGAGTTTGTAAGGGCAAGGAGATCGCCTACTTCGTGAAGATCTACCGCTAGTGAGGCAAGTCCTTCGTGGGCGACGGCCATGGTGGGATAGACAAGGTTGCTTCTTTGTGGACCCTTCGTGGGTGGAGCCCTCCGTGGACTCACGCAACCGTTACCCTTCATGGGTTGAAGTCTCCATCAACGTGGATGTACGATAGCACCACCTATCGGAACCACGACAAAAACATCCGTGTCTCCAATTGCGTTTGAATCCTCAAAACCCTTCCCTCTACATTCTTGCAAGTTGTATGCTTTAATTTCCGCTGCTCATATACTCTTCGCATGCTTGCTTGAATTGTGTGAAGATTGCTTGACTTGTCCAAAGATAGCTAAAATCTGCCAAAGTCTAAAATTGGGAAAAGGTTATGTTTTTAATTGGTCAAGTAGTCTAATCACCCCCCCCCCTCTAGACATACTTCTAGGTCCTACAGGAGCGTCATTTTATTTTGTTAGTATTATCTTGCTGTTATTTATATTAATGTTTTTCATCTTTATTTTCAATAAAAATGTCAAGGATAGCCTTTGCCATGCTTATTTTGCTAGTATTCATGTTGCTGTTTGAAAACAGAAAGTTTACCGCTGTTGCAAAAATTCCCTAGAAAATTCAGAGCATGATATAACGTTGAAACTTTTTGCATGATGAGATCTGCTAAATTTACTACAGTGGGAATTTTATTTCATAATTTTTGGAGTTAGGGAAGTATTGATACTCTTGCATTCTTTACAGACTGTACTGTTTTGGCAGATTGTTGTTATGTTTGCATTGTTTGCATACACTAGTAGAAAAGGGGGCAATGGTCCAGGCCGGGCCAGCCCATTAGTCCCGGTTCAATCCAGAACCGGGACCAATGGGGGCATTGGACCCGGTTCGTGAGCCACGGGGGCCGGCCGGGCCACGTGGGCCATTGGTCCCGGTTCGACTGGACCTATTGGTCCCGGTTGGTGGGACGAACCAGGACCAATGGGCCTCGCTCCTGGCCCACCACCATTGGTCCCGGTTGGTGGCTTTAACCGGGACCAAAGGCTGCCCTTTAGTCTCGGTTCTGGACACGAACTGGGACCAATTAGTTGCCTATATATACCCTCGCCCGCAAGCAGAGCACTCCCACTACTCTGTTTTTCGTGGCCGGCGAGGGGAGAGCTTTGTGGTGCTCTAGCTCACCTCCTATGCACATGAGGTGTTCGATGGAATGCCCGAGCCACACTACTTAAGCTTTCTCCTCTCCAAGCTCTACCTCCAAGCTCCATTTTCCTCAATATTTGTCTAGGTTTAGCGGTCCGTCACGTCCCGTCCCCGTCTTCACCGCCATCGAACGCCCGTGCCGATCTCGTCGCCGGCACCACCGTGGTGAGGCTCTTGTTCTTATCTTCTTTCTGAAAGGAAAAAAATTCTTACTTGTATGTTTATATAGATACTTGTATAATTTTCTTACTTTTATTATTGCATCTTATATAGTGTCATGGTTTTGGTATCCGCCCCCGTCGGCCCTCGTCCTGTCTATGATTCGGATGTGGTATATATTATCTTTTCATAACTATTGGTTCATTTATTGTTTATGACAATTATGCCGACCAACGTGACATAGATTTTATTTATCTAGGAGGTTGTTGAGTAGGAAATTCCAACCGACCCTATTGTCGAGAGGTTAAATTTAGTTGAAGAAGAAAACAATTTGTTGAAGGAAAAAATTAGAAAAATTGAGGAGGAGAAGATGATATTGGAGTTGCATGTTGCGGATGTCGTCGATGATCACAAGATCAACATGGATGCAATGCGCTTGAAGATTAGAAAGATTAGAAAATATGCCATTCATACCGAGGCTTGGTAACATTATGCTGTTGGATCAGTTGTTACATTGGTTGCGATTATGATCGCATTTGTTTTCGCATTGAAATGTTTTACATAGTTTCAGTGTATGGTTTAATTAATTTAGATGTTCTGCAGAGCTTTATGTTGTTAGATGAGAACTATGTATGTACTTTGGTTTTAATGTGATGATGAACTTCTATTAATTTGGTCACTTAATTATCTATTCATGATGTTCTGTAATGATTTTTGACACACTTAATTATATATAATGCACGCAGATGAACCGGCAATGGATGTACGGTTCAAGACACACCTCCGAGTACATTAAGGGCGTGCATGATTTTCTCGAAGTGGCTGAGGCAAACAAGCAGAATGGTTTTATGTGTTGTCCATGCCCTATATGTGGGAATACGAAGTCTTACTCTGACCGGAAAATCCTCCACACCCACCTGCTTTACAAGGGTTTCATGCCACACTATAATGTTTGGACGAGGCACAGAGAAATAGGGGTTACGATGGAAGATTGTGAAGAAGAGGAGTACGATGACAACTATGTGCCCCCTGAATACGGTGATGCTACTGAACATCAAGAGGAACCAGACGATGTGCACGATGGTGCTGCAACGGGCGAAGCTGCTGAAGATCAAGAGGAACCAGACGATGCGCCCGATGATGATGATCTCCGCCGGGTCATTGTCGATGCAAGGACGTAATGCGAAAGTCAAAAGGAGAAGCTGAAGTTCGATCACATGTTAGAGGACCACAAAAAAGGGTTGTACCCCAATTGCGAAGATGGCAACACAAAGCTCGGTACCGTACTGGAATTGCTGTAGTGGAAGCTAGAGAATGCTGTGCCTGACAAAGGATTTGAGAAGCTACTGAAAATATTGAAGAAGAAGCTTCCAAAGGATAACAAATTGCCCGACAGTACATACGCAGCAAAGAAGGTCGTATGCCCTCTAGGATTGGAGGTGCAGAAGATACATGCATGCCCTAATGACTACATCCTCTACCGCGGTGCGTGCAAGGATCTGAACGCATGCTCGGTATGCGGTGAATTACAGTATAAGATCAGACGAGATGACCCTGGTGATGTTGACGGCGAGCCCCCCAGGAAGAGGGTTCCTGCGAAGGTGATGTGGTATGCTCCTATAATACCACAGTTGAAACGTTTGTTCAGAAACGGAGAGCATGCCAAGTTGATGTGATGGCACGGTGAGGACCGTAAGAAAGACGGGAAGTTGAGAGCACCCGCTGACGGGTCGCAGTGGAGAAAAATCGAGAGAAAGTATTGGGATGAGTTTGCAGGTGACCCAAGGAACGTATGGTTTGCTTTAAGCGCGGATGGCATTAATCCTTTCGGGGAGCAGAGCAGCAACCACAGCACCTGGCCCGTGACTCTATGTATGTATAACCTTCCTCCTTGGATGTGCATGAAGCGGAAATTCATTATGATGCCAGTTCTCATCCAAGGCCCTAAGCAATCCGGCAACGACATTGATGTGTACCTAAGGCCATTAGTTGAAGAACTTTTGCAGCTGTGAAATGGAAACGGTGTACGTACGTGGGATGAGCACAAACAAGAGGAATTTAACCTAAAGGCATTGTTGTTCGTGACCATCAACGATTGGCCCGCTCTCAGTAACCTTTTAGGACAGACAAACAAGGGATACCACGTATGCACGCACTGTTTACTTGACACCGGTAGTATATACCTGGCAAGCTGCAAGAAGAATGTGTACCTGGGCCATCGTTGATTTCTTCCGACCAACCATCAATGTCAAAAGAAAGGCAAGCATTTCAAAGGCGAGGTAGATCACCGGAAGAAGCCCGCCATGTGTACCGGTGATCACGTACTTGCAATGGTCAATGATTTACACGTAGTCTTTGGAAAGGGTCTCGGCGGACTAGCTGTTCCGAGTGACGCTGGGGGACATGCACCCATGTGGAAGAAGAAATCTATATTTTGGGACCTACCCTACTGGAAAGACCTATAGGTCCGCTCTTCGATCGACGTGATGCACGTGACGAAGAACCTTTGCGTGAACCTGCTAGGCTTCTTGGGCGTGTATGGGAAGACAAAAGATACAGCTGAGGCACGGGAGGACCTGCAACGTTTGCACGAAAAAGACGGCATGCCTCCAAAGCAGTATGAAGGTCCTGCCAGCTATGCTCTTACCAAAGAAGAGAAGATAATCTTCTTTGAATGCCTGCTTAGTATGAAGGTCCCGACTGGCTTCTCGTCGAATATAAAAGGAATAATAAATATGGCAGAGAAAAAGTTTCAGAACCTAAAGTCTCATGACTGCCACGTGATTATGATGCAACTGCTTCCGGTTGCATTGAGGGGGCTTCTACCAGAAAACGTCCGATTAGCCATTGTGAAGCTATGTGCATTCCTCAATGCAATCTCTTAGAAGGTGATCGATCCAGAAATCATACCAAGGCTAAGGAGTGATGTGGTGCAATGTCTTGTCAGTTTTGGGCTGGTGTTCCCACCATCCTTCTTCAATATCATGACGCACGTCCTAGTTCATCTAGTTGACGAGAATGTCATTCTGGGCCCCGTATTTCTACACAATATGTACCCCTTTGAGAGGTTCATGGGAGTCCTAAACAAATATGTCCGTAACCGCGCTAGGCTAGAAGGAAGCACCTCCATGGGCCATCAAACAGAGGATGTCATCGGGTTTTGTGTTGACTTCATTCCTGGCCTTAAGAAGATAGGTCTCCCTAAATCGCGGTATGAGGGGAGACTAACTGGAAAAGGCACGCTTGGAAGGGACTCAATAATATGCAGGGACGGATATTCTTGGTCTCAAGCACACTACACAGTTCTACAGAACTCTACCTTGGTGACCCCGTATGTCGATGAACACAAGAACAGTCTGCGCTCCAAACACCCGGAGCAGTGCGACGACTGGATTACATGTGAACACATCAGGACTTTCAGCAGTTGGTTGGAAGCACGTCTCAGAGGTGACAACACTGTTTGTGATGAGCTGTACTCGTTGTCCAGGGGACCATCTTTGACTGTATTGATTTGGAAAGGATACGAGATAAATGGGAATACATTTTACACGATT
This sequence comes from Triticum timopheevii, assembly GCA_963921465.1. Classification (NCBI taxonomy): domain Eukaryota; kingdom Viridiplantae; phylum Streptophyta; class Magnoliopsida; order Poales; family Poaceae; genus Triticum; species Triticum timopheevii. The sequence goes on along the minus strand of OY997272.1, from coordinate 43,637,092 downwards.
GACCAAGATCAAAAGAGCACCAACCAAAACAGCGGTGTCCGCTTTGATGCAACAACCGAGAGGGGAAAGGACACATATTTTGGTTACATAGTGGACATATGGGAACTTGACTACGGACATGATTTTAAGGTCCCTTTGTTTAAGTGCAAATGGGTCAATATGTCAGGAGGCGGGGTACAGGTAGACCCACAGTACGGAATGACAACAGTGGATCTGAAAAATCTTGGGTACACTGACGAACCGTTCGTCCTAGCCAATGATGTGGCACAGGTTATCTATGTGAAGGACATGTCTACCAAACCGAGAAAGAGAAAAGATAAGGAAGCGAATACATCATACGATGAGCCAAAGCGCCACATAGTTCTTTCAGGAAAAAGGGACATCGTGGGAGTGGAGGGCAAGACAAACATGTCTGAAGATTATGAAAAGTTTCATGAAATTCCTCCCTTCAAAGTCAAGGCTGACCCCAGCATCCTGATAAACAATGAAGATTATCCATGGTTACGGCGCAATAAGCAAATGACACAAGCGAAGAAAAAGTGAAGACTTTCTCCCGCAACTATTCTGATGATACCATGCCAACTTTGTAACTGACGAGTATGATACCATTGTCCGTTTTGTACATGCACATGCTATGTGGGTCAATTTATGATACCATGCCAACTTTTAACTTTTTCAGAGTTCATTTGAAATGCTTTAATGTCTTATGGTTCGGCCCTCATAATAATTAAAAATAGCAACAATAAGTATTTTGTTGTAAGTAGAAACAAAATAAAATAAACAAAGCAAGAAAGAAAACAAAAAAACAAAAAAAGTGTTTTCAAATTTGAAAACTAATGGCACTAACAGAAAGTTTATAATTTTCCTAAAACTAAAAGCAAAAGGAATTGAAAAATAAAGCAAAAAACAAAAGAAAATAAATAATGCAGAAAACAAAACAAAAAACTGGAAAAAAATAAAAATAGCAACAATAAGTAAAGAAAACAAAAAAACAAAAAAATGCCTCCTACTGGGCCCCCCGGCCTGAATACGACTAGAAACCCTACTATGGGCCAGGATTCAGGCCCTCAGTAGGCCCAGAAGGCCCATCAAGCAAAGCAATAGCAAGTAGGCCCGAAAGCCTGCGGTGAAGAGGAGCTCGAGAGGGGTGCGGCAGTGGGGCTTATAAACCACTGCGCGCCCCTCTAAACTAGCGAGGTGGGACTAAACTTTAGCCCCGACGCGGGCAGCACAGGGGCCTTTGGTCCTGGTTGGTGGCACCAACCGGGACTAAAGGGGGGGGCATTGGTCCCGGTTGGTGCCACCAACCGGTACCAAAAGCCGCCGCTTCCCGCCCTTTGGGCTGCCGAAAAAGAGGCCTTTGGTCCCGGTTGGTGGCACCAACCGGGACTAAAGGGTGCATTAGTCCCGGTTGGTTTCACGAACCGGGACCAATGGCTTTGCTATATAACCAAACACTTTGCAAAAATTCAGAATTTCATCGCTAGTTGCCCCCGACGACGCCGACCTCCTCGACGCCGCCAGGCTGCTCCACCTAGCCTCGTCGCCGCCGCCGCCAAGGCCGTCACCTCCCCGAGCCCGAGCCGTCCTTGTCGCCGGCCTCCTCGAGCCCGCGCCGTCCTCGTCGCCAGCCTCCCCAAGCCCGCGCCCCGTCCCGCCCCCGCGCGCCGCCCCGAGCCCCTGCCCCGTCCCGCCCCCGCGCGCCGGCGCCCTTGCCGCCCCCACCGTCGCCATCGTCATCGCTAGCCGCTCCCGCTGTGAGCCGCTGCGCCGCCCCGGCTCTGTTTTTTTTCATTTTTATTAGTTTAATTTTTTTGTTCAATGTATATGTGTATGTATGTGGCTATGCGGCTGTGTTTTTTTTCATTTTTATTAGTTTAGTTTTTTTGTTCATATATATATATAATGTATATGTGTATGTATGTGGCTATGTGTATGTAGATGTTCAAAATGTATAAAAAAAATTGTTCAGAGCATGTTTTTGTTCATATATGTATTTTTTGTTCATATGTGTATTAATGTTTTCATATATTCAAAAGATAGATTTTTAGAAAAGTTAGGATTTCTTTATGTTCATAGATTTTTTGGTGATATTAATTATTGTAGAATATGCAAATGTTTGTATATTCATATGAACAATGCATTAGGCAAAACCTTTGTTTTTTTTCGAAATTTTCTATTTGAACATTTTTTTTAAAACAAGCAATACTAAAAGAATGAGAGCAAAAAGGAAAATAAGAAGAGGAAGAAAGGAGAAGAAGAGGAGAGGAAGAAGAGGAGAAATAAATAAGAAGAGGAAAAAACAAGAAAAAGAAGAGGAGAAGAAGAAAGGAATAGAGGAGAAGAAGAAAAATGGAAATCTTCTATTTTTCTTCTTCTCCTCTATTCCTTTCTTCTTCTGCTCTTTTTTTTTCTTTTTTTTCTTCTTCTTCTTCCTTCTTCCTTCTTCCTCTTTTCTTCCTTTTCCTTATTTTCCTTTCTCGAGGGAGAAGAAGAAAAAGAAGAGGAGGATAAGAAGAAAGGAATAGAGGAGAAAGAAGAAACTTCAACACGAGGGGGGGTACCGATACCCCCTCCCCGATAACATTATTTTCCCATGTATATGTATGTCACGTTGTTGTCGATATAACCCCCTCGAGATAACTTCGACATGAGGGGCGGTCGATATATACACCCCCTCTCGACCGTGATAACTTATACAACGGCAGCACCCCCCTCGGCCCTCTCGCTCGACCAAAACTCTCGAGGACACCCAAACCCTAGAGAGAAAACGATGTTGGTCTCCTACCCCCTCCCGCCGCGCCCCTACCCGACAAATTAACTCTCTCGAGGCCACCCAAATTTACCAAGTTAAAAGAGCGTTGTCGTCGAGGCCACCCCAAACCCTTGAAGCGTTGTGTCGAGGCGACCCCAAACCCTAGAGAAGCAGCGTCGAGGCCACTAACATGATTCCTTATTGTGATTATCTAGCTAGTTCTATGTTTGCCGCTAATATATATACATCCATCTGTACCATGTTTGAATAATAATTGACATGTTGTAAATATTTGCAGAAACTATGGAGCACTCCCGAGACGAAGAAACAGAAGCGATGTTGGGGGACATAATCGCACAAGGAAGTGATGAAGTTGCGTCATTTCTCAACGACACCGATGGTCAGGAAGGACTGGGTGAAGAAGAGGGCTATGTTCATGATGGCTTCGGCCCATTAATGCTGGTACAAGAAGAGGACTATGTTCATGATGGCTCCGGTGACACAATGGAGGTACAAGAAGGAGACCGTGCTGACTGCTCCGGTGACCGAACCGAGTCCGGCCAGGTATATATATATATTAGTTAAGCCCGTGCTGACTAGTTAATTGATGCATCCATTGTTTTGGTATATGTACACATATTAATTACTCTCGTCTTTCTTCCTTATAATTACTAGCCCTCCGGATCGAGCACAACTTCGATAAGGAGACGAGGCCCAAAGAAAAAGTTGAGCTCGGACGAAAACTTTGAGATCATAGAAATCGCGCCCGACGGCGAACCGATTGAACCCATCCAGACAAAGAAGGCATTTTCTACTCAGTGCAGGGTTCTTGTTAGGGATAAGATCCCGATCAGCATCCAGCAATGGTATAAGCCTAAGGAGGAAGACCCTGAGGTGTCTTATGTCAATGATATGCAGAAAGAAGATCTTTGGACTCAACTGAAGGCAAATTTCACCCTACCGCCAGAGGAGGATCCGAAGAAGCCAGTTAAAGAGCAATTAATCAAGTCTTGTGCTCTTAAGAAGATGGCGACCCTATTCAGGAGGTGGGGGAAAGAGCTGAACAAGTTTGTCGACAAAAAAAAAGACACCAGAATTCATCGGCAAATATGAGAAGATCAAAGATCACTGGCCCGCATTTGTGGCCCACAAGACATCGAAAAAGAGTAAGAAGATGTCGGCGACAAACAAGCAAAATGATGCGAAGAAGATGCTTCACCATTGCACGGGGTCAGGTGGCTACCTCAAAGCCCGGCCTAAGTGGTCCAAGGCTGAGCATGATCTGCTTGAAAAAGGGATCGAACCAGAGACAATGTACTGGCCAAACCGTTGCCGGACTTGGTTCTTCGGGGCTGGCGGAACCTTGGACCCTGTATCAGGGAAGTGCCATTGGACGGACGAGCAACTGCAAATACCAGTCAAGAACCTTCGGCACTATATCGATGCAGTGCAGCGAGGGACGTTCGTTCCAGACAGGGAGAAGGACGAGCTCACAATGGCCCTCGGGAATCTTGAGCACCCTGGACGGCCACGAGGCACGCCAGGCTCCATTCCGTGGAAGGTTGGTTTTCCGGACGCAGTGGGTTACAAAACCCGTGAGAGGAGGAAGAAACTGGAGCAGGGCCAACTGCAGGCGCTGCACGAAAGGGTAATGGGGCTAGAGGAACGAGATGGGGAACGAGAAGCAGCAGATTGCAGCAAACGACCTGCTGAAGCTTCCCCCGAAGCTACCCCGCCATCTCAGCGGAGAAGGAGCATGGCTTCCACCGAGATGCTTCAGCCGGAGCATGTCTTGACGGCTCCTGCCAGCTATCCCGTGGATGATATCACGGAGTCTCAAAATTGCCACATTATGGCGCGATGGATGAATTTGAAGGTCAAGGCGGCTGTTGGCCATGTTTATCCTAGTGGACCCGGCACAACTTATCACTGCCAGCCGATTCCAGAAGGATATGCTAAGGTGATGGTGGATGAAATAACGGAGGGATTTGAGGACTTCCTGCTTGACCACCCTACCGGTGAAGGGGAGACTAGGCTGGGTTCTGCTCTGAAGACTCCATGCTTATGGCGGAAGGAGCTCATCAACCTTCCGAACTGGACGCCTCCGCCGCCTCCTCCTCCTCCGGCGAGTCAGGGCACTCCGCCTCCTCCACCGCCTCCTCCTCCGGCGAGTGACGATCAGAGAACGCATGGTGGCACTCCACCTCCTTCTCCGGCGCGTGGCGGCACTCCGCCTCCTTCTCCGCCTGCGCCGGCTCTCCCGAGCCGCCAGCAGCCTCCTCCTTCTCCGCCTCGCCAGTAAGGGCGGAAGAGACCCGCCGCCGCCCCGGCTGCTCCGGCGCGTCGTAGTCCTTCTCCTCCGCCTAAGCAAGCACGAAGGAAGACAGACGCTGCAGCCGCTCCGTCTGCTCCGGCGTCTAGCAGCACAACCAAAGGCGGGAGGCAATACATATATGGTCCACCTCTAAAGCCTCTAGAGAAGTTACCGTACAAGAGGACCGAGGAGGAAAACGATATGATCGTGCAGACCCACGTGAAGGAGTTCTTTGAAGGGGTGAAAGGAAAGAGACATCCACCTCCGGAGGAGAAGGTAGATCCGGTGAAAGTAAAGCGCACTCTCGATGCCTTGAGGAAACCGGCAAAGTCTCCGCCTAGAACCAACTATGAGCGCATTATTGAACAGACATATCTCCAAGCGGAGCGGTCGGGAAGTATTGTCAGACATCAAAGAGAAAGAGAACGAGCAGCTGCGAAGAAAATTGACCAGCTCGGCAAACAAGCAAACCAATCGTGCCCCCCGCTCAATGTGTCTAGCGGCAACATCGTCGCTAATGTTCCGGGGATGGTGGCGGGCTATGGCAATCTACAAGATTACCTGCCTGACGATGCACTTCCTGATTTCATGGAGGTGGAAGAACACAGATACGAGTACGGGAAGCCTCTCGTCAAAGATGAAAAATCTCTAACAACGATGATGCGAAGATTCCATACTTGGTACATGAAAACCTGCAGAGAGTCTGGGGGGACGAATACTTTGTATCTGAGAATTAAAGAGGAGCACGACCTCGTTGGAAATGATATATTGCCTATTCCATTTGAGGAGTTCTTCGAGTTCTTCAATCAAAAGGCCCTTGATAAATTAACAGTCTTTTGCTACTGCCTGTAAGTACTATTTCTGTGATTAAGTCTCTATATATAGCTCGGCTCTTTCATTGCATGTATTTATAATTAATTATCCTTAATATATTATGAAGATTGAAGATCGTCGAGTGCAAAAAACAAGAAATTTATGATATTGGGTTCATTAACACAAATATCATAGATGAATTTCTGGTTGAAAAGGACGTCAAAGAGGCCGAGGACAACTTGCTACAATCGTTGATCAAAAATCGAAACAAAGATACCATACTCTTTCCTTACAACGGCAAGTGAGTGTTACTGTCGTTTGCATATTCGGTTTCCCTTATTACTCGAGCGAGGTTATAGTAATGTAATTGATGAGTTATGCATGCGTGCGCAGGTACCACTATATTCTTCTGCAGATTAAGCTTGAGCGTGGACTAGTAACCGTCTTAGACTCGAGATGGAAAGATCTGAAAACCTATGCGGACATGACTGAAATGCTCAGCAAGTAAGTTCAATCGATCATTATCGCACCATATCGGCAACTTTTTGTTCATTTCCTGATATCTCAAGTAATAATAATTATTTTCTTTGTCTTGCAGGGTTTGGAAACAGTTCACCGCAGAAGCTCCGGGACTGCCGAAGGAGCTGCGATATACATACCTAAAAGTAAGTACTACTGGCTAGCTAGTTGCGCGCATCTCCCGTTGATTCTATAGATATACCTTCATCAATGCCATTTATAATGCTTCATTATCATTTTGATTGACCTCTATTTCTCGTAAAGTGCTTGTGGTAGGAACAAGGGAATGATTTCTGTGGATACTACGTGTGCGAGTTCATCCACACCGCGACTTTGAAAAACAAGCGGGGCTACACTCAAAGACAATATGAAGTGCGTAAGCAATAATATTCACAATTTAATTTTATTACACCATCATTTCTGTTGAGTTTCATTCATATATATGTATTAATTAACCCCCTTCTTCAAATTAGACGTGGCAGATGCGGAATGAACTCCTAGAACCAGATCGCATGAAAGAAATTCAAGAGGAATTGGCGGGATTCTTTCTTGACCACATCATCAATAAAGCCGGAGAATACCATGTGGAAGTTTATTTCAAATGCTAGGGGACTGTAATTGAGAGATCTTACATATTGTACATGTATGTAGCCAGTAGCATCACATGTACATGATACGAAAACTTGTTGTTCGACCAATCTCTCGGAGAAGGAGAGGTCGATCGATCATTTCTCTCGGTATGCATGACGAACTTCTGTACTCAATGGTTCCCTTCATTTTCTTACTAGCTAGCGTGTCGAGCGCTATATGTATATAGTACGTAGCGTCCACCAAGCACGGACATTAGAGAGGACACTTCTCTCTATTAATTAGCTAGCTGACACAATATATGAAACACCTAAATTAACCCCCAAAACCCCCAACCCCCCCCCCCCCCCCTTTCAAAAAAAACAAAAACCCCAGCCACTGGAATGCTGACGCGTGGATGCCTTTTGGTCCCGGTTGGTGCCACTAACCGGGACCAAAGTCCCCCCTGCCAGGGCTCGGCGCACCGGCCATGTGGAGGACCATCTGTCCCGGTTCATGTTTGAACCGGGACTAAAGGGTGGATGTATTAGTAACGACCCATTAGTCCCGGTTCATGAACCGGGACTAAAGGCCCTTACGAACCGGGACAAATGCCCCCTTTTCTACTAGTGATATGTTTGCTTGTTTAATGACTCTATTTGAGGATAGGAGTATTAAATATGCAGAGGCATTTAGTATGCAATGTTGAATAATAATTTTAGTGATTTGTTACAGTAGAAAATGATAAGGTTTTGCATTGGTTTATACTAACCTATCTCACGAGTTCTTGTTGAGTTTGGTGTGGATGAATCTTTTGATAAAAAGAGAAACCATGATATGAGAGGTATTAAGGAGACACAGAAGTTCAAGCTTGGGGATGCCCAAGGCACCCCAAGTCAATATTTCAAGAAGTCTCAAGCATCTAAGCTTGGGGATGCCCCGGTAGGCATCCCACCTTTCTTCTTCCACAACTGTCGGTTAGTATCGGTTGAGCCTAAGTTTTTGCTTCTTCACATGAGTTGTGCTATCCTTGCAATATCATTTTGTTTTGCTTTGCTTGCTGTTTGAATACAATACCAAGATCTGAAATTCTTAAATGAGAGAGAGTCTTCATATAGTTACATAATTATTTAGCTACTCATTGATCTTCACTTATATCTTTCGGAGTAGTTTGTTGTTTGCTCTAGTGCTTCACTTATATTATTTTGAGAGTCTTTTAGAACAGCATGGTATTTGCTATGGTTACAATATTGGTCCTAGAATGATGAGCATCCAAGTTGGGTATAATAAAAACTATCATAGAAAAGAATTGGATGCTATGATCAATTTGATGCTTGATAATTGTTTTGAGATATGGAGGTAGTGATATTAAAGTCATGCTCATAGAGGTGATTATGAAAAATACATGTGTTAAGGGTTGTGATTCCCGTAGCATGCACGTATGGTGAACCACTTTGTGATGAAGTTGGAGCACCATTTTATTTATTGAGTGTCTTCCTTATGAGTGGCTGTCGGGGACGAGCGATGGTCTTTTCCTACCAATCTATCCCCCTAGGAGCATGCGCATAGTGCTTTGGTTTTTGATGACTTCTAGATTTTTGCAACAAGTACATCAGTTCTTTTGACTAATGTTGAGTCCATGGATTATACGCACCTCACCCTTCCACCATTACTAGCCTCTCTTGTGCCGCGCAACTTTCGCCGGTACCATACACCCACCATTACCTTCCTCAAAACAGCCACCATACCTACCTATTATGGCATTTCCATAGCCATTCCGAGATATATTACCATGCAACTTTCCACCGTTCCGTTCATATGACATGCATTACTTTTGTCATATTGATCTTTGCATGATCATGTAGTTGAAATTGTATTTGTGGCAAGGCCACCTTCATAATTTTCATACATGTCGCTCATGATTCATTGCATATCCCGGTACACCGTCGGAGGCATTCATATAGAGTCATATCTTTTTCTAGCTTTGAGTTGTAATTCTTGAGTTGTAAATCCATAAAAGTGTGATGATCTTCATTATTAGAGCATTGTCCCAGTGAGGAAAGGATGATGGAGACTATGATTCCCCCACATGTCGGGATGAGACTTCGGACTTTACAAAAAGAAAAAAAGAAAAAAAAAGAAAGGCCAAAAAGAAAAAAAAGAGGGCAAAGAAAAAAAGAAAAAGAAAAAAGAAAAAGAAAAAGAAAAATAAAAGAAAAAATAAAATGAGAGAAAAAGAGAGAAGGGACAATGCTACTATCTCTTTTTCCACACTTGTGCTTCAAAGTAGCACCATGATCTTCATGATAGAGAGTCTCCTATGTTGTCACTTTCATATACTAGTGGGAATTTTTCATTATAGAACTTGGCTTGTATATTCCGATAATGGGCCTCCTCAAAGTGCCCTAGGTCTTCGTGAGCAAGCAAGTTGGATGCACACCCACTTAGTTTCTTTTGTTGAGCTTTCATATATTTATAGCTCTAGTGCATCCGTTGCATGGCAATCCCTACTCACTCGCATTGATATCTATTAACGGGCATCTCCATAGCCCGTTGATACGCCTAGTTGATGTGAGACTATCTTCTCCTTTTTGTCTTCTCAACAACCACCATCCTATTCCACATATAGTGCTATGTCCATGGCCCACGCTCATGTATTGCGTGAAAGTTGAAAGATTTTGAGATTATTAAAGTATGAAACAATTGCTTGGCTTGTCGTAGGGGTTGTGCATGATTAAATACTTTGTGTGATGAAGATAGAGCAACAGCCAGACTATATGATCTTGTAGGGATAACTTTCTTTGGCCCATGCTTGAAGTATCACCATTTTCATGTTAATATGAACTTTTATTTTGTATCATTTGGATCTGAACATTCATGCCACAATAAAGAAAATTACATTGAGAATTATGCTAGGTAGCATTCCACATTAAAAATTATGTTTTTATCATTTACCTACTCCAGGACGAGCAGGAATTAAGCTTGGGGATGCTTGATACGTCTCCAACGTATCTATAATTTTTGATTGTTCCATGTTATTATATTACCCTTTTTGGATGTTTACGGGCTTTATTTTACACATTTATATCATTTTTGGGACTAACCTATTAACCGGAGGCCCAGCCCATATTGCTATTTTATTGCCTGTTTCAGTATTTCGAAGAAAAGGAATATCAAACGGAGTCCAAACGGAATGAAACCTTCGGCAGCGTGATTTTTTGGAAGAATATGATCCTGGAGACATGGAGTTCACGTCAGAAGATCCTCGAGGAGGCCAGGAGATAGGGGGGCGCCCTCCTACTGGGCGCGCCCCCTGTCTCGTGGGCCCCTCGAGCACCCCCCCCCCCCCCCGACTGACTTCTTTCGCCTATATAGTCCCACGTACCCTAAAAACATCGAAACAGAAGATAGATCGGGAGTTCCGCTGCCGCAAGCCTCTGTAGCCACCAAAAACCTCTCGGGAGCCCGTTCTGGCACCCTGCCGGAGGGGGAACCCATCACCGGTGGCCATCTTCATCATCCCGGCGCTATCCATGACGAGGAGGGAGTAGTTCACCCTCGGGGCTGAGGGTATGTACCAGTAGCTATGTGTTTGATCTCTCTCTCTCTCGTGTTCTCTCTATGGCACGATCTTGGTGTATCGCGAGCTTTGCTATTATAGTTGGATCTTATGATGTTTCTCCCCCTCTACTCTCTTGTAATGGATTGAGTTTTCCCTTTGAAGTTATCTTGTCGGATTGAGTCTTTAAGGATTTGAGAACACTTGACGTATGTCTTGCCGTGTTTATATGTGGTGACAATGGGATATCACGTGCCACTTGATGTATGTTTTGGTGACCAACTTGCGGGTTCCGCCCATGAACCTATGCATAGGGGTTGGCACACGTTTTTGTCTTGACTCTCCGGTAGAAACTTTGGGGCACTCTTTGAAGTACTTTGTGTTGGTTGGATGAATCTGAGATTGTGTGATGCATATCGTATAATCATGCCCACGGATACTGGAAGTGACAATGGAATATGTAGGTGACATTAGGATTTTGGTTGATTTGTGTCTTAAGGTGTTATTCTAGTACGAACTCTTGAATAGATTGATCCAAAAGAATAACTTTGAGGTGGTTTCGTACCCTACCATAATCTCTTCGTTTGTTCTCCGCTATTAGTGGCTTTGGAGTGACTCTTTGTTGCATGTTGAGGGATTGTTATATGATCTATCTATGTTATTATTGTTAAGAGAAATTGCACTAGTGAAAGTATGAACCCTAGGCCTTGTTTCCTATCATTGCAATACCGCTTATGCTCACTTTTATCATTAGTTACCTTGGTGTTTTTATTATTTCAGATTACAAATACCTATATCTACCATCCATATTGCACTTGTATCACCATCTCTTCGCCGAACTAGTGCACCTATACAATTTGCCATTGTATTGGGTGTGTTGAGGACACAAGAGACTCTTTGTTATTTGGTTGCAGGGTTGTTTGAGAGAGACCATCTTCATCCTACACTACTAGGAAAAGGCCTACTAATGGCGCACCTAATTTGGCCATTAATGGCGCATTAGTGGTGCGCCATTAGTGCCACGCCATTAATATATTTTACTAATGGCGCACCACTGGTGCGCCATTAGTATCTGGTATACTAATGGCGCACCTCTGATGCGCCATTAGTGTATACAGATGTGCGCCATTAGTATGCCTCCTAGGGGCCATGTATACCTAGGTGCTCTGGCATACTAATGGCGCACAGCAACAAGATGCGCCATTAGTAACCTCGGCATACTAATGGCACACTGTTTAGTGATGCGCCATTAGTATACTTTGTCATACTAATGGCGCACTGTGATGTGATGCGCCATTAGTATGAATATTAGGTTTTTTTTATTTTTTATTTTCTGTTTTTTGCACAGGATACAAAATGTATAATTGGACAAAATATAGACAGCACACATCAACAACAGATTCATCGAATACAATAGAAGATTAGTCTTTGAATACAATTCATCATATTAGTCTCCGAATACAATTCATCATATTAGTCTCCGAATTGAAAAGACCGAACAAAGATAGAACATTATATTACAAGTCTCGAGACCACGAGTAGCGAGTTTGTCTTCACATTACAAGTCGATATCGATCATCTAAACTACCATCACATAGAAGAGAGCTGCGGTCATCACGATGAGCATCATCACGATGAAACTCGTCTTCATCCGGTTCCTCCAACGCTCCCTCCCCTCTCCCGCTAGATATCGGGCGTATCTAGATTCGGCCTCGGCCCTAGTGGTGTACCCTTTGTAACTGTTACCGCTGAATCGGTGAACCTGTCTCCGACACTCCTCCCAGTCGTCATAGACTCCGGGAACCTTACCCTTGTACACGACATACGTCGGCATCGCTATGCACTAGCCAAACGAAACGTTAGTACCAATTCACAGACAATACATAAGCAATATATAAGTATGCAACAGAACGATCGGAAGAGAAAAGCAAGACATTAATAGCATCGATTACATCTAAGTTGAACGACTCTCGAAACCAAAGAGACATACTACAAGTTCACTAAAGTTTAATTGCAACATGAGCCAATCGATGTTTCAGAACTAGACACAGCATCACTGCTTTCGACTCGACTCAAGGGACCGGAGCGTGGATGAAACCGCCGTCTATCGTAAGAGTCATGAAATAACGGTCGTTGTCAGCCTGCATTTGTAGCATTGTGTCGATGTCACTGTTGGATGGTTGATTGTTGAGGTAGAACTGCCCCGAGGTACGAAGGACATCTTGATGGATGATTTCCGAAACTCCGACTGGATGTGAGAGAATTCTTGTCGGAGGTCCGCGTCCTAGATTGCCGACACGCTCTTTGCCCAATCTTTGAGTTTACTCAGTAGCAGAAGTTGATGATGGTCCCGTACGATTGCCCGCATGTGATGGATGGCATAGTAGGCACCCTTCTGACCACCAGGCGGCTGCTTGACGCAGCAGAACATCGTATTGTGGGAGAACACGTTCTTGCCGTACTTACGAATAGGCTTGGTGAAGGTGCCTCCAGATTTGGCGTAGCCGGGGAGAACATCATCAAGAACCTTCTTGACATTTGTGTAGTCTACGTTCGACTGATGGTCCGGGTCGAAATACGTGGCCATGGAATATTTGGGGCTTAGGAGGATGAGCGTGCAATGTGTGTCACTGCAGAAAACACGGAATGTTAAAACAAAAACGATTGAAATCTAAGAATTCATATGTTACGGGCCGGTTGAGGGGAGGACTTACTCGGGAAAGTAAGGCACGAGGAAGTTATCCTTATCTTGGTTTGCCAGAATGATGCCTTCGAGGTAAGAACTCGCGACTTGCCGGTCCCCAGCGCTGCCCAAGATCTTGGCACGCATGTAGAAGGGGTCGACTATCACGATGTCCGGGGTCTTGTCGCGAATGATCCACATCTCCATACTCAGCGAAAATAGCCGAACGAAGGTGTAGTGCAGCGGATGAAGGTTCAACATAGCGTGAATGTCATCAAACCGCAGGACGATCGTACACCCGATGGAGTTATCCACAAAGCCCTTGCCCTCTGGCACCTTGGCTGCGAAAACCGGGTATGCCACATCCTTCTCTCTGAGACGCCGCTTCTCCAAAGAAAGAACACTGTCATGCAGACTCCGCATAGCACCGGTTGCAGCATTGAGCATATTTGTCGGTAGCATCGCCCTACCCACCACATGCACCCTCCTCGAGATATCCTTAGGTGAAGGTGGCCCGTCCTGAGCACGGATCGTACTCGGTGCCGGATGGCTCGCACCCTTCTTAGTCTTTCTTTTGCGTGCCTTCTTCTTCTCCTGTAATGGGACCGAGTTCTGCTCACAGACCACCTTCTTGAGTGTGTTGGGGCTGATAATATTTCGCACCTCGCCTATCTGAGGCTCGGTGAAGTCGGCAGCTGGAGGCGTCTCCTGAGAGCTGAACGCCAGACGGCGCCTGTTGCAACTTGGCTTCTCCGCGGTACCAGCTAGATCGCACACGTCTTTTGTTGGGTTGGGTTCTTGAGAAGGAGGCCCCATGAAGTCGCCATCGTACCCATGATCGGCAAAGTACTGATCGACGTTGCCAAATGTATCATCGTCGTCGTCGTTCTGATCCTGTGCCATATGCATGTTTGGATCTAGTGGCATAGGGATGTCCAGCACCGTTGCGGCGGTCTTGCCATGGGGCCGACTTGGCGCCGGCATGACTGGCGTTGTTGTCTTTGGGGTGGTGTCCCCCGCCCCCAAACGAATCTGGCTCTTCGGCCAAAGCAGGGGCCAGCTCAAGCAGGTGCTGAGGGTCATCACGTCATCATCGTCGGCCCCGACGGGTCGAATCGGAGGTAACAACTCGTCGCAGCCTGGCAGCACACGAACCAGTTGAACCCTAAACAAGTTGGGTGGCATCTGGGTACCGTGGAACAAGGGGTTGCCCGGTTGAACAATTTTTCCCTTGGCGACATCGACCAACTCGTTGTTCACGAAGTGTAGGAGAGTGCATGGAACATCGGCGGCGCCTTGCGAAAACATGTAGGGCGTCAGGGATGCCCAGTCAAAGGCAAGGAGATGAAGTCCTCGGCCGAGAGAGGCTTAATTAGTTACTGTGATGATGGCGTCGAGCTAGGCTAATGTCAAGGCACCGCCAACGGCGGGCGTGCAGTTGACGGAGGGGCCGCTTGCTGCAGAGGTGCCGGCCGGCGTACACCTGGGTGCATTAAGCTCCTGTGCCGGCGTCGGAGAAACCAATGCCGCCTCCGCCGGAGGCACCAATGGCCCCGCCATCGCATTATGCGAGTTGCTGGCTGTGAAGCTAGGAATCGGGGGCGGCCCCTGTTGGCCGCCCGCAATCCACGCACTCAACCCCGAGATCAAGGTAGGCACAATGGCGGTGATCGTCGCTCCGAGTCGTTGTTCCACTTGCTCTTGGATAATCTCCGGAATCCGCGCCACCTGTGCCTTGAGTTCTTGAACCTCGCGTGCCTGGCTTTCCGAGCTGGACTTTTTCTCCTTCCGCACACCAGCGGTATAGTATGACCCCCATTTTGTCGACAAGCCTTTGCCGGCCACACGACCAGCTGACGTCGGCTTACTGAGCTTATCCTTGTTCTTCATTACATTCAACGCCCTATTTAGAGTGGTGTCCCAAGGGTTGCTCTTAGTCGACCCCGCGCTACTACTTTCAGTCGCCTGCGGAAGGAATGTGAACCATTTACAAATTTGGCTTCATTAATTAGAATGCAACCATATGGAGCTAATTACGCGGGGGTGTATTCCTTACCAGAACAAGCTCAAGCTTCCTGGTCTTCGGATCCGTGGTAAGCTCCTTTGTTTTCGGGTCCTTCTTGTACCGGGCCCTGACAAAGTTCCTGGTCTGCTTGTCACCGTATTTATCGAAGAGGGGCGGTAGGCCTTGCTCGGCACGGTCCGCCTCCTCCTTGTCCCATATAGGCTCCGCCACTCTGTAACTGCCGGGACCGAGTGTGTGTTCCCCTATGTTCAGCTCCCGCATTTGTTTCCCCCACTCACTTGATTGGGAGTTTGCGGTGCTCGAGCAATTGATCTTGAAGTCGTTGTAGTCATCTTCGGTGATCGAAGGATTTTTCTCCTTGATCTTCTGATAACTCTCACCTTTCTCGATCATTCTCTTCACATTGCTTTTCCAAGTAGACAGGGCCTTGCTCATCTTCGTGAGGGCAGCATTGTTCACTTTATTCCCTTTGAGGCTTGTGTTTGCAAATTCAGCGGGGAACTTGTATCGTTCGTCTAGCTTCGTGAAGAGGAGGTTGCGCAAATTCCCTCGGTCAGGATGCCTCAGGTTCTCGATGTTGATCCAGACGGTGCTCCGGAGAATGCACCCGAGCTGAAGCGAGTACCCCTTGACTATTCGTTCGGGCGCCGTTGGATTCCCATTGGAGTCCACTTCAGTAACTTCCTCCTTGAGGGTGAGGAGCACGATCGGGCGCCGGTCCTTCCGTTGCCTCTTCGGTTGGCTTCCATCTGTGCGTGCGCCGCCATCATCAGTGGTGGCATCCTCGGCGGCACCATCAGTGGTGGCATCAGTGGGGTCATCCTCGGCGGTACCATCAGTGGTCTCAGGATCGGTGGGGAAGGCGGCGTCCTCATACAACTGAGGTTGGTCCTCCATCTCCTGGGACAGCTCCCAGAATGCCTTGCCGCCCGAACCCCCGGCCTCATCGTTGTTGGCCATGTTTCTCTCTAAATAGGAACAAAGTTTGGTCAAAAAGTTGGTTATTGTTTAGGGTTTGTCGACACCGAGGCATCCTAAAAGCTAAGCTTTTATCATTGAGGGTTTTTCGACGCCGAGGCACCCTAAAAGACTAAGCTTTCATCATTAGTCACAAGTACCCCATATGTCCTATTTTTAGCAAAGTCATGCTAAAATTGACGGAAAATTTCAGCATGACCTTTGCTGAAAATAGGACATATGGAGTACCCGAATTTGCTGGAACGGAAGTTAATCGACATTCCAGCAAACTCAAGGGCCTCTTGGGTGGACAAGGCAAAAAAGGCCTCCATCACAACAAAGCAAATCATTGCATGGGCATACAGATGCTGAAGTAAGAACGCCAGAAGTAGCATTAAACCAAAACTTAAAACTGCTACTGCTGGCAGGCTTTCCCCACAGGCAATAAATGCAGAGCAATTGCAAGTTAGCAAGTCCAGCCATCATGCTACTAGCTATTAAGCAAACAAAAATGAACAGATGACCTAGAAACAATTCGATGAACTTAATTTCGTACTCTCCCTATTTTCTGTAGGCTAAATAAGTTAGCCCAAGACAACAATATTCTCAAGCAAAACAAATTGTGGAAAAAACTATAACTTTCTGCTGTGAAATCCCCCCAAAGGACATTTGTTGCATCGTTATACAACAGTGTATGAGAGACTCATATTTTACTATCTAACCCGCATATCAATCACGATGCCAACTTTTTCCATTGTGCGCAAATATGATTCTGCAGTTTCCACCTTAACAGTTGTCAATCTGTCATGTACAAAAGAGTGAAATCCCTCTACAGAAAAATTAGATAGCACTTCTTGGACGCATGATTCTAAACCCTGATTACTCTACAAAAAATTAGATACTCTACAAAAAAGTTATTGGTAGATCAAAACAGTTTTCCTTTTTTTATTGGACACATGATTACTGGACACATCATGAGCAATGACCTATTAGATCATCTCCATTTTTATTTTTATTGGTCTTTTTGACAGTTTTCAGTAGCACACCATGACACTATTTGCACAAAAATAGAGCTTACTGAAAAGTAAGGCTATGATCAACATCAAACTACTCCTTGACAAGCAGTGATCACTACTGAACATGATCATATTCTAGTACATCAAACTGACTTTTTTGTAATCTTATTCTGAGAGATTAAAAGTAGATGGTCATTCCTTAAAGAACCATGACACACCAAAATTCAGAGGAACATCCCCAAGCCCCTATTCTTATTCTTATTCTGTAATCTTATTTACTCACTGAATTTTCAGTCTGTAATCGTTTCCTTGTGACCTGCAATTCTAAACCCTGATTAATTTCCTCCATTATTTTTTCTAGTGCAATTTGATGTACTACAATTCAGTGCTGAATTTTGGAGTAAATTGGACACTGAATTTTCGAGTACACCAACTGCTTCTTGTCTAATTTGCTTCTTGTCCAGCTTGATTTAGTCTAGAATTTCGAGTACACCTACTGCTTCTTGTCCAATTTTTTTCTACTCAGTCTATAACATTAAGTTTGACTTAGTCTTGTCCAGTTAACTGAAGAACATGTTTATCCAGACCAACAACATTCAGTTTGAAAAACTGTTCTTGAACCTCCACTACTTAACCGCTGGATGATGAAGAAACAAAACATACAGTATAGGTTGAGATTTGGTGGGTATGAAAACCATACCTTTGCGGTGGTGTGGATCTGGTAGGCAGTGGAGGACGACGGGGCGGCGTCGAGGCGGCGGGGCAGCGGCGTCGGGGCGGCGTCGAGGCGGCGGGGCAGCGGGGCGGCAGCGTCGGGAGAGAAGAGGGTGGCGTCGCGGTGTCGGGGCGACGGGGCGGAGACGAGGACGACGAGGACGACGGGGCGGCGGGGCGGCGGCGTCGGGAGAGGAGAGGGCGGCGTCGCGGCGTCGGGGCGTCGGGGCAGAGACGAGGACGACGGGGCGGCGTCGCGGCGTCGGGGCGGCGGGGCAGCGGCGGCGGGGCGGCGTCGAGGCGTCGGGGCAGCGGCGTCGGGGAAGGGGATCGAGGGCGAGGGCAAGGGAGAGAGAGGGGATAGCTAGGTGGGCCGCCGGGGAGGAACTATGGATGGGAGCGGCACAATACTAATGGCGCACCACCCCTCGGTGCGCCATAAGTACATCCACACTAATGGCGCACCTCACCCTGGTGCGCCATTAGTTTTTTTTTGATTTCTGCTCGAGCCAACAGGTTATCTTCCACCTGACCTGATCCACGCCAAGTTCCCTCTACTAGCTCGACTGGTCAGCAGCCAGTTCTCACACCAGGAGGTCCTGGGTTTGATTCCCAGGCTCCACAATTTTTTTATGCATTTAAAATGCTGTTTGATACTTATTTGTGTTTAAATATGTTCAAACTTGTTTAAATCATAACAGTAATATTTTTTTTATAAGACAGTAATAATTTTTTTAAAAATATCATCAAACAATAATGCCGGTGGAGCGGGGGAGGGTGCGCGGGGTGCGGGGGGTCGGCGGCGGACGTTGAGTAGGGGAGGGGTGCGAGGGGTCGGCGGCGGCGGTTGAGTAGGGGAATCGAGGGTGCGGGGGGTCGGCGGCGGCGGCCGGTGGACCGGGGGGTGCTCGGCGGCGAGGGGGACCAGATCTGGCGAGGTGGGATAGCGATCGAGATGGAGGGGGATCGAGATCGAGTGTCCATGAAATTTAAAAATATTCATGATAGTTCAAAAAGTGCCCATGAAATACAATCGAGAAATGAAGGCTACGATTTAAATACAATCGATCTTAGCTAGCTGTCTGTTCACAATCTTCTTGCCCCTCTTTTTCGCAAATGGAGTTCTTCTGTGGAACGGACGTCCTTTAGGTAGGGTGGTCCTGCTTCTTCTTGTGGTGTATGCTGCTACTTCATCATCGTCGTCATGTTCGATCCTCGGGTCGCCGTACTTGTCGAAGTTTTGCTCATTGGCTACTCCATCCATTCCGATGATCTTCCTTTTGCCTCTCCTCACGACAACACGACTGGGCTTTGACGGGTCGGTAATGAAGAAGCATTGGTCCACTTGGGAAGCCAGTACCAATGGCTCATTTTTCGCGGTGATGTTTGCGCCCGCGGTCTTGGATTTGGCTTCGGGTATAACCATGGTGGTGAAATACCGGTCTTCTTTTAGGACGCTCTTCGCCCATCTGACACGGAACATCGGGACCTTCTCTCCAGCGTAGCTCAGCTCCCAGATCTCCTCGATCCTTCCGTAGTATCTGTCCTTGTCGTTACCGGTGTAGGATTCCATCGTTACCCCGGAGTTCTGATAACCATTGCTCTTCATGTCCTTGGCCTCGGTGTAGAATGTGTAGCTGTTGATATCGTACGCCTCATAGGTCATCAGGTTGTGCTCGGCGCCCTGTGACAAGGCGAATATGAGTTGTTCTTCTGCGAAAGAATCCTCATGTAAAGGGTACGACAGAAGCTTCTGCTTGAACCAACGCGTGAAACATGAGTTGTGCTCTTTGATTATATCTCCGTCCGTCCTCTGTTGGCCCCAGTCATTGTACGTCTTCTTAATAAAGGTTTTGTGCTCTACCACCCAAGGATCGACCACGTCTATGTGTTGTAGCGCGACTAGGTTTGCTCTTTCAAAGTCGGCGTGTCGACCCTCTAAGTCGACATGCATTTCGCGGCGACCCTCACGGTGACCCCATCCAGCGAGCCTGCCGAGGTGCCTGTTGACGGGCAGACCAACGGGGTTCTCGATGCCTAGATAATTTGTACAGTAGGAGATGCACTCTTTGGTCAGAAAGCCCCTGGCTATACTTCCCTCTGTACGTGACATGTTACGAACGTATCCTTTGATGACACCATTCATCCTTCCGAACGGCATCATGCTGTGCAGGAACGTCGGCCCGAGTTGGATGATATCCTCCACTATATGGACCAGCAAATGCACCATAACGTCGAAGAATGCGGGCGGGAAGTACATCTCAAGCTCGCATAGTATCACCACGATCTCTTCCTGTAGCCTTCTGAGTTGCCTCACGCCAATCGACTTCCGAGAGATGACGTCGAAAAAGTTGCATAGGCCAAATAGCATTTCACGGACGTGCGCGTCCATGATCCCACGGATTGCAACTGGAAGTATCTGTGTCATCAGCACGTGACAGTCGTGAGACTTCATCCCACTGAACTTCTGCTTCGCTGGGTCTAGGTATCTGCTTATCTTCCCCGCGTAACCGTAAGGAAGTTTTACTCCTAGGAAGCAGGTGAAAAACTGCTCGATCTCCTCCTAACTTAGAGTGAAGCACGCGGGAGGGTAGTCATTTCCAGTCTTCTTGGCCTTTTTGCCTTTGCGACGACTTTCTGTGTCCTGCTTCGCCTCATCATCATCATCATCATCATCATCATCATCATCATCATCATTAGCGTGAAGCTCCTGCCTGATGCCCATTGATTTCAAGTTTGCCCTTGCTTTCGGCCCATCTTTGGTCCTCTCTGGCATGTTGAGCAGGGTACCAAGCAGACTCTCACACATGTTCTTCGTGATATGCATGACATCAAGGCTGTGAGGCACACGGTGGATCTTCCAGTACGGCAAGTCCCAGAAAACAGACCTCGTTTTCCATACCTTCAGCAGAGGCTCTGGCGCCTTTCGCTTCTTTCCCGGCTCTGGCACCTTTTGCTTCTTACCCGGCAGTGGGCAGTCTTTCCAATTTTTCAACAACTTGTCTATTTCCTCGCCGCTCCTCGTACATGGGCGTTTTCGGGGTTCGGTTTCACCATCGAACAGATCCTTGCGTTTCCTCCACGGGTCATCGTCGCGAAGCCACCTTCGATGTCCCATGAACACGGTTTTCGAAGACCCAGGATCTCTATCTAGCTGGCGATACATTGTGTCATCCATGCACCTTACGCATCCAGAAAATCCGTGGACTACCTGCCCCGCGAGATATCCGTAACCGAGATAGTCGTGCACCGTCGTGAGCAGTGCGGCTCTCATAGGGAAATATTCTTTCTCTGCGGCGTCCCACGTATTGGCTGGCGTTTTCCACAGCGTGTCAAGCTCCTCTTTCAGCAGCCCCAGATACAGATTGATGTTGTTCCCTGGTTGTTTCGGCCCTGCAATTAGCATACTCATGTGAATGTACTTCCTCTTCATGCACAACCAGGGGGGAAAGTTGTACATCCACACAAACACAGGTCAGGTGCTATGTGTGCTTCTCTGGCTGCCAAACGGATTGACTCCATCGGTGCTCGCGCCCAGCACGATGTTCCTTGGATCGTTCCCAAATTCTGGGTCTTTGAAGTTCAACGCTTGCCACTGGCTCGCATCCTTAGGGTGACTCAGCATCTTGTCTTTTTTATCTATCTCCGGATCATTTGCGTCATCTTCTCGCTTCTTCTCCTCCCTATCCGCATGCCAACGCAGGAGCTTTGCTACCTTAGGGTCCGCGAAATACCGCTGCAGACGAGGAGTGATCGGAAAGTACCACACCACTTTTCGAGGAGCTTTCTTCCTCTTCTTGTATCGAGTGACGCCGCACACCGGACATATGGTAGACTCCGCGTGCTCGTCCCGATAAATGATGCAATTGTTCATGCACACATGGTATTTCACGTGCGGTAAATCCAGAGGACACACGATTTTCTTCGCCTCCTCGAAACTGGACGGGCACTTGTTCCCCTTGGGAAGACGTTCATGTTAGAATGACATGTTCTCGTCGAAGCATGCGTCGGTCATTTTGTGTTTTACCTTCATCTCCAGAGCCATGAGCGTTACTTTCAGGCGGGTATCCTCGGGCCTGCATCCTTCATACAATGGAGTAACCGCGTCTAACTCAGGTTGATCCATCTTGGCTTTCTCTTGAGTGGCAGCTCTTGCGTTATCCGTCTGCTTGAGAAGCAGCTCTTGAATATGAGGGTCCTGCACCCAGCCCATCGATGGTCCAGCGTCGTCTGCTCCGGCGGCATCATCATCATGTCCTGCATATTCTACATGATGACTGTGTACAGCATCACCGTCGTGATCATCTCCTGGGGATTCTTCGTCTTCTCGCCCGCCCGAGCCGCGGTGGTTGTCTTGCTGCCCTTCCTCATTTCTTGCCCGGCCCCCATGGACGACTTCGTAGTCATCTTCATCACCTTGCCACCGATAGCCATCCACGAAACCACGCAAGAGCAGGTGGTCCCGCACCTGCCCGGAATCCGGGTCCGCAATAAGGCTCTTCAGCTTGCATCTTCGACACGGACATCTTATCTCCGTCTCGTTCTTTTGAAGCATCTCGGCCTTCGCGGACCTCAAAAACCTATTCACCATGCCTTCGGTCATCGTGCGGACCATGGTCGCCTGCGGGGTAGAGCAAAACGATACTTTAGAACCAAGAAAAAATTTGGCATGACTTTCCCTAAAAATAGGACCAAAAAGAATGCTTAATGCCAAAATTCTCGCTGAAACGGAAATGAATCAACATTCCGGCAAAATATTGGCAACTATCGCATTTCAAATACCGGTACACCTCCAAACACAAACACATATGCAACACCACAAACATATGCAACACCACGAACATACATAGATCTAGCTAGGCCATAAAAAGTGCATGTGCACATTGTTGTAGGGAGAACAACATAAATATAGCTTCCCCCCTTACTTACCTATCAAAACAAGGTAATTTAACCACTTAATTTGAATGAATCTATGGTGGAAATGAGGTGAAAAAGAGGAGGCACCCGAGACAAGGAGGAGGCGGTGGAGAGAATGAAGTGGGGAGAAAGTGAGTGTGGGTAGGAGAGGCTGTCCAAAATATCTTGTTGCTGCCCACTTACTAATGGCGCACCAACCATAAATGCACCATTAGTAATCCAGGTTACTAATAGCGCACCTTCTGGTGGTGCGCCATTAGTAGTTTTGCAAAAAAAAACATACTAATGGCGCACTGTCCCACAGTGCGCCATTACTAGTTTAAACTAGTAATGGCGCACGGTGGTACAGTGCGCCATTAGTAGTTTTGCAAAAAAAGGAATAAAAAATATAATAAAAAAACAACATTAGTGGCGCACTTTCTGACAGGTGCGCCATTACTAGTTACAACTAGTAATGGCGCACTTCGTCTGGATGCGCCATTAGTATGTTTGGACAGGCGCACTAGTTCAAAAAAAATTTGATACTAATGGCGCACCTTGGGCCAGGTGCGCCATTAGTAGTTTCAACACTAATGGCGTATCAGAAGGTGGTGCGCCATTAGTATATACTAATGGCGCACCACTTGTCTGGTGCGCCATTAGTGTCAATCCCATGTATATCCCTTTTTCTAGTAGTGCTACGCCTTCGACGGATTGATAAACCTTAGGTCATCCACTTGAGGGAAATTTGCTACTGTCCTACCAACCCACTTGTAGGCCCAACAACGTCTACAAGAAGAAGGTTGTGTAGTAGACATCACATCTCCCGCTAGGAAGGACTAGAGCTGTTGGTAGAGATACATGGAGGCATATGTGGCTCCCACATAGGGTCGAGGGCCCTTGCTGGCAAAGCTTTCCGGCAAGGTTTCTTCTGGCCCAATGCCCTCCAGGATACGATGGCACTAGTAACCAAGTGTGAAGCATGCTAGTTCCATTCAAAGAAACTACATCAACCAGCTCCAGCCCTTCAAACCATCCCTCTCTCCTGGCCCTTCTCTGTCTGGGGGCTCAACATATTGGGCCCTTTCCCTTGTGCCGTCGGGGGCTTTGAGTACTTGTACGTTATCGACAAGTTCACAAAGTGGCCAGAGGTGGAAGGGTGTGGAAGGTGACAGCGCAGTTAGCCATCAAGTTCTTTAAGGGGATAGTTTTCACTTTTGGGGTACCCAACAGGATCATCACCGGCAACAGCACACAGTTCACAAGCCACACCTACATGCAGTACATTGAGGATCTCGGCAACAAGGTCTATTTCGCTTCTATGGCACACCCACGAAGCAACGGCCAAGCAGAGAGAGCAAACGATGAAGTTCTACGAGGCTTAAGAACGAAGACTTTTGACAGACTGCGCAAGAGTGTAAGGCACTGGATTGACGAGTTGTCGGCGGTTCTTTGGTCGATCAGAACGACGCCAAATCGAGCCACCGGCCAGACACCCTTTGCCCTGGTCTACGGGGTAGAAGCAGTTCTCCCCACGGAACTCATATATGGGTCACCTCAAGTGCTCGCTTATGATGAGCTTGAGCAAGAGCAATTGCGACAAGATGATGCAACGCTCCTTGAGGAAGATCGTCTCCGGGCGGCTGTGAGAGCAGCACGCTACCAGCAAGCCTTGCGCCGCTACCATAGCCGCAAGGTTCATGCCCTGAGCTTTGAGGAATACGACCTTGTTCTTCGGCACGTTCAGTCTGCCAAGAATTCCAACAGGTTGACACCGAAGTGGGAAGGCCCTTATCGGGTAACACGAGTCACCAGGTCCGGCGCAGTCCGCCTGGAGACCGAAGATGCCATTCCAGTGAGCAACTCCTGAAACGTCGAGCACCTTCGCAAGTTTTACCCATAAGGCGCGGCTGCCGGGCCTCTCGGCAAGCCACCTTTTGTACAAGCCTTGCCGGCAAGGCATGTAACCCTTTGTACAAAGCCAGGCGCAGACCCTGAGCATAAATAAACGAAGCGCTGGAGCCCTATGTTATAGCATGCATGCTAGATTGAGTCCCTCCCTCGGTTAGGGTTGATAGTGCTTAGTGGCGACTAACCCCTAGCATAGAGGTCGAGCTTGTGTCATTTTGTTCCTATCTATCCTCTTTGGTGTGCAGGGTACATGAATTGTTTCCGCCAAGACAAGTGGAAGGAAGAGAACAAGACGGCGCTCTGAAGCTGGCAAGCCAGGCTTGCCGAGGTCTAAAGACACGAGGGTCCACCCACGGTAAGTCAGGGTTACTATGGGCTGCATATTCAGATAAGTTTTCCCCTTCCCCGTTGTGCATTTCCTAAAACTTGGGACGTATGGAACCTCATTTTGTTCCAAAGCTGTCGTGCTCCCCTCATCCTATCACCCAAGAGCTTCTTGGTTCGGAATATGGTTGTAGCCGCGGCGGCAAGTAAGCAAGCATAGGGCCCACCCCCACTTCATCCCTGCCTCCGCCAAAGGCGTGAGTATGGACGAACAGAGTGGGGGAACGGCAAGGCCTGCTGTCGAGCAGTGGTGTTTATATTAAAAGTAACAAGGATATGTTCCTTGGTATGGGCTTTGCCCACACGCACACACAAGACCCGGCAAGCCCCCTTTTCCATTAATACGTTCCATACAGGTACAGTTGTATGGAATGTAAACATGAACAGGAAGATTACAGGTTTTAGATCTAAGTAAGGCCCGTAGGCTTACAGGTTGAAAAAAGATAAGGTGCCTGTAATCTCTTTCTTGTCCCTCTCCTCAGGAAATGAAACAAGAAAACAAAAGGGCAAAAGGGGCGCCTACACGAGGTACGAGCAGCAGAAAGCGCCAAGAGAACATGCCGGCGGTCGCCTAGGAGAGGGTTGGCGGTGGTGGCGCCGGAGGAAGAGCTGGAAGATGAGGCAGCGGTCCGTCAATACGCTATGAAGGCGTCGGTGCCATCGTACTCTGACTTGACGGCCCGCCACCCGCCTTCTTCGCCTTCTCCGGCCTCCCTACGCCAGCCGCCCAAGGAGGCGACCCCGAGAAGTTCAAGGAGCCGGCGTAATGGATGATGGGGTCACCGGTGTCGCCCGGAGCGGCGCCCGACGCTTAGTCGGACCCCTCATCTTGCCGCCCGCTACCCTTGTCGTTGCTGCCACTGTCCTCCCCGCCACTCTCGCTCGAGGAGGAATCTTCATCGCCAGAGGAGCTCTCCACGTAGCACCTTACACGAGTCCCGAAGTGCCCAAAGACCTTGACGGAGAGGAGGCCGCTCTCCATTAATTTGGAATGGAGAGTGAGCCCCTCCGTCAGGGTGTGGATACGGGCAAAAGTCTTCCACCCTCGGCGAAGATACATGACGTGAGGGGCGGAGAACTGGACGTCGGCCCATGTGTCGTTGTTCCCACAACCCCTCATATGCAGCTGCAGCGCCTGCGGCGGGTCCAGCTCCATCTCCCGCGCAAGAGGAGTCGGGAGGCGAAGATGACAGCGCGGCGGCTGGCGCAGCCTGATGAAGAACTCATAAATGTTGTCCTCGATGTGGCCCTCCACCGGGGGAGGGGCCGCTAGCGGAGGTGAGGCCGATGCGTCGCCCCGTCCTCCTCTTCCCCGGGCACCACGACGGCCTCGACCATGCCCCCTCCCCCTTCCTCTAACGACCGCCACGAGCTCTTGGGGAGGAGCAATGTGTTGTCTAGCCGAGACCCTCGCCGCCACCGATGAAGCGTCGCCACACCCCCTCGCCATGGCAGAAGGAAGGAGGGAGCAAGAATGGGGAGAAGTGAATGACAAAGGATTGAGAGGCGCCGATCCTCCCGCTCCCCTCTTTATAAAGGGGCTGGGGCAGGGCTCGGCCGCCCCTTTCGTCCAATCCGGCTCATTGAAGTGACAACGGGCAAGGCCATCGACCGTCCTTCCCGCCTAATTGAAGGCGCGTGGGGAACCGACCCACGCACCCGCGACTTCCAGTATCCCGCGCACCTGTCATTCGCTTTGCGTCAAGCATGCAGCAAACATGGCGCAAGAGACGGGCGCAATGGGACACATGGTGTGACGGTTCCCAAGTAAGGGCAGTAAATGAGCGGTGGCCCTGCGGTCTCAAGGGGACACGCAAGCCGCCTCTTTACTATCCACCGCAAGATGACGCCAGCGTGCTTCGGTCACACACGCGCACGCGACCCCCACGTCGCGCATTCAACGCGGGTCGTGGGGAAGCACAGCGGACGAAAAGTTTTACTACGGTAAAAACCGCCCCACCTGCCCGCGCACCATTTTGGGCCTAGCCCAACAACGCGTTGCGCCTATGTGTGGCCCAGGCCCAGGGGCTCCTGTCGGTGTACTAAAGTAGGGGCACTCCTTTGTACCCCTTACTTTGCGCGGGCAGTCAGAGACACAGGCCGAAGCCGCACTTAGCAGGGCAAAAGGGAGGAGGCGAAGCCGCGAGATGATCAGTGCAATGCCAAAGACCGAGACCACATAGAGCAGATGGTCGAAGCAGGTTTCCCTGGCAAGACCCTTGCCGGGGCAGCCTCGGCAGCCCCGGCAAGACCCTTGCCAGGGCGGCTCGCCCACACCAGCGGAGTGAGCCATCCTCGAACCCATGGTCTCCAAACACCATCAACCACATTGGGCCAGGGCTCGGGAGGCACCTCCATGGTGGCATGCAGATCTTTGTGAAGACAAAGAATATTCAAGATCAGATGAGGATTGGAAGGTAACGATCCTCGACAAGATCCCTGCCGAGGAAGCCCGCAAGACCCCCGGCAAGATCCTTGTCAGGGACGACAACGCGCCACGGCAAGGCCCTTGCCAAGGGCGTTAGCGGGGCCACTGCCAGGCCCGCACCAACCAAGTATCTACCGCCGTTCACATGAAGCTGCCAGGCCAACCAGCCAGGCAGGCACCTGCGTGGCGACATGCAGCTTCCAGGACAACTCAGCACACGCCTGCGTGGCAGCATGCAGATCTTCGTGGAGGCTCCACCACCGCGCCACCATAGATGCTTGCCTGCCTACATGGCGCCGCATGCATCGCTGGCCAGGGCGCGTGTCGAAGCGAGGAGGAGCAGTGATGGACGAGACGGGCCTCGCTCGCGTCCCCGATAGAGCAAGAGGACACCTAAGATACGCATTAAATGCGCCTTGTCCTGTAATACGAGCGATAAGCTCATAGCACTGTAGGCCTTTCCACCTCCTGTGTGCCACTGTGTCAGCCCCTTTCGACTATAAAAGGAGGCCCATGGTGTACTGGAGAGGGATTCGGCTCTTTTGAACCACGCAGCCACGGTAGCTAGTTCAAGAACTCAAGAACACTCAATACATCCACAAAAGCAGGACTAGGGTTTTCCGCATCCTCGCGGCCCGAACATGGGTAAACGATCCTTGTGTTGATTTCTAAACCTGCTCTTTTCACAACCCCGCGCCCCGCAAACGCAGAAGGGATCCTCGTGATCCCATAGGTGTCGTTTCCCGCTGACAATGACGAAAATCTTTGGCCACAAGGGACTTTGAATCGGCATGATGGCCACAATCTCCTTCATGAATCTCACGAAGAATCTCTTGACCCTCCTTAGGAGAGACACAACGCTGAAACGCCCAAGTGACACTGCGATGATGTAACTCTCCAATGGCAATTGTCATTGACTTAGACTGTCAGGTTATCTGCCTGGACAAGGTTTCATCCTCGGGTAACACGCCCCGGGTCATATAAACCAAATATGGCACTGTCCAATCTGGGATGACGTGAAGAGCCGCCACCAATTGTGCTTCCGGGTCAGGAACAACCAAGTCTTCATCTGTAGGCAACTTGACAGAAGGGTTATGTAGAATATCCCAGAAAGTGTTAGGTGGCGCCGGCTTACGCTGAGATCCCAATCAGCTTAAAGCATCAGCCGCCTCATTCTTTCTGCGATCAATGTGCTCCACATGATAACCCTTGAAATGCCCAGCAATAGCATCAACTTCACGGTGATAAGCCGCCATGAGGGGATCCTTGGAATCCCATTTTCCTGAGACTTGTTGAGCCGCCAAATCTGAGTCACCAAAGCACGTCACCCGGCTTAAGTTCATCCCCTTAGCCATCCGAAGACCATGGAGCAAGGCCTCATACTCAGTTGCATTGTTAGTACAGGTAAACATCAACCTTAGCACATAAAAAAATTTGTCACCTCGATGGGAAGCTAAGACAACTCAAGCCCCCGAGCCCTCCAATCACCTGGACCCATCAAAATGAATAGTCCAATATGTGTTATCTAGCTTCTCTCCAGGCATCTGTAGCTCTGTCTAGTCGTTGATGAAATCCACCAATGCTTGAGATTTGATAGTCGTGCGAGGCATATACTTTAAACCATGAGGCCCAAGTTCAATGGCCCACTTGGCGACTCGTCTTGTGGCCTCTTTATTCTGAATAATAACCCCCAAAGGAGCAGAACTGACCACAGTGATGGGATGACCCAAAAAATATTGCTTAAGCTTCCGACTAGCCATGAACACCCCATAAATGAGATTCTGCCAATGTGGATATCTCTGCTTGGACTCAATAAGCACCTCACCGATGTAGTAAACCGGCCATTGAACCGGATATTCCTTGCCATCCTCCTTTCGCTCCACTATGATGGCCACACTGACAGCACAGGTGTTAGCAGCCACATATAACAATAATGGCTCCTTATTAATGGGAGCAGCAAGAACTGGTGGCTTAGCTAGATGCCTCTTCAACTCCTCAAACGTGTCGTTAGCAGCATCACTCCAGACGAAGTTATCTGTTTTCTTCATCATGTGATACAGTGGTATAGCCTTCTCAGCCAACCGGCTTGTGAACCGGCTTAAGGCAGCAATACGACCCGCCAGACACTGAACATCATTGATACACGCCGGCTTAGCCAGGGAGGTGATGGCCTTGATCTTCTCCGAGTTAGCCTCAATGCCTCTATTAGAAATAAGAAACCCCGAAAGCTTGCCTGCTGGCACACCAAAAACGCACTTGGCCGGGTTGAGCATCATCTTGTAGACCCGGAGATTATCAAAGGTTTCCTTCAAATCATCTATCAAGGTTTCCCTCTCTCTGGACTTCACCACAATGTCGTCCACATAAGCATGAACATTGCACCCAATCTAACTATGAAGACAGTTCTGCACACATCGCTGATAAGTCGCTTGGGCACTCTTGAGGCCAAAAGGCATAGACACATAGCAGAACGCTCCAAAAGGAGTGATGAAAGTCGTGTTCCCCTGGTCCTTAACTGCCATCTTGATCTGATGATAACTAGAATAAGCATCCAAAAAGCTCAAGCGCTCACAACCCGCCGTAGCATCAATGATTTGATCAAGACAAGGGAGAGCAAAAGGATCAGCCAGACAAGCCTTATTTAAGTCACTGTAATCCACACACATGCGCCAGGTGCCATTCTTCTTAAGCACTAGCACCGGGTTATCCAACCACTCTGGATGAAAAACTTCAAGAATAAACCCAGCCGCCAAGAGCCGGGCCACTTCCTCACCAATGACCTTATGCCTCTCCTCATTAAACTGCCGAAGAAACTGCTTGACCGGCTTAAATTACGGATCTATATTGAGAGTGTGCTCAGCGAGTTCTCTCGATACACCCGACATGTCAGAAGGTTTCCATGCGAAGATGTCCCGGTTCTCATGGATGAACTCGATGAGCGCGCTTTCCTATTTGGGATCCAGGTTAGCACTGATACTGAACTGCTTGGATGAGTCGCCAGGAACGAAATCAACCAGCTTGGTGTCATCGGCCGATTTAAACTTCATCACCGGCTCATGCTTTGTAGTTGGCTTTTTCAAAGACGTCATATCCACCGGGTCAACATTGTCCTTGTAAAACTTCAATTCCTCTGTTGCACAGACAGACTCAGCATAAGCAGCATCGCCTTCCTCACATTCCAGGGCTATCTTCCGACTTCCATGCACTGTGATGGTTCCCTTATAACCCGACATCTTGAGCTGCAGATAAACATAACACGGTTATGCCATGAACTTTGCATAAGTCGGCCGTCCGAACAGAGCGTGATACGGGCTTCCGATTTTGACCACTTCAAAAGTTAACTTCTCAGCCCTAGAATCAAGCTCATCTCTAAAGGCCACCTCCAGCTCAATCTTGACCACTGGGTACGCCGACTTACCAGTAACCACTCCATGAAAAATAGTGTTGGACGAATTAGGATTTTTGTCAGTTAACCTCATGCGACGGAAAGTCTCATAATAAAGGATGTTGATGCTACTGCCTCCATCCATGAGCACTTTAGTGAATTTGTATCCACCAACTTGAGGCGCCACCACCAAGGCCAAGTGACCCGGATTGTCAACCAGGGGAGGGTGATCCTCTCTACTCCACAGAACAGGCTACTCAAACCATCGCAAGTAACGAGGAACTGCCGACTCAACAGTGTTCACAGTTCTCTTATGAAGCTTCTGGTCCCGTTTGCACAAACTGGTGTTAAGCACATGATACTGTCCACTATTCAGCTACTTTGGATTACTCAGAAATCCGGATTGCTGCTGCTGCTGACCTCCCTGGCCGAATTGCTGATTGTAACCACCCTGGTTACCTTGATTAAAACCGCCCCGATGACCTTGGGGGCCCTGGGAGTTGGAATTAGAACCGCCACCTCCATAACCCGGGGCCTAGAAACCGCCGCCGCCTGAGCCGCTGCCTGGTCCATGATTGCCGTCAAACGCGTTAGAGTTTTTGAAAGCCTTCATAATCGTACAATCTTTCCAAAGGTGAGTGGCTGGTTTCTCCGGCGTGCCATGCCTTGTATAGGGCTCATTTAGCAACTTCTCAAGAGTAGGACCTAACCCGCCGGACCAAGGAGGCGGCCTACCCTTACGATGTTGATTGTTGCCATGTGCATTGGTGTTAGCCACAAACTCCGAGCTACCATCAGCCTTGTGTTTACCGTTGCCCCCTTGATTCGCTGGGTTATGCTGCAGGCCCTTAGCATTGCCGCTCTTCTTTCTCTTCCCTGCCTTCTCATCATCAGACTTGGGGTCCTTGGTACTATCAGAGTCGGCATACTTGACTAGAGCCGCCATCAGCTGGCCCATGTCATTACTATCGCGCTTGAGCTGACCCCAGCTTCTGTTTTAGAGGATCGAAACGGCAATTTTTCTCCAACATTAAGATTGCAGAGCCGGCGTTCATGTTATCGGATGAGTGTAAGATAGCTTTGACCCGGCGCACCCAATGAGTTGTGGATTAACCCTACTCTTGCTTGCAATTAGTCAAGTCCACAATCGTCATGGGCTGCTTGCATGTCCTTAAAGTTTTGAATGAACCGGGCCTTTAACTCTGCCCATGAACTGATGGAATTAGCCGGCAGCCCCTTTAACCAAGTACGGACCATCCCATCCAGCATCATGGTGAAGTATTTGGCACACGCAGCATCACTGACATCCAGTAGCTCGATGGCCATCTCGTAACTTTCAATCCACGCCTCAGGGGGTAAGTCGGCCATGTAATTAGGCACCTTTCGAGGTCCCTTGAAATCCTTGGGCAAACGCTCATTACGCAGAGCCGGCACCAAACAAGGCACCCTGCAGATCTTGAGGTCACGCCTGCCTGCTGAGCCGGCACCAAACGTCCCTTTCGAGCTGGTAAGCCGCCCGCTGAGCCACCTGCTCGGCTTCTTGACACACTCTATTCTGATCAAGCAAATTAGGAACTCCATCACGTGCCGGGTCATACCCACGCGACTGATCACGGCGCTGGGCATTGCTTGAAATGACTGGTGAGTCCATGTGCCTGCTATAGCTCCGGCTCCGGCTTGGGCAAGGGGTCGAATGAATCCTGTCTCGACTATAAGAATATGCCTCTTGCTGCGCCAATGCTGTCTGAAGAAGCTCTCTGACCCTTCGTGTTTCAACCCCTATTGGAGAGTCGCCAACCACCAGGAGAGTCGCCAATCGTGCCGCCACAGCGATCATGTTCTTCAAAGGATTAGAATAATGACCCGTTGGTGTCGGTATGTGATAAGGTGGAGCAGTATTCAGACGAGGGGGTTCCGTTACACGTGGTTGAACCGATGTCCCAGCCCCAGGTGTCGCAGTCCGGTTTACCTCTGGCGGGTTACTAGGTCTTGCGCCAGGCGTGCGAAAGAGGTTTCTAGGCTCATAATCCGCATGTAGACGGGACTGGTGCCTTCTCCTCATGATCTCATTTACGCATTCTGATCCATCATAAGCTAAAAGGCCTGCGACTGAATCCACTGAGCCTAAGCATCCAGAGCCGCCCGTTCCGTGGCCATCCTGACGTCCTCTGTCGCCAGGTCTTCTTTGGCTTGTGCTACCTCCTGCTATAACGGTGCCACTTCCGCATCATGTTGAGCTTGATTTGCCGGGTTGACTACGACCGTTAAGTGAGCTATCAACTTGTCCATTAAAGCCATCAGAACCTGAGTCGGTGGGCGCACAGGGCCTCCTGCCCTAGCTGCCGTCGCAGCTGCTAACTCGGAAGTCATTGTTGCAACCGCCATAGAGTTTTGCCCGGGTTGCGTGCCAGCCATGAAGATCCTGATCTGTTTGGCGGCTCAAAGGGGTCCGGAATACTGTTGCCATCAAAATAGCCCCCAAGCCCGCCATCTTGCAGTTGATACAACAAATCCGTCTCACCCGTGGATGACTCACCATCAGAGTAGATGGCCGTATCATGGCCAGACATAGATCCTTCATTAAATTCCGCTCCATGCATGCATCGCACGAAGGCATGCTTCATGGAGGGCTGAGCTCGAGCAGGTCTCGCATGCTGAGCCGTCTCGACGATGTTGGTGCAGATGTTCGGCTCAGGGCCTGGCTCGCTGATCTTGCCGATGAAGACGTGGATTCCGCCAAAGGGGACCCGTTATCCGTACTCAATTCAGCCGGTCTCGGGGCCCAAGCCTGCGTCATCGATGTAGAGCTTGTCGTGACTACTCTTGGTCATCCGGCCCACAGCGTATCTCTTGATCCCTTTGAAGTTGCCCTTTAAGAACTCAAATCCATCGTGCGCCTGCCCCACAGTGGGCTCCAACTTTCGTGGAAAAGTCACGGCAGATGTCCTAGCAAAAGGACTTAGTTGTGGCGCCATCGCAACTAGGAAGCTTAAAGGGGTTAAAACGGGACAAAGGACACGGGAGTTTATACTGGTTCGGCCCCTTGCGATGAAGGTAAAGGCCTAATCCAGTTTGAGGTGGTATTGGTTATGTCTCGATTACCAGGGAGTGAATCTGCTTGACCTAGCTTTTGATCTGATCTTACTTGTCCTGAACCACCGTCGGGTCGTCTATTTATATACAGAGGTTAACGCCCAGCGGCTCATAGAGTCCGGCCAACTCATAAACAGTGTCCGGCTCGGTGACTATCTATTCTTGCCTTACAATACAAGTTATGCATATATGGCGGTTTATCTATACGGGCCTTAAGCCGCCTTTGGGCCTTGGGCCCTTAACTGAACCACCACCTTCAGATATCGTCTTGGGCTTCATATTATGAATCACCATAGGTATAACATGGCCCCTCCTGGGCGGGTCATACCTAGTAGTTATATCCCCAACATAATGGGACAAAAGTCATCTTGTGGGGAACCAAGAACAACAAAATCAGCATGATATTTAACTTTCCCAGACAAGACTTCAACATCTCTAACAATCGCAACTGGTGAAATAGTATCTCTATTGGCAAGCTTAATTGTAATATCAATACCTTCTAACTTAGTAGCTGCAATATCATGCATAATTTCTTCGTATAAAGAATGAGGTATTGCACTCACACTAGCACCCATATCACATAAGCCATGATAGCAATGATCTCCTATTTTAACGGGAATAATAGGCATGCCTACAACAACTCTATGTTTATTTTTAGTATCGGGTCTAGCAATTCTAGCAGCTTCATCATAGGATTAAATAGCATGCCCATCGATATTATTGGCCAAGAGATCTTTAACCATAGAAATACTAGGTTCAACTTTAATTTGCTCAGGGGGTGTAGGTTTTCTAGTATTACTCTTACGAACCACATTTGAAGCTTTAGCATGATCCTTTATTCTAACAGGGAAAGGTGGTTTCTCAATATAAGCGGTAGGAACAATAGGATCAACATTATAAGTGATAGTCTTTTCTTCAATATTAATAAGTTCAACTACTTTTACTTCAATGGGAGGATGATATTTAAACCACTTCTCCTTAGGGAGATCGACTTGAGTAGCAAATGATTCACAGAAAGAAGCTACTATCTCAGAGTCAAGTCCATATTTAGTGCTAAATTCACGGAAAACATCGGTATCCATAGAAGATTTAACACAATCAAACTTAGGTGTCATACCTGATTCCTTACCTTCGTCAAGATCCCTATCTTCAGAGTTGCGTTTAACTCTTTCCAATCAATCCCATCTGAATTCAATAGTCTTCATCATAAAAGAACCAGTACAAGAAGTATCGAGCATGGAGCGATTGTTGAGAGAAAGCCGAGCATAAAAATTTTGAATAATAATTTCTCTTGAGAGCTCATGATTGGGTCATGAATATGACATTGACTTAAGACTCCCCCAATCTTGAGTGATGCTTTATCCTTCATGAGGCCAAAAATTATATATATATAATTACGATCACGATGAACCTGATGCATAGGATAAATCTTCTGATGAAATTCCAATTTCAATCGGTTGTAATTCCATGATCCCATATCATCACATAGACTAAACCATGTCAATGCCTCTCCCTTAAAAGATAAAGGGAAGACCTTCTTCTTGATAACATCCTCGGGCATACCTGCAAGCTTAAATAATCCACAAACTTCATCCACATAGATTAGGTGCAAATCGGGATGCAATGATCCATCTCCTGTAAAGGGATTAGCTAGCAGTTTCTCTATCATACCCAAAGGAGTTTCAAAGTAAACATTTTCATTAGATTTAGTAGGTTGAGGAGCAACTCTTTTCTCTACTGGTCGGGGTGAAGATACCCTGAACAAGCCCCTCAAAGGATTACTTTCCATAGTAACAAATGACAGTAAATTTCAGCACACTATATAAATTTTTCCTTACCAATTTCCACTTACCAAAGGCGCTTCACTCCCCGGCAATGGCGGCAGAAAAGAGTGTGGATGACCCCACAAGTATAGGGGATCTATCGTAGTCCTTTTGATAAGTAAGAGTGTCAAACCCAACGAGGAGCAGAAGGAAATGACAAGCGGTTTTTAGTAAGGTATTCTCTGCAAGCACTGAAATTATAGGTAACAGATAGTTTTGTGATAAGGTAATTTGTAACGGGTAACAAGCAACAAAAGAAAACAAGGCACAGCAAGGTGGCCCAATCCTTTTTGTAGCAAAGGACAAGCCTGGGCAAACTCCTATATAAAGGAAAACGCTACCGAGGACACATGGGAATTATCGTCAAGCTAGTTTTCATCATGCTCATATGATTCGGATTCGTTAATTTGATAATTTGATATGTGGGTGGACCGGTGCTTGGGTGCTACCATTCCTTGGACAAGCATCCCACCTATTATTAACTACTCTCGCAAGCACTGCAACTACGAAAGAAGAATTAAGATAAACCTAACCATAACATGAAACATATGGATCCAAATCAGCCCCTTACGAAGAAACGCATAAACTACAGTTTAAGCTTCTGTCACTCTAGCAACCCATCATCTAGTTATTACTTCACAATGCCTTCCCCTAGGCCCAAATAATGGTGAAGTGTCATGTAGTCGACGTTCACATAACACCACTAGAGGAAAGACAACATACATCTTATCAAATATCGAACGAATACCAAATTCACATGACTACTTATAGCAAGACTTCTCCCATGTCCTTAGGAACAAACATAACTACTCACCAATCATATTCATGTTCGTAATCAGAGGGGAATTAATATGCATTAAGGATCTGAACATATAATCTTCCACCGAATAAACCAACTAGCATCAACTACAAGGAGTAATCAACACTACTAGCAACCCACAGGTACCAATCTGAGGTTTTGAGAGAAAAATCGGATACAAGAGATGAACTAGGGTTTGAGAGGAGATGGTGCTGGTGAAGATGTTGATGGAGATTGACTCCCTCCCGATGAGAGGATCGATGGTGATGATGATGGTGATGATTTCCCCCTCTCGGAGGGATGTTTCCCTGGCAGAACAGCTCCTCCGGAGCCCTAGATTGGTTCCGCCAAGGTTCCACCTCGAGACGGCGGTGCTTCGTCCTGAAAGCTTCCTCTTGATTTTTTTTCTAGGGCGAAAGACTTCATATAGCAAAAGATGGGCACCGGAGGCCTGCCAGGGGGCCCATGAGACATGGGGGCGCCCAGGGGGTAGGGCGCACCCCCACCCTCGTGCCCAGGGTGTGGGCCCCCTCTGGTTGATTCTTTCGCCAGTATTTTTATTAATTCCAAAACGTGCCTCTGTGAAGTTTCAGGACTTTTGTAGTTGTGCAGAATAGGTCTCTAATATTTGCTCCTTTTCTAGCCCAGAATTCCAGCTGCCAGCATTCTCCCTCTTCATGTAAACCTTGTAAAATAAGAGAGAAGAGGCATAAGTATTGTGACATAATGTGTAATAACAGCCCATAATGCAATAAATATCAATATCAAAGCATGATGCAAAATGGATCTATCATGCCACGCCATCAATTTTCAACCCTTTCTGACTTCATCTGCTAATTTTCATGCATTTACTGATCTTTTTGACCTAAAAGACCCTGAAATTGAAAACACTACAAATGAACTCTGAAAAGGTTGAAAGTTGGCATAGTATCATCATTTCGCCACATAGCATGTGCTAAAGAATTGATCCGGTTACGGCAAAAACTGGATGCACTTTGTGTACGAAATAGACAATCTCTTTTTGTGCATTCAGTATGCACCATTCAAAGCCACGCCATCAATTTTGAACCCTTTCTAACTTCATCTGCTATTTTTCATGCATTTACTAATGTTTTTGAGCTAAATGACCCTGAAATTGAAAAGCACTACAAATGAACTCTGAAAAGGTTGAAATTTGGCATGGTATCATCATTTCACCCACATAGCATGTGCTAAAAAGTTGAGAGGGTTACGGAGAAACTGGATGCACTTCGTGTACAAATGGACAATCTCTTTCGAAGTATGAGGGTTTCTGATGAAAACTCATATGTTACAAAGGTATTTCATTTTCTTAAATAACCTAAGTATTAATAAATTGAATATAATGATAAAACACACTAATATTAAATAGAAGACAAAAGAACCAATGAAAAATCTATTTTTAAAGTAAAGTTATTCACAAACTTGTGATTCACACAAATTTCAAATAATTCAAATTTAAATTATTCAAATTTGAAAACTAGCACTAACAGAAAGTTCATAATTTCTTTTACCTAAAGCAAAAAGATTCACAAAGAAACTCTAAATAAATAAATAAACAACTAAAAAATAAAAGAAAATAAATAAAGCAAAAAACAAAAAAATGGAAAATAAATAAATTAAAAAAAGTCCACCTACTGGGCCACAACGGCCTGCATACGACTAGAAACCCAACCTATAGTTGGTCCAGGATGCAGGCCCGCAAAGCCCAGTAGGCCCATAGGGCAGCACATCACAGGTAGGCCCAGAAGGCCTGCTTTGGAGAGGACCTCAAAGAAGCAGCCGCAGCTGGGTTTATAAACTAGTGTGGCTGCCCTTCGCTCGGCGAGGTGGGACTAAACTTCATGCACCGCGCACACGGGAAGCACGGGCCTTTAGTCCCAGTTGGTGTCTCCAACCGCGACTAAAGGGAGGGGGGTCTTTAGTCGCGGTTGGAGCCACCAACCGCGACAAAAGGCCTGCGCTTCCCGCCGCTTGGCCTCGCCAAAACTGACCTTTAGTCCTGGTTGGTGGCTCCAACTGGGACTAAAGGTCCCTCCTATATAAGAAGCACTTAAAAATTTCCAGTTTCTTCTCTGCTTTTTTGACCTCTGCTTCAACATCATCGTGTCATCGCCTTCTCGTCACCTCCTCGATGCCAGAGCTCGTCGCCGCCCCCGACACCGGTCGCCCGCGCCGCTGCCCGTGCCGCCGCCTGCGCACGCTCTTCCCCGAGCTCGGCCCGACGCCGCCCGCGCCCGCTCCTCCGATCCGGCCCCGAGCTTGTCTGTGCGCTGCCAACGCCATCGCCGCCCCCTACTCGCCTCGCCTCGCCGTCGCCCCGCTGTGAGATCCCCCCTCCCACCCTCTCCCTCGCCCCCTGTGCCGCGCCATGGCGGCCTCCGGCCCCTCCCCGACCCCCGCCCCACACACACACACATATATATATATATATACACGCACACACACATACTAGATGATTAGATCGATATGTATAGATGGTTAGATGCAATTTTGATGTATAGGAAAAAGTTTTTGATCCAATATGTATAGATGCAAGAATTTTGATTAGATGAATTTTAGATATATAAATGTTAATTAGATGAATTTTAGATATATAAATGTTAATTAGATGAATTTTGATTGGATGATTAGATGTATATATGTCCAAGTTTGATCATATGTCAAAGTTTGAATTTTGACATATGCAACATTTGATCATATGTCAAAGTTTGATCATATAGGTCAAAGTTTGAATTTTGACATATGCAACAATATTTGATCATATGTCAAAGTTTGAATTTTGACATATGCAATAATTGATCATATGTCAAAGTTTGAATTTTGATATAAGAATGCCCCCATTATGAAAGTGCACAAGTTGATCCAATTTTTTTTGATCTCATCTATACATATATAGGGTGGGTCTATTATGATATAGTGTGGGTATATTATGATAACACCCTTAAGACTTTATTCTGCTAACACCGGGGCTTATTCTACTAACACCTCTCCTTCCATACCCGA
Source organism: Triticum timopheevii (assembly GCA_963921465.1). Lineage (NCBI taxonomy): Eukaryota > Viridiplantae > Streptophyta > Magnoliopsida > Poales > Poaceae > Triticum > Triticum timopheevii. The sequence goes on along the minus strand of OY997272.1, from coordinate 43,597,426 downwards.
GCAGCCCACTACCCCCAATCCCCACCTTCTTCTCCCTGACACCTCCCACCTGTGGCGGTGCCTCACCACCACCCACCACCCCGAAGCCTCACCACCATCCTACTCCCGGCGCCCCACAACCACCCCACCCCCCGGCGCCCCCAATAGAACCACCCCACCACCTCCCTTTCCCTCCCCTACCAGCCGGGCCGAGGTGGAAAAAGAGGCCGGCGAGCCCGAGCCGCGGCCATTGGTGAGATCTGTGGCTCCACCTCATGTCACACCTGTAGCCCCTCTCTTCCTGCTCCTGCGCTGCCGACAACGCGACCTGACTCCTCGCGCCGCCAGGCCAGTCACCACCGGATCCAGGCCCTCCACCACCCTCCTTTGGTGTTCCCGTGCCGCTCACCCCACCCACAGGTGTGAGGCATCGTCGTCAGGCGTGCGTGCGTGCAGCTTCTCCATCCTCGGGCGGGCGAGCAGCTCCTCCAACACTCGCCGATATACTGGGAACCGGTGACCCCTATCTTGTCCTTCGCCGCCCCTCCTACTCCTCTGCCCCTTCCCTTCTCTCCCTCCCAGGTTGTGCCCCATCCCGTCGTCGGTGATTCGATTGGGCGTACCGTGCACTCCGGTGGGGAGTCTCGTGCGGTTCGGCGGTGTGTCTCATGCGATGCGTCAGTTAAAGTGCTCTGAATCCCTTTGGGTAACACGGCCGGATCGAGGATTCTTGAGGTCCTCGACCTCGATGCAGCGCCCGTACACACGCTCCCCTCACAAAGCATCGAAAAAATCCAGAGGCACAGGCTCCCGTGCTCATCCTCTCCAAGCTCCGCTCCGGCCTAGATCCGTCCTCCTTCGTCGGCCACCACCTATATGGCGTCGTGGGAGCCCTCGACAGAGCCACCACGGCCGCGGCCCCGATCTGGGATGCCTCCACTGTCCCGTACCGCTGCTCCGGGCATCACAGTGTCCTCCATACCTCTGCTTCCCTCCTCCGACCCCGGGCTGGATTAGCCGAAATCCAGGGGTCCCGTCGCCCCTGAACTTCCCCGCCCACCACCAACTCCACCTGCTACCGGTACGAATCGCTGTGGCCGTCGGCTCCGGCACCTACCTCACGGGGATAACCGCACGGGTGTGCAGCTCGTGTGCGCATGGGTTTGCAGCTTGCATCCGCGTGCCTATGCAGTTTCCCTGCTGTGTGTATGCATATGCAGCTCCCCAGCGAATTTGCGTGCAACTCTCTAATTTTTTTTGGCCTACTGTAGTTTTCGTGGTTCAATTTTTGTTTGCTGTTGGCCATGGGTGTTGTACTGCAGATTGCCGTTTGCCACATCTGATTCCCTCTTGCTCTTTTGTTCTCTCTTCAGGCGGCTAGTTCCAGCGCCTAGTCCATGGACTACCTAGAGGACAACAAGCGAGGAGCCTGAGCTCAGTCCACTGGAGCACTGTGTGCAATTTGCCGTAGGGTTGCTATCTTCGGCAGTACCATTTTGTGCGGTTCCAGTGCAGTGCGCATCGTCCAGTTCCACCTTTTCCTCACTTCTCGCCGGTGAATATGGCGCAGGTGGTGCTTTCCATTTGACCGTGAGGACAACGACTTTGCCCCTTTACTCCCTCCCTCATCAAGAACAGGGCACATGCCCCATCGCCGCCGACCCCTTAGCGGTCCAACATAATTTTGCAGTGAAAAATGTTTGTATTCTTCTTTACAATATAGGTGCAGTTCATTGTAAATCCCTCTGTGGTTCACTTTGTGAAAAAAAGGACAGAGAAAAATAATTGTATCAATATTGCAGTACGATTTTGGTTGCACGACGGTGCATTTTTAGTGGTTATGTAGTGCGGGGTGCGCACACATGCAGTCCGGTAAACATCACTTTTCGTGCGAACACACCTCAATTGTATGTCAGTGTGCAGAAAAAAGAAAGAAATCCCCACGGGAGGTTCACTTCTTTTTCTGATGCAATTTGTTTTGTTTGTGGGACGATTGAAAGAAGTAGTTCTCTACATTTTGTGTAGCAGCTCATTACCCCTCTCTATGATGTGCAATTTGTTTCATGTGTCTTAATATTCAGTCGACTACATCAACGCATGCGATGTGTTTGATCTTTGGATGTGGTTCACTTTTGAGAGTGATGCCGTTCACTCGCCGCAACATGAAAGTGCGAAAAATTTAGCGAAAGAAGACAATAGTAGTGCAGTTCACTTTGATATATGATGTGGTTCACTTGCCCTACTCTCTGCGGTCCACTCTCATTCATAAAAAAAGAACTTATTCATAAAAATAAAATAGAAAAAGAGTACAAGAACCATGCAGCTCGCTTGCCCGTCCGATGCAGTGCGGTTCTCATTCTAAAGCAGTGCGGTTGGCCGTATGATGTTGTTCATCCCGTAAGTGCAAAAAAATTGTTACGGAAGCGAAAAAAGTAATGCAGTTCACTTCTTGATAGTGTTGTGGTTCATTTACACCCGATGTGAAGTGCATTCTACTTTCTCGTCCTTAAAAATTATTTTTGAATAAATGAAACCATGTAGTTCTCTTGCCCGTCTGATGCAGTGCGATTTTTCATCTGATGCAGTGCGGTTTTCAGGCTGATGAAGTACCCACGTCGACTTGGGTGTCGCGAAAAACAGAGTGTCCGCATTTCGGTAAATTCAAAATTCCTCTTAAACCGTAAAGAATTAGAGAGAGTGTTCTACATAAAAAAGTTGCGCCTCGTCGATATATTTCCAACGGCGTATTGTTTGAATCATTCCAACAAGCGGTTTGTAAAAAGTTCGCGAAAAACGGCCGCTGCCACTCGTCGTCCGACGCACGATTTTCAAAATTAACTTAAAACCATAAGGAAACTCAAAAACATTTCAACATATGAAAGTTGCAACTCGTCCATAGCTTTTCAACGGTATATTACACACCATGTTTTGACAAACTGTTAAAAAACAAGAGCAAAAACAGTACCTAAAATTTGAAAAAATTTGAAAAACAGAATTTTGCGATTTAGTAAATTTCAAACTACTCTTAAACAGTAACAAATTAGAGAAAACATTGATATGAAAAAGATATGCTTCGACGATATCTATCCAACGGTGTATCATTTGCTTCATTCCGACGAGCGGTTTTCAAAAATGCTAAAAACGCTCACTGCCACTCGTTGTGGGACGCACCATTTTCAAAACTGCTCTTAAACCGTGAGTAATCTCGAAAAGTGTTCAACATGGAGAATTTGCGCCTAATCCATAGCTTTTGAACGGTATATTACACACCTCGTTCCGACAAACGGTTAGAAAACTAGAGCAAAAAAGGTACCAAAAAAACATAGCGTGTAGTTTTTTGCAATGGGAAGTTCACTCGTGTGAGTACCGCAGCACACTTGATTCAAATAATGGCGTGCATTTGCGTTGAGCGTGCAATGCAGAATAACAGCCGGTCTATTCTGCTAATATTAGCAGAATAAGTATTCTAATAACACTTCCGCATTACACGCTCAACGCAAATGAATGTCATTATTTGAACCAAGTGTGCTGCAGTACTCACACGAGTGAACTTCTCGTCGAAAAAACTGCACGCGCTGTTTTTTCGGTATTATTTTTGTTCTAGTTTTTTAACTGTTTATCGGAATGAGGCGTGTAATATACCGTTGAAAAGCTATGGGTTAGGTGCAACTTCGACATGTTGAACACTTTTCAAGATTCCACACGGTTTAAGAGCAGTTTTGAAAATGGTGCGGCCCATGAGTAGTGGCAGCGAGCGTTTTTTCACGATTTCTTCTAAAGCGCTCGTCGGAACGAAGCAAATGATACACCGTTGGAAAGATATTGTCGAGGCGCATATTTTTCATATCTATTATTTTCTCTAATTCATTACGGTTTAAGAGCAATTTCAAATTTACTAAATCGCAGAATTCTGTTTTTCAAAAAATTTAAAATTTTCGGTACTGTTTTTGCCCCTGTTTTCCAACCGTTTGTCCAAATGAGGCGTGTGATACGCTGTTGGAAAGCTACGGATGAGGCGCAACTTTTATATGTTGAAATGTTTTTGAGATTCCTTACGGTTTTAAGTTAATTTTGAAAATCGTGCGGCTGGCGACGAGAGACAGCGGCCGTTTTTCATGAAATTTTTACAAACCGCTGGTCAAAATGATTCAAATTATAATCCGTTGGAAAGATATCAATGAGGCACAACTTTTTCATATAGAACACTCTCTCCGATTCCTTACGATTTAGAAGTAATTTTGATTTTAACGAAATGCGGATACTCTGTTTTTTCGCGACACCAAAATCGACTTATGTACTACATCAGCCAGAAAACCGCACTTCTTTAAACTAAAAACTGCACTTCATCGGCCAAACAAGTGCACCACATGTTTTCTTTTTTGTGGGACATAAATTTTCCTAAACGAGGTGGAGTGCACTTCATGTCGAGTGTTGGTGAACCGCAAGACTATGAAAAGTGAACCTCTTTTTTTACGGGTGATGAAAAGTGAACCTCGCGACTACCGTAAACGGGTTGTACTGAATCAGACAGAAAACCACACTTATTTAGACTAAAAATCGCACTTCATGGACACACAAGTGCACTACACGATTTTTTTTGTGGGACGTAAATTTCCCAAACGAGGTGAAGTGCACTTTTTTAGACTAAAACCCGCTGTCAGTGTCAAAACCGGCGGATCTTGGGTAGGGGGTCCCGAACTGTGCGTCTAGGCGGATGGTAACAGGAGACAAGGGACACGATGTTTTTACCCAGGTTCGGGCCCTCTCGGTGGAGGTAAAACCCTACTCCTGCTTGATTAATATTGATGATATGGGTAGTACAAGAGTAGATCTACCACGAGATCAAGGAGGCTAGACCCTAGAAGCTAGCCTATGGTATGATTGTTTTTTTCGTCCTAAGGACTAAAACCCTCCGGTTTATATAGACACCGGAGAGGGCTAGGGTTACACAGAGTCGGTTACAATGGTAGGAGATCTAGATATCCGTATCGCCAAGCTTGCCTTCCACGCCAAGGAAAGTCCCATCCGGACACGGGACGAAGTCTTCAATTTTGTATCTTCATAGTCTTGGAGTCCGGTCGACGGTGATAGTTCGGCTATCCGGACACCCCCTAGTCCAGGACTCCCTCAGTAGCGCCCGAACCAGGCTTCAATGACGATGAGTCCGGCGCGCATATTGTCTTCGGCATTGCAAGGCGGGTTTTTCTCCAAATTCCATGTACTCGCCGAATGGTGTCCGGCTTCTTATAAATTTTGCGCTCCTTGGCTTCCACGTCCAATAATGGCCATCTTCCACGTGTCGTACAAATGCGAAAAGCTAGGGTATTTTTACATTTTACCCCCTAGCTGCGCGAATAAGCTGCCTATAAAGGGAGGCGAGGATCTAGATCCGAATCACACCATCCTCCTTCCGCGAGTATTCATCGAAGCGCCTCTGACAAAAATCCACACCATCATGGACAGTCGATGCGGCTCCTCCTCTCGCGCTCCCAGCCCTCAGCCAGGAGATTGGGGGAGATGCTCAGTTCCGCATAGTGAGCTAGTGACGCTCCAAGCCGAGGGATTTCTTCCCCCAGCCTTTATGGTTCCGGTTCGAGCCGGACTTGCCACTTACAAGGGCGGAAAGCAGGCGGAGAGCGTCCCCAATCCCTCCAAAGGAGAGCGGGTATGTTTTGTCCCTTATCTAATAAGGGGACTCGGATTTCCCATACATCCATTTCTCCGGGGGCTCCTGGAGTTCTATGGGCTCCAGCTTCACCACCTTACGCCTGCCTCCATCCTGCACATCGCGGGCTTCGTGGCCCTTTGCGAGCTGTTCTTGGGTGTCGAGGCCCATTTTGCACTGTGGAAGAGATTATTCTGCCACGTACCCCGTTCTCATGAGGGGTCGATATATCAAGTGGACGGAGCCGAACTATGGCGCATCGCCGGGACCGGATATCTATCCGGAACCCCGAAGAAGGCATCCGAAGACTGGCCTTCGGAATGGTTTTATATGGAAGACGCCCCACTACCGGACCCAGTTCGGATCGGCCTCCCAGAGTTCAGCAACGCTCCTCTGAAGAAACGCCTGAGTTGGCGCCTGCGGAGCCCTCAACGAGAGAATGATAGGGACGTTCAATATCTGATGGGCCGAGTAAGTTTATTGGCTCATTCCGGATTAACCATTATTGGGGTCATGGCCACATGCATCATGCGAGGGGTGCAGCCGCTCCAGTATAGGGGCCACCCCATGTGGGATTTCAACGGGGAGGATGATGCCACCCGTCATGGCCGCAAGGGGCCGGGATCGGTCGCCGATCTGGTGAAGATCTTGTCCGGCCTGTACAAAGGGGAGAAGGAGGGCTTCCTCCGTGCTAGTCCATTGAACGGATTTTCCATGAACAACCCTTGGAGCTGGGTAAGCGGACGTTTGTCTAGTCGATCCATATTCCCAAAGTTATGTGTCTCACTTTATGATTTTGACGCAGGAACTGCGCCGGGCCATAGAGGATATACACAGCCTGGCTCCACAACCCGAGGATCCGGAACGATCCCTCGATCCGGCCTCCGAAGAGGATCCGGACATAAAGGTGGAGCTGATCGATGGGGTGTTCCACCAACTTAGCATCGACAATGCTTTGGTCGCCATTACGGCCGACTACCCCGGAATATCTCCGGTTTCCCAGGTACTTGTGACCGAAGTCCTGATATCATTACTCATCCATGCTTATCTCTGACCACCGTATACCAATGGTGTTCCGCAGGAGGTGCCTTCGAGGCGGGAAGCCGTACCCGCGGCGGCTGGCCAACAAGGGGCAGCTCGGCCAAGCAGGCGGAAGCGAAGTGCAGGGCGAATTGAGACGTCGCCGCAACGGTATGGCGCGCCACCATGTTTCCGGGAAAGATTCCTGGAAGGTATATTAACGCTTGTGGTTTTTTCAGGAGAAAGAGCGCTCGCCGGACTGTGTCCAGAGAGATTGCCAATCAAACCTCCACCAGCCAGGCTCCAACGCCAGGTCCGGAGGGGGAGGCGAACGCAAGGCGCGCGTCGGGTGTTCCTCCAACGGAGGACGCCGACAGGTTGTCCGCCACCAGATCTGAGGTGGAGAGCGCCATGAATCACAGGTGCCGCCGGACAGTTCTTCGTGACGCATGCTTCTCCCCGGAGGCGTTAAGTGCCTTTAATTCGGGAGATGCGCACCTCCGTGCTGCTCAAGATGGTCTAGCCAGAGCCACGGAGCAGTATGTAAAAGACATACGGGTGAGGAATTTTGACAGTTATATATGCCAGTAGCCCCCGAGACTTAAAATAGTTAGTATAACTGATTTAAGGATCATTTGTTATGCAGGATCTTACGGAGAAGAATACCCACCTGTCCCAGGAGCTTGAAGAGTGCAAGGCCCAACTTGAGGCTGCACTAGCCGCCATGGGAGGAGCCACAGAGACCCCCTCCGGTAATATATACTTTCGAAAGAGAAGTAGTTTGTGAAGTGCGGCGTGTGCATGGGTTTGACAATAATATTGCAGATGGTGCCGGACTAGATCCGGACAGGCAGCAGTTACTACGCCAACTAAAGGCCGGCGAGAAGGTGCTTACAAGGGTGCGGCAGGAGAAACATAACCTCCAAGATGCTAACACTCAGCTGGGCGAGGAACTAAAAGATGTTCGGGTCCAGCTGTCTTACTCCGTGAAGGAGAATCAGCGGCTTCGTCGCGGCATTTATAGTAAGTGCTTGAACGAACTTTTGAAAAGAAGAGTTCGGCGAGGAAGTCGATTAACAGGAATATGTCCGTAGGTATGCTCACAGGCCGTCCTGCAGAGGAAATGCCCGGTTCAGCGGGTGACCTACTTCCCGAGCTACTGCAACTGCACGAACGAGTTCGGCAGGTGATGACTGGCGTCGCCCAGGCCTTATGGTCGTCCGTCTCCCTACCCGAAGGTCTTGGAGGGCTTGCAGAGAAGCTTCAGGGAGCACGGCGTCACTTTTGTCTATGGAAGATATTGGCCTGCCATCAAGGCGCCAGGGAGGCCTGGACCATGGTGAAGACGCGGTACACGAAGGCTGACCCAAACCACATGGCCGAGGTCGGACCTGTGGAGCCTGATGGGAAGGAGATCCCTGTGAGCTTAATGTACGGCCAAGTAGAGTTGGCCGCAAAGTATTCCCAACGGGACTGTAAACTAGACAGCATGTTAGATGGTATTGAAGAGGAATACAATCAGTCAATTTGACTATATAATTTAAAATGACATGTAAAATGCCTTCTAGCCGGATTGTAGATCATTTGTCGTTGCGGACCTTTTCGCTTCAACCTTGGGACCCGACAGTCTGGAGTGTGTCCGAATACCCTCGCGGTTATAAAAAAACCGGGGCATGCATGGAGACCAGGCGTAGGGGTCATTAGTGCTTTATCAGACAAGTGCCCAACTAGTTATGTTATATTACATGGTTAGTAAGAAACATCTTCCAGGGAGAATAGTTCTGTTAGGGGTTCCTTTCCTGGGAGGCATGCCCTAAAGTGCATGTCCGGACTGCGAAAAAAGCAGGAAAGCATCTGGGGGCAGATAAATAACTGGGTAAGAAATCATCTTTTGATTCACCGACCGAATATTCCCTTAAGAACGCTAGCTTTCGGCTTCACCCAGTCTGAGGTACACATCCAGCTGACCCGGCAGTAACAATCGCAGAGGTGCTCCCTTTACCTCCTAGCCGAACAATCGGGAACGTAGGGGTAAGCACAGGAGCCAGGCAACCCAGCTTGGCCAAAAACTTAAGTCATATCGATGCATATAATGGTGAATAAAAGGTACATGCGCAAGTGTGACACATGTGTTGGGTATAAAGCCCGTCTGAATAAACTTCTGTTAAAGAAGCCCCTAGGTATAATGAGTGCGAGTGGCACGTCAAGTGTGTGCGAACAATGCGCCGGCGAGCCATGGAAGGCCCGTGAGAAAGAAAAAAAGGGAGGGAGAAAAATAAAAGACAGTTAAAGTATAAAATATAGACGGGGGAAGGAGACGAACTCGGAGTCCGGCGCTAGGCGTAGATTCTTCGGAGACGGGCTGCGTTCCATGGATTTGGCTCGAGTCGGTTATCCGATGTGTTTCGCAGACGGTACGCTCCACCGGTCAGGACTTGGTCGATAATGAAGGGACCTTCCCATTTGGGCTTGAGTTTGTCCTTTTTCTTGTCCGGCAGGCGTAGAACTAGTTCGCCAACATTGTATGTTTTGGCCCGTACTTCTCTGCTTTGATATCTTCAAGCCTGCTGTTGATAGAATGGGGAGCGAGCTTTTGCCATGTCACGCTCCTCCTCTAAGGCGTCCAAACTGTCCTGCCGATCCAGCTCCCCTTCTCTTTCTTCGTACATGCGCACGCGAGGTGAGTCATGAATTATGTCGCAGGGCAAAACTGCCTCTGCGCCGTATACCGTAAAAAATGGTGTGAATCCGGTAGTGCGATTCGGCGTGGTCCGCAGCCCCCAGAGTACGGAGTCGAGCTCCTCTACCAGTGCATGTTAGATTCCTTAAGGGACCATGCTAGACTGGGTTTGATGCCGCTCATAATTAGACCATTTGCTCGTTCGACTTGACCGTTAGTTTGAGGGTGATAGACTGAAGCGTAGTCGAGCTTAATGCCCATGTTTTTGCACCAGAGTTTAACCTCGTCGGCCGTGAAGTTCGTGCCGTTATCAGTGATGATGCTGTGGGGGACACCGTAACGGTGTACTACCCCTGATATGAAGTCTATCACGGGTCGGATTCGGCCGTCTTAACTGGCTTGGCCTCTATCCACTTGGTGAATTTATCCACCATGACCAATAGGTATTTTTGCTTGTGGGTTCCTCCTTTAAGGGGTCCAACCATGTCAAGCCCCCAGACCGCGAACGGCCAGGTGATGTGTATAGTTTTCAGGGCGGTGGGTGGCATGTGGCTTTGATTAGCAAAGAGCTGGCAACCGACGCATCGTTGGACTAAATCCTGAGCGCCTGTCCGGGCCGTTGGCCAATAAAATCCTGTACGGAAGGCCTTGCTTACAAGGGCCCGGGTTGCGGCATGGTGCCCACCAAGTCCGGCATGAATTTCAGCCAGAAGATTTCACCCTTCCTCTTCGGAGATACACCTTTGAAGGACTCCGGTTGTGCTTTTCTTATAGAGATCTCCCTCATGGACCTTATAGGCTTTAGATCGCCGTACAATGCAGCGGGCCTCGTTTTGGTCCTCGGGAAGTTCCTGCCTAATTAAGTAAGCTAGGAATGACTCGCTCCACGGGGCAATGACTGCCATTATTTCGTGGGCTGAGGGTGTTGTTTCATTGGCAGAACCACCGATTGTGTCAGAATGTGCGGTGTCGGGCAGTGCGGTTGGGTCCGGATTGTTGTTTCCGGACTCCCCTTTCCATAGTACGGATGGCTTGAAATGCCGTTCCAGGAAGATGTTGGGAGGGACGGCATCGCGCTTTGCGCCGATGCGTGCCAATACGTCCGCCGCTTGATTATTATCCCGGGCTATATGGTGAAATTCGAGCCCTTCAAACCGAGCTGACATTTTCAGAACGGCGTTACGGTAAGCTGCCATTTTGGGATCCTTGGCGTCGAAGTCTCCATTTATTTGGGATATCGCGAGGTTCGAATCCCCTCGCACCTCTAGGCATTTAATGCCCATGGAGACCGCCATCCGGAGGCCATGTAGAAGAGCCTCGTATTCGGCTGCGTTGTTGGAGTCCGTGTACATTATCTGGAGTACGTATTGGACTGTGTCTCCGGTTGGGGACGTCAGGACGACGCCAGCCCCCAGGCCGGCCAACATTTTGGAGTCATCGAAGTGCATGATCGAATTAGAATATGCGCCGTACTCTTTAGGGAGTTCGGCTTCAGTCCATTCGGTGATGAAGTCGGCCAAAACTTGCGACTTGATAGCTCGTCGTGGTTTATAGGTTATGTCGAATGGTAGGAGCTCGATGGCCCATTTTGCAATCCTGCCAGTCGTGTCGCGGTTGTTTATAATGTCATTGAGAGGTACTTCGGAGGCTACTGTTATCGAACACTCTTGAAAGTAGTGTCGGAGCTTCCGGGATGCCATGAACACTGCGTACGCTATCTTTTGATAATGTGGATACCGGGACTTGAATGGAGTTAGGACAGTGGATACGTAGTACACTGGTTTTTGAAGAGGGAACTTGTGTCCGTCCGTTTCTCGTTCGACGACGAGCACCGCGCTTATAACTTGATGTGTTGCCGCGATATATAATAGCATTGGTTCGCCCAAGTTGGGCGCGGCCAGGACCGGATTTGTTGCCAATATGGCCATTATTTCTTCGAGTCCGGCCGTGGCGACATCCGTCCACTCAAAGTGTTCGGTGCACCGGAGGAGGCGATAAAGGGGTAATGCCTTTTCTCCTAAGCGGGAGATGAAGCGGCTTAGAGCCGCCACGCATCCAGTCAATTTTTGTATTTGCTTGAGGTCTTTTGGGATATCCAATTCTGACAGAGCTTGGATCTTGGCTGGGTTTGCTCCAATTCCTCTACCGGATACAATGAAGCCCAAGAGCTTTCCGGCTGGTACGCCGACAACGCATTTTTCTGGGTTGAGCTTAATGTCATATGCTCGGAGATTGTCGAATGTGAGCCTCAAGTCGTCTACTAGAGTTTTGACGTGTTTGGATTTGACGACCACATCGTCTACGTATGCCTCCACTGTTTTGCCAATCTGGTTTGCCAGACATGTCTGAATCATGCGCTGGTATGTTGCACCGGCGTTTTTGAGCCCGAAGGGCATTGTGTTGAAGCGAATGGTCCGTATGGAGTAATGAATGCCGTTGCGGCTTGGTCTGGTTCCGCCATCTGGATTTGATGGTAGCCGGAGTATGCATCGAGGAAGCACAATGAATCGTGCCCTGCGGTAGCGTCGATAATTTGATCGATGCGGGGAAGGGGGAAGGGAACCTTTGGGCAAGCCTTGTTAAGGTCCTTGAAATTGACACACAAGCGCCAGGATTTGTCCTTCTTTGGTACCATTACCAGGTTTGCTAGCCAGTCCGGATGTTTTATATCTCTTATGAATCCGGCTTCTAATAGTTTGGCTAGCTCCTCTCCCATTGCCTGTCTTTTGGGTTCGGAAAATCATTGAAGAGCCTGTTTGACTGGCTTAAATCCTTTTAGGATATTTAGGCTGTGCTCTGCCAGCCGGCGTGGGATTCCTGGCATGTCTGAAGGGTACCAGGCAAAAATATCCCAATTTTCCCGTAGGAATTCTCGTAGTGCGGCGTCTATATCAGGGTTTAATTGTGCCCCAGTGGAGGCGGTCTTTGTAGGGTCCGTTGGATGGACTTGGAATTTGACTATTTCGTCCGTTGGCTTGAAAGAGGTGGACTTGGATCTTTTGTCAAGTATGACATCGTCCCTGTTCACCGTGGAGCGCAGCGCTGTGAGTTCCTCGGCCGCTAGGGCTTCAGATAGCGCCTCTAGGGCTAGTGCGGCTGTCTTATTTTCGGCGCGGAGCGCTACGTCCGGATCACTGGCAAGGGTGATGATTCCGTTGGGCCCAGGCATTTTGAGCTTCATGTACCCGTAATGGGGTATAGCTTGAAAAATTGTGAATGCCTCTCGTCCTAATAGAGCGTGGTATCCGCTGCTGAACGGGGCCACATGGAACGTGATCTCCTCGGACCTGTAGTTGTCCCGCGAGCCAAATACCACATCCAGTGTGATTTTTCCTGTGCAGCAAGCTTCCCGACTAGGGATTATTCCTCTGAAGGTTGTGTTGCTTCGCTCAATGCGGCTCCAGTCTACTTCCATTTTTTGAAGGGTTTCCTCGTAGATGAGGTTTAATCCGCAGCCACCATCCATGAGTACCTTAGTAAGGCGAAAGCCGTCCACTATTGGACTGAGGACAAATGCGGCTGGTGCTCGGGCTGTTCGGAATTTAGGTTCGTCACTGGCGTTAAAGGTAATAGCCGTGTCACTCCATGGATTTATTGTTGCTACTTGGTAGACTTCGGCAAGGCTGCGGAGTGTTCGTTTCCGCATATTATTAGATGCGAAAGTCTCGAATACTGTTAATACCGTACTGGTACTGCTGGGCTGGTTCTCTGGAGCTAGAAGCTCTTCGCCACTTTGGCCACCTGCCGTAGTATCCAACATGCTCGAAGGCTATGTGTTGGAGTGGCGCCCTCTGTACTATGGATTTTGCAAGGTCCGCTGAGCCATCCTTCCAGTACGGTTCCGTGCCCTTTAGGTGGTTTTTGCTTTTTGGTTTTTAACCCAGGTGCCTGAATATGATGCACCCTTTTATTTCGGACTAGGGTTGTGTTCGGAGCCGGATTGTCCCAAAATTTGGTTTCGGTTTTCCAGGCGCTCTCCATCGCACAGTACTTTCGTACTATGGACGCCAAGTCGGCGAAGCGTGTAATTTCGCGACGACTTATGGCGTTCATTATTCCCTTGTCTGTGCAATTATTGAAGAAAATTGAGATTGCGCTTTCCTCACGACGGTCCTTTATCCTGTCCATAACCAGGAGGAATCTGTCCCAGTAATGGTGTACTGTTTCAGCGGGCTCTTGCCGGATTCGGGATAGATCGCTTGTGTTTGGGTGGGCGGGTGGAATTAAATTCGGAACCCCGTCCAATCTAAGACTCAAGGGCCGGAAAGTTTCCGAACTTGGAAGCTTGGGTTGTTGGATGTTGTCCAAAGAATCCGGCCCGCTGCCTAACTTTAGGTTTAGGGATTGATCGACGTCCGTACCTCCGCGGGAATCCGGCATGGAGGGGTTGGGAATTTGGACATAGTTTGTCCTTAATGTAGAAGAAGAGTCGCCGTGCTATTCCTCCACAACAGCAACGTGGTGGGTAGCCTGGGGAGAGTTGATCTCTCTCAGATCGGTTTTAGGCCCAATCTGATCGTAGTCTGTAGCGACTCCCAGGGCGGCGATGCGATCCAAGAGCTCGTTTAAGGAGAGCTCCATCGGATCTAGCTGCTCGGCGAGTTCCGAGTTGACGTGAAGATCGCTTTTGATGACCCGAGAGGTCATCGTCGGCGCGGCGGCCGAACAGGCGGTCATGAGAAAACCGCCTAGCCGGATAGTTTGGCCAGTGGCCAAAGCTCCTTTGGCAATGGTGCCGTCTTTAAATACAGTACGAGGCATCCTTCCTGATTGCCACGGCACAGAGGAACTCTCAATGAAAGCACCAATGTTGGTGTCAAAACCGGCGGATCTCGGGTAGGGGGTCCCGAACTGTGTGTCTAGGTGGATGGTAACAGGAGACAAGGGACACGATGTTTTTACCCAGGTTTGGGCCCTCTCGGTGGAGGTAAAACCCTACTCCTGCTTCATTAATATTGATGATATGGGTAGTACAAGAGTAGATCTACCACGAGATCAAGGAGGCTAAACCCTAGAAGCTAGCCTGTGGTATGATTGTTTTTTTTTGTCCTACGGACTAAAACCCTCCGGTTTATATAGACACCGGAGAGGGCTAGGGTTACACAGAGTCGGTTACAATGGTAGGAGATCTACATATCCGTATCGCCAAGCTTTCCTTCCACGCCAAGGAAAGTCCCATCCGTACACGGGACGAAGTCTTCATTCTTGTATCTTCATAGTCTTGGAGTCCGGCCGACGGTGATAGTTCGGCTATCCAGACACCCCCTAGTCTAGGACTCCCTCACCCGCACTTCATCTGACAGACAAGTGCACTGCATGATTTCTTTTTGGTGGGACGTAAATTTTCCTAAATGAGGTGGAGTGCAATTCATGTCAAGCATTGGTGAACCGCAATACTATGAAAAGTGAACCTCGAGACTACCGTAAACGGGTCGTGACACTACAGAAAGTTAACCGCTTGAGTTTTTACCAAACTCATTTTTACGTGCGTAGACCGAGCGAGTGGACCGCAGGAACTGAACGAGTGAACTACATATAATGAAAAGCGAGCTTCTTTGAGATATATATTTTTTTCCTATTTACCAAGCAAACCACAGAGGAGTATTATAACAAACTGCATGAGACAACAAAGTGAGCTTCAAAGCCACATCTATTTGATAAAGACACTCTGTTTCTTCCTTATTGAATGCAGTGAACCACAAGACTCCTCGAAGTGGGCTGCATCAGTCCATTTTTCTCTTGAAAATGAACCATTCATGCTTGTTGAAATGAACTTGTCAACAATTTTTTTACACATAATACATCATATCCCAAGCAGATACATTCGATAGACACGCCAAAAAACCACAAACAGGGGACTAAACTGCATGCTCGTTTTCTCTGAGTTGTGATGTCCACTACACAACTTTCTTCTTGTAGACGTTGTTGGGCCTCCAAGTGCAGAGATTTGTAGGACAGTAGCAAATTTCCCTCAAGCGGATGACCTAAGGTTTATCAATCCGTGGGAGGCGTAGGATGAAGATGGTCTCTCTCAAGCAACCCTGCAACCAAATAATAGAGAGTCTCTTGTGTCCCCAACACACCCAATACAATGGTAAATTGTATAGGTGCACTAGTTCGGCGAAGAGATGGTGATACAAATGCAATATGGATGGTAGATATAGGTTTTTGTAATCTGAAATAATAAAAACAGCAAGGTAACTAATGATAGAAGTGAGCGTAAACGATATTGCAATGATAGGAAACAAGGCCTAGGGTTCATACTTTCACTAGTGTAAGTTCTCTCAACAATAATAACATAGATAGATCATATAACAATCCCTCAACATGCAACAAAGAGTCACTCCAAAGTCACTAATAGTAGAGAACAAACGAAGAGATTATTTTAGGGTATGAAACCACCTCAAAGTTATCCTTTCTGATCGATCTATTCAAGAGTCCATAGTAAAATAACACGAAGCTATTCTTTCTGTTCGATCTATCATAGAGTTCGTACTAGAATAACTATTCTTTCCGTTCGATCTATCATAGAGTTCGTACTAGAATAACACCTTAAGACACAAATCAACCAAAACCCTAATGTCACCTAGATACTCAAGTATTCGTGGGTATGATTATACGATATGCATCACACAGTCTCAGATTCATCTATTCAACCAACACAAAGTACTTCAAAGAGTGCCCCAAAGTTTCTACCGGAGAGTCAAGACGAAAACGTGTGCCAACCCCTATGCATAGATTCCCAAGGTCACGGAACCCGCAAGTTGATCACCAAAAAATACATCAAGTAGATCACGTGATATCCCATTATCACCACAGATAAGCACATGCAAGACATACATCAAGTGTTCTCAAATCCTTAAAGACTCAAAACGATAAGATAACTTCAAAGGGAAAACTCAATCCATTAAGAGAGTAGAGGGGGAGAAACATCATAAGATCCAACTATAATAGCAAAGCTCGCGATACATTAAGATCATGCCAAATCAAGAACACGAGAGAGAGAGAGATCAAACACATAGCTACTGGTACATACCCTCAGCCCCGAGGGTGAACTACTCCCTCCTCGTCATGGAGAGCGTCGGGATGATGAAGATGACCACCGGTGATGGATTCCCCCTCCGGCAAGGTGCCGGAACGGGCTCCCGAGAGGTTTTTGGTGGCTACAGAGGCCTGCGGTGGCGGAACTCCCGATTTATTGTGGTCCTCGATGTTTTTAGGGTATATGGACATATATAGGTGAAAGAAGTCAGTCAGGGGAGCCACGAGGGGCCCACAAGGGTGGGGGCACGCCCAGGAGGGTAGGGGCGCCTCCCTGCCTCGTGGCTTCCTTGAAGCTTCCCTGACGTCTACTCCAAGTCTCTACCCTCCCGAAGGTTTCATTCCGTTTGGACTCCGTTTGATATTCCTTTTCTTCGAAACACTGAAATAGGCAAGAAAACAGCAATTTGGGCTGAGCCTCCGGTTAATAGGTTAGTCCTAAAAATGATATAAAAGTGTAAAGTAAAGCCCATAAACATCCAAAACGGGTAATATAATAGTATGGAACAATCAAAAATTATAGATACGTTGGAGACGTATCAAGCATCCCCAAGCTTAATTACTGCTCGTCCTCGAGTAGGTAAATGATAAAAACAGAATTTTTGATGTGGAATGCTACCTAGCATAATTCTCAATGTAATTTTCTTTATTGTGGCATGAATGTTCAGATCCAATTGATTCAAAATAGAAGTTCATATTTTCATAAGAACAATAATACTTCAAGCATACTAACAAAGCAATCATGTCTTCTCAAAATAACATGGCTAAAGAAAGCTATCCCTACAAAATCATATAGTCTGGCTATGCTCTATCTTCATCACGCAAAGTATTTAATCATGCACAACCCCGATGACAAGCCAAGCAATTGTTTCATACTTTAGTATTCTCAAACTTTTTCAAATTTCATGCAACACATGAGCGTGAGCCATGGACATAGCACTATATGTGGAATAGAATGGTGGTTGTGGAGAAGACAAAAAAGAGAAGATAGTCTCAACTAGGCATATTAACGGGCTATGGAGATGCCCATTAATAGATATCAATGTGAGTGAGTAGGGATTGCCATGCAACGGATGCACTAGAGCTATAAATGTATGAAAGCTCAACAAAAGAAACTAAGTGGGTGTGCATCCAACTTGCTTGCTCACGAAGACCTAGGGCATTTTGAGAAAGCCCATCATTGGAATATACAAGCCAAGTTCTATAATGAAAAATTCCAACTAGTATATGAAAGTGACAATAAATGAGACTTTAAAATGATATAAAAGTGTAAAGTAAAGCCCATAAACATCCAAAACGGGTAATATAATAGCATGGAACAATCAAAAATTATAGATACGTTGGAGACGTATCAAGCTGCACGCCGCACACGAGGGGGTCGACTGCATTGCAGTCACATGGCCGGTGAAACCACACGATGTGGACCGGCGAGCTGCATGACATGTCGGGGTAGAGCTCGCCGACGGACGCCCCGCAAAATATGAAAAAACAACAAAAAATGTCATGAACTTCAACTGTGCCGTATCCACACTGCATCTTCTGTTGTTGGGAAGAAGAGAACCACAACGGATCTTAGTGAGCTGCAAAGCAAAATTCAATGAGCTACAAAAAAACCAAAGGAGCTGAAAATAAGGGGAGAGGCGGGAGAGAAGGGGGAGGGGCATGGCTTGAACTTATATATGGCGCGGGATCCATGGATCCATGGCCGTGGTCACCAGACCCAGCAGCATGGGTCGGGGCAGGGGCTCTCTCAAAGGTGTCGAGCGGCGCTGAGGAGGTTGCAGGGTTGCGTGGAGCCAGGGATCCTGCCAGCCGGCGTTCAAGAGGGGCACCGCAAGGAGCTAGGCCTGGGTGGTCCAAGGACGTTGTAGGAAGGTGGCCGGCGTGGCTGGCTACGGGGAAGGATGTGATGCGACGCGCGCGAGGGAGGAGGTGGTGTGGTGGTGCGGGGGAGAAGGTGGTGTGGCGTCGTGGGGGAGAAGGTGGTGCGGCGGCGCTAGGGAGGAGGTTGTGCAGCGGCATAGGGCAGAGGAGGTGGTGCAGCGGTGTGGGAGGGAGGAGGTGGTCCGGCGGCGCGGTGGGTGGGAGTAGGTGGTGTGGCGGCGTGTGGGGAGGGGGACTTGGTGCGGCGGCGTGGGGAGGTCCCGGCTGGGAGGGAGAAGTCGTGGGAGAGAGAGAGGATAAGGGTGGGGTGGGGTTTTTTTTGCCAGCGTAGTCCGCTTCTGTTCATTCCTGGGTTAGTTAGTAGCTACGGTGTTAGCAGAATAAGGTTTGTTGTTAGCAGAATAAGGTGTTATCATAATAGACCCACCATATAATATATATATATATATATATTCTTCCGTATGTCACGTTGTCTGTCAATGTATTGAAGAAATCCATGGCTTCATCATTAGCCGGAAGTAATAGGCGGATGATGCTACCAAGCTCTTCAAAGTTGTTTTGGAATGGAGTTCCGGATAGAATAATTCTCTTTTTGGTACGAATTTTAGCAAAGGCCTTCCAAATAGCGATATTAGGAAGGATCTTTCTGAACTTTGTACCAAAAAGCTAATTATCCTATCCGAGACTCCGTTCCAAAACAATTTGTGCCAACTCCGTCGAAGGAGGAAAGTATATGGACCAAGTACGTCAAAGGAGGAAAGAAGACTCCAGTATTCTAGGGAACACTAGAGAAGGCAAGAAATCACTGGGACGCTTTCACGAAATTCAAGGAATCGAAAGTAGCTCAGGAATGGTCGAGAATAAACAAGATCAATGCCGCAACAAAATAGTGGCACCATAAGCTGGGGCCAGGTGGCTACCAGGTGGCCCGGCCTAAGTGGGATCTCGCTGAGCAATAGATGGTGGATGCAAGGGTCATTCTAGTTGCATTGAGATGCCCCCCCCCCTCAGGTCTAGGATTTGGTTCTATGCGCATGGGGGGACGTTGGACCCAAAGACATGCGAGATTTTGGAGCGGGCATGTCTTAAAAGAGCCGACCTTAGTTTACTTGTTGCAATAGAAGAGTCTCAAACGGGGTTGTTCACGCCCAACAGAGAGAACGACAAGCTTATGCGCGCACTGAAGAATCCTGAACACCCTGGAAGAACATGAGGCAAAGGCGTTTTTCCGTGGATTGAGGAGTTTGCGGACTGGAACACCGACTACAGAAGCCATGCGTGAAACAAGATGGAGGAGGGGAAGAAGAGGAAGCTGGAGGAGGAGCAGAGGAAGCACAAAGCAGACCGCCTTCAAGGCACGCGGAGTTGGCACTCGCTTTCCAGCGGCAGCAGTAACAGATCGACTCACTTAGCCAGGAAAGGGGGTCTCAGTAGTGGCAGCGGCTAGCGGATCCAACATTGGATAGCAACGTCCTATCCATCCTGAGAAGTGGCATGGTTTCCGCCCCAGGCGATGAGGCACTGCTGGATAGATACCCTATGGATGACATCATAGATACAACTAATTGTGAGTTACACTTCAAAGTGAAGAACATATCCATGAAGGTGGCAGACGGTGTTGCTTATACAAATGCCCCTGAAGCAACCTTCCATTGCAATCTGATTCCAGCTGGCTATACTCGTGTCGTGGTTTGTGAAGTGGTGGCACAATATTCGGGGCTAGAGCTTGATGTTCCTGGAGGTGACGGAGAGCACACACTGGGAGAGGCCATACATCGTATAATTCTATGAAGAAAGTATTGCATCGTCTTTCCAAGGCCACCAACACCGTGTCAGCTGGCTCCTCCTCCAAGTCTGCCACCGCGTCAGCAGTCAACTCTGGCTCCTCCAAGTCAGCCACCGCCTCTGCAGACTCCTGCTCCTCCAAGTCCGCCAACGCGTCAGCCCACTCCTCCTCCAAGTCCGGCACCGCATCAGCCCACTCCTCCTCCTCCAAGTCCGGCACCACGTCAGCCCAGTCCTCCTCCTCCTCCAAGTCAGGCACCGCGTAAGCCATCTCCGCCGCCTATGCAACAGCCGAAGAGAGGCACCGCAGCTATAGCGGCTAGCAGTACAAGTACAGTATGCAAGAAATACAGATTTGGTCCAAGCCTCAAGCCTCTTCCTAGGTTGCCATACAACCTGACCGAAGAGGAAAACGAAGCCGAAGTGAGGGCCCAAGTGAAGGCCCATTTTGGACAGAAACCGACCCCGTCTCCAGAGGAGAAAGTACCTGAGCATGTCATTGACCACTTTATTCGTATGGCTGAACCACCAGCTCCCAGGCATATTGACTCAGACTATGAGCGCCAAATCAACAAGTCATATCAAGCACACAAAAAGGAGTCGAGCTCGAGCTCGAGCCAAGCAGCTGCAAAAAGCGGGAAAACTGTTCCCCAGCTGGGAGAAAATGCGGTGCAATCGATCCCCCCGCTCATTATACCACCAACACATGTGAGTACCGGTGCCGATCAGCTGGTAATAACCGATGCTCATAAAAGGATGGCTGAAGAGGCCGGTATCACTGTTTATTCAACTCCTAGAGCTCGAGCCCATGGATACGATTAAAGAGGATGAAGTAAAACGGAAATAAGCCTGCGGCCAACCTATGCTCAAGCCTGAGGAGATCAAGCGTCTATCAACGAGAATGTATGAATTGCATCAATGGTATATGAAAGAAGCCAAGACTACCGATCAAGAGTCCCTCATGGTGAGAGTCAAGGCAGAGCATTACTACCATGAGAATGCTCTGTATGTTGAGTTTCCAGAACTGTTTCAGTTATTCAATCAAGACGCACTCGACAAATCTATCGCCAGTTGCTATTGTCTGTAAGTGAATTCTTTCTGTAATTTAAGTCTCAAGCTAGTTGTAGTGCTCGTTGATCATTACCCGTAATTATCCTCACTATATTCTTTCCTGTGGTATTATGCAGAATGAAGATCTATGAAATAAAAAAAAAGTTGGACGCTATGGCATTGGGTTCATTGACCCAAACACCATTAATGAAGAGACATGGAAAAGTGAATGGGATCGAAAAGACACAGAGAAAAGCTTGCTAGAGTTCCTGAAGCGCCTAAATACATGTCCAGAAATACTACTTCCTTACAATTTCGGGTGAGTCACACCGTCTTGTACTACAAATTCTGTTTTTGCTTACTAGCTAGATGTTAATAAGTGTATAGGGTTTAGGGTAGTTGATGAGTTATGCACATGCCCGCTTAATTATACATGCAAACATGTGCGCATGCATTTTCCAATGGATCTTGTTAATCATTGAAGTTGACAAGGAAAAAGTTGAAGTACTGGACTCACTACTTAAACAAGTTACTGACTAGGAAATCGTGAAGGGGATGGTCGACAGGTAATTTTAATCATTATCGAACTATATGTCGGCCTCTTTAAGTTCGTCATTTCCTGAATCAACTAATTAATAACTCCTTTATTCATTTTCTTTGCCGGCGGGTAGGGCTGGGGAAAAGTTCGTCAAATAGGTTGATGGCCCATGGAAACAAAAGCTGACATGGTGTCGACCCAAGGTAATTAATTAAGTAGTACTAGCTAGCTAGCTAACATCTCTTTAGTTCTAGTTTCAATACCATTATCATGCTTGATTAATTAATTATTATCTGATTGATTCTATTCTCGTAAAGGCCACGAGGCAGGTGCCGGGGACTGATTTATGTGCACACTACTTTTGTAAGAACATTCGCATGATGGCCTCCGGAAAGAGCAAAGATGATAGAAACCAATGGGTACGTTTGCCAAAACACTATTCACAATTTTTACATCATCAGGGGCGGAGCCAGGATTTGAGGATAGGGGTGCGAAGAGACAACAATCACGAGAAACATGGGATCGTGTATATACGAAGTCTCACATAAAATGGTATCCTAACATATCTTTTGTAATAATTGTACTTGTTATAGTCTGGGTATGCACAAAATGACATTATAATTTGTGTACCACAACATATTGCAACTTACAACTGCTGCTTTCAATTTAGCTCTATGACCGTCTACAAGATCATACAATTATCAAGTTGACCTGAATTTTTGCCACAAACGATTTGAATATGAAGCAAGTGGGTTGGAAAAAAAGCAATTTCATGTTATAGTATTTCTCTTTATTTTCTATCTATAACAGAAGTATATCTGAACTGAAACAAAAGACAACTAAATCTCTCTCTATCATTCAACTAAGCACATACTAGTACGCCTACTGAGTAATGCATCTGGCACTACCGAATCAGTTAATAGTATATACATATCTTCAGAAATGATCCATGATGAAGTCCGTTCAAGATCAGCGGCGATCACGACCTTTATATACTAGTCCAGATTAATGATCATGATTGCGCCGACGAAGCTGGCAACGGCGATCAGCGACGCCGGCGAATGTCCAAATTTGGATGCGGAGAAAACACAACGAGCACCAGGTGCAGCAGCTTCCAAGCGGTGGCTGACGATCAATGCATCGCACAAGCAGCCGGCGGCCCGGCGGTGGCTATATTATAGGATCGAGTCGTCTAGGGTTAGGCTTCTCGACGAGGAATTTCCTATTTGCCGCTCGTTGCGTCAAACTGCCGGCGCTTCGCACAGGCGAGCGACCCAGCAGCGACGCAACGGGCCGGCCCGTTTAACCGTTCCAGCGCTCCCGGTTTTGAGAATCTTTTAGAGGTTTCCAGCTGGTTTTTTCCGGTTTTGGGAACCTTCTAGAAGGTTCTTGAATCGGTTTTTTATTTTCCTTTCTTTTTCTATTTCTGTTTCGTTTTTCTTTTCTTTTTTTCTTTTCTTTTTTTCAAGTTTATGTTTTCTTTTTCAAAAAAATGTTCGCATTTTTTGGAAAATGTTCGCACTTTTACAAAAATGTTCAGAATTTGAAAACAATTCGTGTTTTCAAATTTTGTTCACAAATTCAAAAATTATATGCATTTTCCAAAAATTGTTCAGAATTTTCAAAAAAATTGTATGTTAACAAAATTGTTAAGAATGTTTTTGTTCACACTTTTGACAACTTTAAAAAAAATGTTCTGGATTTCAAAAAATGTTTCAGTTTCAAAAATTGTTCGCAATTTTAGAAAAAGTTCAGTATATTCAATACTTTGTTCGGTTCTAAAAAAGATGTTTGAATTTTTTTGTTCAGGTTTCAAAAAAAATCATTCTTTTCAAAAAATGTACAAAATTTTGTTTGTGTTTCCACAATTTGTTCGGAGTTTCAAATTTTGTTCGTGATTTTCAAAAAATGTTCACATTTCCAAATTTGTTCATTTTTTCAAAAAAAAATTGGGATTTCACATTTGTTCCCATTTTTCAAAAATTGTTCATGTTTTTAAAAAATTTGTTTGTGTTTTAAAAAAATTGTTCGCAGATTCAATAAATGGTCAGCTTTTCAACTTTTTGTTCAGAAATTCAAAAAATGTTCCTGTTCTGAAAATTGTTCATGTATTCAAAAAATTTGTTTGGAGTTTCAAAATTTGTTCATGTTGTTTCACAAATGTTCAAACTTTGAAGCATTACTTACCTTAAAATTGTTCATAATTTTCAAGATTTGTTCGAATAAATCAAAAAGTGTTGTGTTTTGTCACTGTTGTTATGCTTAGATATTAGCGCTGTAAATCGGACAATTGGAAACTTGGAATCATTAGCACGCATGGAAACTGAATTAAGCAATGCATAGCTTTTTCAATGTTTTTTGTTCACATATTCAGAAAATGTTTCGGTCTCCGTTTTTCTTCTTCAGGAATTCAAGAAATGTTGATACTTTTTCAAAATATGCATTAAAAAACGTTCACCCCAGTAACTAATTCAGATTCGCTACAATAGCTAATTTTCTACAGTACTGGTTCCAGGTCGCTGCAGGATACCGTTTCTGTTTTACATTTATGACTAGTTCTTTAAGCTGTGCACTGCTTTATTTGACAGCTGTAGTGGTTAGTTGGAGTGGCTACAAGTGCGTGGTGGTACGCAGCTGGTCTCAGGTTCGATTCCTGGGTCACGCTTGTTTCATTCTTTTGCTGTATTTTAGCATCCTGGTAGAACGCCGCCAATTTGCCGCAAAGCGCGGCGTATAGGAGGTCCCTCTCGAGGATGTATCCATCAGGATAATGCGGCAGTTAGGCCATAAACAATTGTGCCTCTTGGGCTTGGGCCATGCGACAGTAAGGCTCTCTTATGCCCATGACTAAATTACACTGGCCCGCCTAATCTAGTAGGGAGCTCCTGTGTGACGCTCGTTAGCGTCAAGAAGTGGAGCTTTCGCCGAAGGTAGGTGCAGATGGGCCAGTCCATTTAGAGGTCAGGAGCTTGAGTGCGTTAAAAATGATTGCCAAAAACCAAAACGCGCCAGCGAGGCGTCGAACACGCGACTTCCCATCTAGGGAAGCATTGAACTAACCAATCGAGCTGGTACATTCTGCTGGTTTTCAAGCAGCGCGACAGCTTAAAGTAGATACCTTTTGAAAAAATTCGAACAATTCACGAAAATCGTGAAAAAAAAGGAAAATTATAAACAAAATTTGAAAAACGCGAAACCCTTTTTAAAACCATGAACAAATTTTGAAATTCAAAAAAACTTTTCAAACATGAACAATTATTGAACAGTTGAACAAAAATTTCGAAACTCCAAAAAGATGAACAATTTTTTAAATATACATTGAATTTTCTTTATTATACGCTGAATAATTTTAAATACATATTGAACATTTTTTAAGTACCAAACAATTTTTGAAATTTTTCGAACAATTCAAGAAAATTAAGAACAAAAATAAAAAATTCTGAACAAATTTTGAAAACCGTAAAACCCTTTTTAAAACCATGAACAATTTTTAAAATTCGAAAACACTTTTCAAACATGAACAATTACTGAAAAGTTGAACATTCGAAATTCCAAAAAGAAGAGTTTTTTTAAATATACATTGAACATTTTTGTAACATATGCTAAACAATTTTGGAATACATACTGAACATTTTTCTGATATATCCCGAACAAATTTAAATATAGATTGAACATTTCTGTAATGTACGATGAACAATTTTAAAATACACACTGAACATTTTTGTGATATATCCCGAACAAATTTAAAATATACATCGAACATTTCTGTAATGTACGCTGAACAAATTTGGTATTGTGAAGAAATTTAAAAACTGTGTGTTTTTATGAAATCATGAAGAAAATAAGGAATTTCAAACATTTTTTAAAACAAACGATGAAAATAAATACAAAAAAAGAGAAAGAAAAAGAAACAGAAACAAAATTTAAAAAACAGAAACAAAAAAAGAATAAAGAAACAGGAAAAATTAGAAAACCGGGAAAGAGTACAAAAAAAAAAAGAAACCGGTTTAGGGAACCTTCTAGTAGGTTTCCAAAACCGGTTTGCCTAGCAGCGCTTGAATTTGCCAGGTGGGCCGGCCCGTTGCGCGCAGCTCCTCCCGCGCCTTCAGCGAAGCCACGTTTCCTGGACGCTAACGGGCGTCATATAGGAATCACCAATCTAGTACAGTTAATTAGCACAGCCCCCGCTGTAACATAATGGGGGTGGCCGATCGTTGGGGGGGCCTGGCCCCGCTCGCCCACCACTGGCTCGGCCTCTGTACATCATTATCTAATATATACACACACAATTAATACATGCATATTGATCTTTATTTTTAAAGATGAGGGACATCGGGATAAGCTCCTATCAAAGAATCGCGTACGAGCAATTCAATAGAAAATAATAGGATTTTTGCTCGACAAGCTCATAAATCCCAAAGGAGAGATTTCCATTAACCGTTGTAATGCCTTCATGTAATAATGATCTGCAAATTGTAGGAGAAATTGTATATACCAACTTATGTGTATATATATCCTACTACCGGGTGTAGGAGAAATTGTATAAATTGTAGGAGAAAATGCATCCTACTACCGGGTGTACCTACACCCATTTCTCATATGCTACCATGTAGTAGTATATACTCTACTTTATTATTTTCAGCATGTTCATATATTACATCTAAGATACTCCAAAGTGAGTTATATGAAAAAATTACAAGTGAGCTCATAATCTTATTGTATTTGTGAAATATGTACATATTTATACGCGAAATAGAGTATGCACAAAATATGATACATACTATCAAAAAAGAAGTATACATACTACCTAAACATTCTTATATATACTACATACTACACGTACATACTCTCCAATATGATAGATACTACCTAGAACGTATCAAACAGAAGTGGGAGTAACTACACCCGGTAGTATGAAAAATTTGTGTGTGTGTGTATATATATAGGGATTGACTATTCGTCATCCTGGGTGAGGAATAGTTATTCTTCACCCCCCTCTATTTTACTATCAATGGACCGTAATTTTACGTTCCGTAAATTTTGCCTTATTTCTGAAGTAAAAAGAGACCGTAAGAAAATATATAATCGTCGGAAAAAATATTTTATGCTATGTAAAATTACAAATTTAAAAACATAGTGTAAAATACACATAAACTGTAAATTTTCTTGTCTTATGACCTATTTTTTTATTTTTTTATGTCAAATTTTACGTCGTGAATCGATAGGAATGTAACAATTTGAATTCCAAACGTAATTTAATTATGAAATGATCGTAAAATTACCTCGGGTGAAGAATAACTTATTCTGCACCCTGGGTGATGAATAGTAACACTATATATATATATATATATATATATATATATATATATATATATATATATATGTGTGTGTGTGTGTGTGTGTGTGTGTGTGTGTGTGTGTGTATATGTGTGTGCGCGCGCGCGTCAA
Source organism: Triticum timopheevii (assembly GCA_963921465.1). Taxonomy (NCBI): domain Eukaryota; kingdom Viridiplantae; phylum Streptophyta; class Magnoliopsida; order Poales; family Poaceae; genus Triticum; species Triticum timopheevii. Next base: position 43,570,336 of record OY997272.1, on the reverse strand, counting down.
TGGTCGCGCGAGAAATTCGATGATATATATGATCGGTTCTACGAGAAATTATATATATATATATATATATAACGTGTAGAATATGTAGTAACGTAAAATATGTTTCAAATGAAAAAGAATTAAATGGAAAACACAAAATTAAAAGGAAAAATAAATCATAAAACCAAAAACCCTAAACCTTTTAGTCCTGGTTGATGTTACCAACCGGGACTAAAGGTCTCCCAGCCCCTGGTGCGGGATCGTGCCACGTGGCGGGCCTTTTGTCCCGGCTCGTGTTGAACTGGGACTAAGGGGGACCTTTAGTCCCCATCCTTTAGTGCCGGTTTCAGAACCGACACTAAAGGGCCTTGCGAAGCGGGACTATAGCCCGTTTCTGCACTTGTGCTGGTACCTCCATCGGTCATGGCGGATGTTGCGGCAGAGCAATAGGACTAGCTCCAAAGTGATGGTCGTGCTGGCGGCGAGTAGCTCCTCCGCGCGCCGATGCTTGTTGAGGAGGCGGAGGCTGTAGGCCCAGTCGGCCTATACCTGCCAAAATGTGCCCTCCCGTTCCTCCAGCACCATGTCCATGTAGTGAGCATGGGCCTTGCCCGTGGTGATCCCGGCATTGGCCAGCGTGGATGGTGGTGCCGGCTCATCGTCGGCTGCCTCTGCCATTGGCACGTCTGCAACGCCGGCCTCCGGTGAGCTCGTCCGTCTGGCGCCCTGCCAGCCGACAGCAATGTCGGCGATCTAGTACTTCTATTTGGACAAGAGGTTATCCCACAAGGCTTTGGAGCTCGATGAGGCCATTTCGGGTGTGGTGCAGATAGGAGATAAAGAGCGCAGAAGGGTGGATGGATGCAGCTATGCTACCGGCCTAAGGGTTAAATAGCGGGCACAGGGCAAGCCTGGCGACAAGGTCCTAAATAGCAGGCACATGGCATGCCAGGCGTCGAGGTCCTAAATGGTGGGTGATAGATGGACGGGCGGGTGGCGCTAGATTAGGTTCCTTGGCAACCGCTTACGTTTAATGGAGGAAGGCCAACGGATTGGCGTTTGAATATGGAGAGACGTGGCGTGTACCGAGAAGCAGCATGGCGATGCTCTTGGCTGGCGCGCCGCTTCCATGCCAACTCTAGTGATAGGTCGCGTCCGCTCTGGGCCGACATGAGTGTGGCCTTGACGCTTCAGGCGCTGACCAACTTCGGGTAGGAAAGTGCGCGGGCGGGGAAGAGGTGGGCCATGTTAGTCTGACGCCACACCCCACCCTCCAATTTGCCTATAGTTTACGGGAAAAAGTGCGCCCGAACCGTCAAACGGACCGATGTAGGGCCGCATTGGATGAAAAACACATCCGCACGGGCTAGACAATTGTGGTCATTTTGAGGGTCGGCGTTGGAGATGCCACTACTTCTTAACGCGTTTGCTCGAAAATTCTTGCCTCGCAAAAAGATACTCTACATACATAGAAATGAAAAGTGTAGCACTCACAATAAATATCCAGTATATACGTACTCCCTCTGTTCCTAAAAATGTAAGTCTTTCTATATATTTTAATATGGATTACATACAAAGGAAAACTAGTGGATCTACGCTCTTAACTACGTCCATATACATTCGTATGGAGTCCATAATAAAATCTTTATAAATACTTTATTTAGGAACGGAGGGAGTAATATATATGCAGCTAATAACTGAAACCATTTTTAGTCAACCTGACTAAATTACTACATACAGCAAGGAGCAATAGTAGCAACTACTGGAAGAATTGTGGCCGCCGGATGCGTGGCCAACGGACAGGATGGGATCTATGAATTGCAGCAACAGCACAAGGGCCCTCGTCTTGTTCCCCCAAATCGGCGCACTCCTCACATCCCAACCCATAGTAGCTAGGGTTTCCCGACTGAGCTCTCACCGCCGGCGGCGGCATGGCCACCGGCGCGACGGACGACCGCCAAATCCTCGACCACCGGGGCCAGTTCCCTCCTCTTCTGCTGCCGCAGCGGCATGCCCCCCGGGAAATGGCCTCGCCGCCGATCCCCGACGAGCTCCTGCTCGACATCTTCCTCCGGCTGCCTGTCGCTGCCGACCTTGTCCGCGCCTCCGTGGCCTGCGTCTCCTTCCGCTGCCTCATCGCCGACCGCCCCTTCCTCCGGCAGTACCGCAAGATCCACGACCCGCCCCTCCTCGGCTTCCTCGATTTTCGCCGAGTCTTCCACCCTGCTGAGCCGCCTCACCCCTCCGCCTCTGTAGCCAAAGCCGTCGCCCTCGCCGCTGACTTCTCCTTTTCTTTCCTCCCCGCCCCATCCGGTGACTGGGCCATCTCAGACACCTGCGACGGTCGCGTCCTCCTTGCCAGGCGAGACTACGCGGAGCTTGTGGTGTGCGATCCCTTGCACCGGCGGCACCTCCTGCTTCCCCAAATCCCTGAATTTGGCGAGTGGGCTCGTTCGGTGGACAAGCCACGCACGTTTGGATTGCAGATACTTCTCGTTGGCGGCGATGAGGAGGCTTTGGAAGAGACAATTTTCAGAGTGATATATGCAACATTCGGCGAACATGAGGAGGCTGTCTTCGTCTTTTCTTCCAGCACCGGACAATGGCGAGCTACTCCATCGACACTACGATTGGATTTCTCAGGCTGGCTCCAGTATGCGTATGGCTGTTTGTATCAGGTAATAAAGTGCAAGGAGAAGTTAAAGGTGCTTGACACCCGGAGTATGGAATTTTCACTCATGAACCTCCCATGGGAAGCCAGAGCCGCTCATGCACAAATAGCCATTGTGGAGGCAGGGGAGGGCATCGTAGGGATGTTTGTGCTACCACATGAGACATCTGTCCTCAGTTATTTTGTTTGGCAAAACAAAGGCGCAAGTTCCTGCCAGTGGCAGTTGGAGAAGACAATCTCACTCGACTCTTCTCAGTATCATTTCCCGGAGAGTTCAACTCTGAGGAAATTGTACCTACACCGTCATGGAATCCCATCGACTGATGCCGGCCTTTTCTCAATGGACGTCAAGACATTCCAGCTTGAGAGGGTGTTTGGTTCAAACTATAACAAGCTTTACCCGCGGCCATATAACAACTTTCCACCGTTTTTGTCGACACCGACCGTAGGTAACCTTTCTGTTGCATCCTAGTTATTTCCTTCCCTTCATAGTTTTCACACAGGCTGTATGTTGCTTGATAGTTTGTTACTTTGATTGTAATTTTTGTTTATATGGTTTCGTAGTTGTCACCTTCTCTATGTTGTGACTAAGCTGATCAAGCTCAGGAACATAATTTTGGTTTGTTTGTTAGTCTATTGTAATTTCCACTCTAAGGTGGTCAGAGAAGTAAAAGAAAGGTCTGCGCATTTTGGAAGCATCCTGCAAACGTAAGAAACGCTAGATTGCGACAAATATATTTTTTCTGCCCAAACTAACGCAGAAGGCAAAGGCATACAAGTTCAAAGAACCCTGCTATGACAGTTCACCTTTGGTTGGTTTCACCTTATTCCAGACTTACCTTGTCCACCTTTATGATTGATCTCTTTATGTTTACACGCCTTTTCTGGCAATGTATTCCAGCTTGTAATGCAAATGGCAATGAGAACACCATAAAGCGAGTATATGTTGTTATATATCTCACGTTCCAATAAAGTTAATATTACACCTAAGGGGCTATAGCTAAGAAATAGTGCTGAATGTTGATTTTCCAATCTGTATGTTGCGTGTGCTTTCTTTTAGTCGGTTCTCATGTTACCTATTACGGTCAGTAGAATGTACTATCTTCTCGCCTGTTCTGTTCTAGTAATATACTGTGATCAACATTACTCTCTGTTGCTTTCCTTTCAGCAGAGCCTTGATTGGGTCGAGCCTCTGTTGTTGCCACCTTATGTTCTTCTCTCTCCATTCTCATTATCAATCTCTTCTGTTAGCTCAATCTCTCCAAGCTAAATTTTGTATTCAGTATGCCAAATGGCAAAGTTTATCTGTATATAAGAGCAAATATTCAACTAGAAGCAGTAAAGACCTTGTATGACACTATACACTTTGATTAGTGTTGGGAAATGAACCCGTACTTTCAGAACGGAGTCACTGTGTGCAAAACCTATGAAGCTTCTTCCCAGCCAATCCGCAATTAAGAAAAAAAATCAAACCACCCAATTCTGATTGTACGCTGCTTGCCTTGGTGGTTGGTCTGGATTTGAGCTTCTTTAGAGGGCTAGCTTCTTATGGTTTGTGGTTTAAATGATGTTAAGACACGTGGAGTATAGTTTGTTGATTGTTGCCACTGTGACCCGAGGTTTTCCATTTACTCAGCATAGAAATTTGTTATACTATATAATCACGTAATCTGTGAAGTCCTGGAACATGATGCTACCAGTTGTTTTACAGCTTTAAGTTCTTGTAAGGATTCATTTCTCCATTTTTACACGCCTTTGTCCAGTTATAGTATGTAGTTTGATTTAACACCTGTCTCAACCTAGCTTTCTTCACGTGCCTTTCCGCCTTTTTCTATAAGCAGTTTACGAAGTACCTTTTTGGTCATCTTTGTTCACAAGCTTTTGAATATCTAAAACTCGAATAAACTGAATTTTGAGACATTGGATAGGTGTTGGCAACGGGGCTGAGAAGGAGGCGGTGGAACAAGGCTGTGCTGCAAGCTCAAATGCACTTTAATGCTGGAGGTCAGCCAGTGTTGTAGGGTGCTTTTGGCTCTAGAATGAACCTCAACGCAACCGCTGTCTAGAATGGACCTGGAGTTATCATGTCTTATTTGCCTTGATCAGAAAATGATTGGTGCTTTTGTTTGTTGGATTAGCTAGCAAGATTGTTTAGTTTCTGGCCAATCAATAGGCTAACTGATATTATGTTTAGTTTCTGGCCAGTGACCACTCAATAGGCTAACTAATTTTATGTGCCCAGTGAATGTGATGATGTTGTAATGCTGCCAATCTGTGTACCTGCTATTTGCTTCAACTGCGAGTGTCTGGCTTGGAACTTGTCAGCTATATATGTTGAGTTTAAGGAGAGAGGCCGATCAGTAGACTTTGTGTTAAAAATCAACAGTTGCAAATGACTGGCGTATGCTTTTGGCACAATGAAGTGAATCAGTTGAAGCGAACTTGTTGCTGTGGAAAATGGCCCCTATTCTTGTTTGATTTCTTCTTTTCCCTCTTGTTGAAGTCAAGAAGCAACTGGCAACCGTAACAACAATTTATTCTCCACATTACTGATCTTAATTCAGCTAAAAGACGCTGCTCTAGACAAACATCAGCAGAACTTACAGGAACAATATTAGCCACTTAGTGATGTAGTCTCTCTCTCCCCCTCTTTCAGTTCTCTGTGTTGTATTGGTCAGGGACTCGGCTGGAGGTTTGCACGATTGTCTTCCACCAATATTAACATGGCCTTGTGTGCATTCTGAAGGTTCAGCAAGCAGGAGATGTACATTCTGAAGGTTCAGGAAAGATGCGTTGCTTCAGGATGCATCAGAGTTAAAAGCACTCCCTGTTTCATTCTCATTCTGAATGAAAATTCAGACAAAACTACTGGAGACAACAGTCCTAGTAAATTTCTTTGGATTAATAAATGAAATGTGTGATCCATTATAGATTAGGCTGTCGGGTGGTGACGGCGCTCTTTGCCGACCAGTCGGACGGCCAGCACCTGTCACGCTGTCTGTTTCTTATGAATCTGAATTAGGCTCCAGGTCACAATTCCGATAAAAGTTATGAAGTTAATCTGATCCGAGAGTGTAAATTCTCAGAATAGCCCTTCCAGATTTCAGTCATGAGTTCTCCCTTTTTGTTCCACCCAAATCCCTCTCTCTTATATCTAAATGTAAATCCAATTTTGAACTTGTGTGGTATTTATACTCTGCCTCCAGTAGAGTAAAAAAGTCCAACCACAATAGTTTGAACTGTGCTTTGGTACTTGAAGTTAGGAGATCTACTTTTCCTAGGGTGAATAACACATCAGATGATCGGTGAAGCACTCAAGTCTGACATCACCCCAGTATACAGGCGATGCCATGTTGACTAGTTAATGCAAATGCCAACTTGTTCTTGTGGGACAAGTCAAAAAATGAAGATATTTCTTTGAATATCCTATAGATCAAGAACGACGGACAAACAAATGAAACATCATGGGCTTTCAATTATTCTTTTTGAGCTTTCTCAATTCCTTTTTTTCTTGAATACTTCTGAATTTATGTTTTAAGGATTTCATATTTCCCCATTTCTACAAAACTGTGCTTGTACTTGATGCACAACTGCCAACTGCCAACATTTCTGAGGATGCATATTTCTTTTAGTCCCCTGTACTTGCATGTGTTTTTCCCCTTTTCCCCATTTCCCCTTTTCCCCATTTCCCCATTTCTCCATTTCTGAATACAAACAAATGACAACTTGTCCCTGACTCCCTGTACTTGCCTGTGTTTTTCTGTTAGACACCGTGTTAATTCTTTCGTTCGGCACTCCTGAATATTTACAGTCTGAGTATGCATAATTTGGGCAGGTACTCAGGAAAATGATGAGAAAGAGATGCTGGAAGATAATCAGATGCAGAGGCGCTGCAGGCTGAAGAGCCAATAGGTAGCCCTCACGGCGAGAGCACTGCTGAAGTGCTGATGATGGAAATGTTGGGAAGTCTGGTCGGTGTATCAAGGACTGGGGATGATGCTGGTTGAGGTTATGCTGTGGCTGGACAGCTAACCACAGCTTGATCACTATCCGTAATATGGTCATCTGAAATTGACGTGGAGTATATCTTTCGTACATTGATCTAACATTGATCGGTGTGTCTGTCAGGTAAGGTAGCAAGAGCAGCAACAAACATTTAGTTTCTGCACCGTCAGTAGATTAATTTTGACTGTCAGAGTGATTTTGTGATCTTGTTGTATGGAACTAGCCAGGTACAACAAAATTAAGGAGAGATACTGATTTACTCCGTGAGCAACAATAAAATTAAGGGGATGGCAGTGGCAAGGTATGGGATCTGCTGGTAGAGTATGATGTAGAGTATGGACTAATGGTTGCCCATTGGTTGCTATTTACACTCTGCTGCTGGCATAGTACAGTCCAAGCCCAATAAATGAAATTATTATTGTTCAGTATTTACCGCTAGGAGATATGATTTGCACAAGATAAAAAAAGCGTCAGATGGTCGGCAATACATTGAAGTCTAAGAGCATCGAGTGGTCGAGCCATGTTCCTATATATTGCCAGTAGCTTATCGACTCATGGTTCACCTAAGACTAGTGATATGGAGAAGGACCGTAGGCTTGATCGGGAGGGTGATCATGACAAACATTTACTGTAACTGGATTGTTACATATATGGTGACCCATGGGAATAGGATGCACTGGGAATTGACGCAAAGCGAGCATATGCCCGGCCATTCGGATCACCGGTCATTGAATGCACATACATATAATGTGTATCGTTTGGTATCGGTAGCCAAGTCGGTGAGCGTAGTATTATAGTGTCACGCTACTTGCATTGCAAGAATCTTGTCATAGTGGTGGCCCATGCAAGTGCGGAACTTCAGGCCCAGCCCACTCCAGAGCTTCAGGTTCAACAAGAAGAAGCGCCCAGTAGCATGGTTGTGGCCAGCGTGTGTGGCTGGCTACGTAAGCATGTGTGTTAGGTGAACAGGGGCATCGAAGATGAACTAGAATCCTTTCCAATGTTCTTCCCCTCCTGTCTCCTCGCAAATATTGTCATCTTGAATTCCTCTGAATCTGAGCTTAATCGATCCCCAAATCCTATTTGGTGCATAACCATTAGGTTAGGTTACAATTGTTATCTAGAGAGTTTCGACCCTTGGGTCTTATCCTATACACTATGAAAGTCCAAAAAATAGCTAGAATTTTTTTTCGAGTTTGGTGGCGATTTTTTTGTCGGTGGTGAGATTCAGGTTGGGTTCTCCTGTAAAATCATTGTGTTCTCTCGCTGATGCAGCGATGGTGTGGCGACTCCTTTCCCTCTCATCAAGCGGCACTGGTGGAGGATTTCGTTGGCCACGGAGCTCGTTCGGATGCGAATTGGACGACACGGGAAGGTTTCTACTGTTTCCTTGCAGTATAGGTAAAATCCCCGTCTTGTGGTTGAATTGGCGTAGTTGGTGGCGTGTGGATCGTTTTCAGATGAACCGGTCTCCAAATTTACTTGTTGATCCCGGCGACAGTAGATCAAAGAGTCCAAGATGGCACGTGGTTTCTTATTCGAGTCAGTCTTCCATGCTCTGATCCTCCTCAAGTTTATTCATTGGGGCGGATTAGACAGAGCTTCGGCATAGATTCCTGCTAGCTCATTGGGGCTGCGACATTAGGGTTCCTCGTTGTGCCTACGCAATGGCAATATTTGGTGTCCGGTTCTTCAGATCATTTAAAGGATTTAATGGCGATGACTGCGGCTGCGAGGTGATGGTCCTTAGGGGCACGTGCACAAAGACTTTCCGGCTGCCATCGACAAGGTCAGGCCGGCTCCGGTATGGGGGAGCGGCGACAGCGGCACGTCTACGACCCATTATCTCAGCGGCAATGGTCGTTCGGTGGTCCATGGACTTCGATGTAATTTTTATTATGAATTAGGTGTTTTGTACTTCCGGTTTATCTTTTTAATAGATCTTGTCCTTTTCGCAAAAACAAAAGTCAGAAATGTTTTGTATATTTTATTTCCATCTGAGTGGGAAATCAATAAATACAAGTATTTGTTACTTCTTTACACATGTATAACTTTTGAATGAGATATAGTAGGACCACTTTCCTACTATTTTTTTAGGAGTATACATTTGTTGTCATTGCTCCATATTGCATTGGCTGTTTCGTATTGGCTGGATAGCACTATGGTTCATGGTTGCTAAAGCAAGGACATCAGCAATCTTCAACAACTATAATAGCCGCAACTGAAAAAAAGGCACATGCGGTAGAAATAAATGGCCACAACAACTATGATGTGAAGTTTGATGAAGGAATATTGTCCACACCACAAACTATGCTCGTTCACTGACCTTCTATAAACAACTAGTTTCACGTATAGACGAATCATCGTTGCTAGTGAGAGATTAAAAAAGTGCAGAGGAGAGAAAAAATGATGAGGAAGACGAGTGTCGCCTGCGGTTGGATGGTGCAACCTCTTTGGAAATCGGATGCATTGGGAATTTGATTCGGAGAAGGAAATGTATCGACCTACAGTGTGAAAATTAGCTGGCTCCACCCCATTCAAGATCGTGCATTTTACTCCCGACATTGTCGAGCTTGAGATTTCCTTCGAGTGGTGTACTAGACTACAAGCAAGCTTGGCAGACATGTACAACTGGTGGTGTATTTCAGACTCTTTCATATTTGGTGCACAATGCACATCACTCTATGATTTTGTAATGATCAAGTATATTCATGTTATTCCTGTAGTTGCGCAGGCAGAATCATCTTTAAGTCCATCGTGTCTTCTCTCACAAATAGGAAATGGATGTAATGCAGGAAATGAATAGATGGTTATAAGGAAACTTATACAAGTGTGATAAGAAATGGATCATTTGCTTCCTCAGAAAGAACGGATTATTAGCAGAAACTTGTCCAAACTGATGCAAGAAGTGCCTCCTTCTCTCCCCAAATGCTCTCTCGTAGTACTAACACTTGTTAAATTTGTAATTCGCAGGAAAAAAAACACCTGTTAATTTTGTGACGTGGTTCACTTTTTTTTAATCTCACCCAACAGAATTTAATCAAGGGACACCTCTGATGGTACTTTTGCATGATTACCCTTCAAGATGACCGAATTTCAGCGACAGATGTTCCCCCAAATCCACAAGGCCTCATCCTGTCCTTCCTCCGGCTTAACACCGGCGGTCTGCTCAGGGTTCCAAACTCATAGGGCTACACAAAACCGTTGAAGATAGTTCTAAACCTAGGCCAAAACGAAACTGGTGCAGGTAGTTTACTGAAACCCTGCTAATTCCCCGTGCTCACCTTCCAAACCATAATAGGGTTTCCGAACTACGGCGTGTTGGCCGACGGCGCGGCGGAAGGGCCGTAGATCCGCGTGGAGCAGGCCGACCTCGAGGACAGGGGCCAGTCCCCACCTCGTCTGCTGCCGCGGGACATGGTCCCCGCACTAGTAGAAAAAGGGCCTATTGTCCCGGTTCGTAAGGGCCATTTGTCCCGGTTTTTGAACCGGGACTAAAGTGTCGGTACTAATGCCCTTGACCTTTAGTCCCGGTTCTTACACAAACCGGGACAGATGGGCCTCCACGTGGCCGGAGCGGCGAGCCCAGGCAGGAGGCCCTTTGGTCCCGGTTGGTGGCACCAACCGGGACCAATAGGCATCCACGCGTCAGCATTTCAGGTGCTGGGGTTTTTGTTTTTTTTAAGGGGGGAGGGGGGGTTGGGGGTTTTGGGGGGTTAATTTAGGTGTTTCATATATTGTGTTAGCTAGCTAATTAATAGAGAGAAGTGTCCTCTCTTATCTCCGTGTTTGGTCGACGCTACGTACTATACGTATAGAGAGGACTAGACATGCTAACTAGTAAGCAAATGAAGGAAACAGAAGATCGTCATGAACATATGCATACAGAGAGAAGTGATATCGACCACCTCCCCTTCTCTGAGAGATTATTCGAACAACAAGTTCTCGTATATCTATCCGACGCTACTGGCTACATATATACAATATAAGTATCTCTTACAATATAATCTCCTAATTAAAAACGAGCTGATCAGGGTCCACATGGTATTCTCCGTCTTTAGCGATCACGTGGTCAAGAAAGAATACCGCCAATTCCTCTTGAATTCCTCGCATAGGATCTGGTGGTAGGAGTTCATCCCGCATCCGAAATATCTAATTTGAAGAAGTGGGTCAATACATATATATGAATAAATGAAACTGAACACAAATGATGGTAATAAAATAAAATTGTGAATATTATTATTTGCGCACTTCATGTTGTTTGTCAGAGTAGCCCCGCTCACAGGTCGTGTGGCGGATGGACTCGCAAATGCAGTATCTATAGTAATCATTTCCTTGTTCCTGCCACAACCACTTTACAAGAAATAGAGGTCAATCAAACTGATAACTAGCAAGCATGCTAAATGGTATTGATGAAACTAGCACTTCAATCACTAGGAGATGCGTGGAACATGCTACTATAGTACTTACTTTTGGGTGTCTAAATTGCAGCTTCTTCGGCAGTCCCGGAGTTTTTGAGGTGAATTTTTTCAAGCCCTGCCAGACAAAGAAAACAATTACTTGATATCAGGAAATGAACAAAGTTGCCGATATGGTGCGATAATGATCGATTTAACTTACTTATCTAGAATTTCAGTCATGTCCGCATACTCCTTGGGATCTTTTCGTCTCGAGTCTAAGACGGTTACTAGTCCCTGCTCAAGTTTAACCTCTAGGAGAATATAATGGAACCTGCGCACACATGCATAACTCATCAATTACATTACTATAACCTCGACTAATAAGGGAAACCGAATATGCACAAGACAGTAACAGTCACTTGAATTCGTAAGGGAAGAGTATTATAGCTTTGTTTTGATTTAATACAAACGATTGTAGCAGCTTGGCCTCGGTATCTTTGGCCTGAAATTCAACCATATATGCATCTATGAGATTCGTGTTAATGAACCCAATATCACCGATTTGTCTTTTCTTCAATTCGGCGATCTTCAATCTGCATAATATAGTGAGGATAATTAAAAATACATGCAATGAAAGAGCTGGCCTATATATAGAGACTTAATGACAGAAGTAGTACTACTTACAGGCAGTAGCAAGTGATCATTGATTTATCGTGGGCCTTTAGATTGAAAAACGCAAAGAACTCCTCAAATGGAACATTCAACACTTCAATTCCAATGAGGTCATGCTCCTTTCTAACTCTCAGCGTCAAAATATTCCTCCCCTCAAACTCTCTGCAGGTTTTCATGTACCAATCATGGAATCTTCGCATCATCGTTGTTAGAGATCTTTCATCTTTGACGAGAGGCTTCCCGTACACGTATTTGTGTTCGTCCACCTCCAAGAAATCATAATGTACATTGTCGGGCAGGTAATCTTCAAGATTGTTATAACAGGGCACCATCCCGCCCGGATCGTTAGCGACGATATCGCTAGACACCTGGAGGTGGGGGGGGGGGGGGGCGATTGGTTTGCTTGTTCGCCGAGCTGGGCAACTTTTTTCCCAGCTCGTCGTTCTGCTAACCTTTGACCACTGACAGTACTTCCCGACCATGACGCTTTGATAAATGACTTTGTAACAATGCGCTCATAGTTGCCTTTCACCGGAGACTTTGGTGGTTTCTTCAGGGTAGCCTGAGTACGCTTCGCTTTTACCGGATCTATCTTCTCCTCCGGAGGTGGATGTTTCTTTGCTTTCACCCCTTCAAAGAAGTTCTTCACTTCGGCTTGCACGATCTTCGTGTTTTCCTCCACGCTCCTCTCGTATGGTAACTTCTCTGGAGTCTTCAGAGAAGGACCGAATCTGTATTGCCTCCCGGCTCTGGCTGTACTGCTAGACGCCGGAGCAGACGGAGCGGCTGCAGCTGTCTTTCCTTTCTTATGAGGCGGAGGAGAAGGACTACGACGCGCCGGAGCAGCCGGAGCGGCGACGGGTCTCTTGATCCGCTCTTGTTGACGAGGCGGAGAAGGAGGAGGCTAGCTTGTAAGTTCATCTAGTACCACCCCTAGTTGGTTTTGGAGTATTGACGACAAAGTTGGTTGAGGGACTAATGCGTTTGTGAGAATTGCAGGATAACGCAGGTAGTGTCCCTCATTGATTCGGTTTACCTACCGGAGATGACCCCTAAAAATGTATGAAGACATTGAAGACAATGGTGGTATGAGAAGATATTCATATTGAAGACTATGATATTGAGAAGACATTGTGTGAAGACTATGGAGCGCGAAGACTGTGTGGTTTCGTTGTTTCCTTCTCTTCTTTGTTGAGTCATAGGAACCACCGTACTGTTAAGTGGGGTCCAAGTGAACTAAGTCAGAGTGACTGAAGTGATGCTCAACTCAAATCCTATGTCTTCGAGCGAAGACAATGAGAGCAAATCTTATCCAGAGCTGGATGAGTCAGCTTTGCTTGTAGCCCAAGTAAAGTTGCCGCGTGTGTTTGAAATCTGACCGTTGGAACACGTGTCAATTCCTTAGTGACCCAGGGTCATTTTGGACAAATCAGGTCGGGTTGCCTAGTGGCTATAAATAGCCCACCCCCTACACCATAAATTGGTGGCTGCTCAGAGTTTGTGCACGGCTTTTGTCGTTTGAGAGCAACCCACCTCGAAGCATTTGAGAGAGAGAAATCCTTGCGAGGACAAAGCCCAAACACCCAGAGCCAAAGAGTGTTAGGCATCACTGAAGTCTTTCTGTGTGTGTAACCTGAAGACTTATTACACTTGAGGACTGTGAATCCTCCAGCCGGTTAGGCGTCGCGTTCTGAGCATCCAAGAGTCATTGTGGATTGCCGCTGAACGAAGTCTGTGAAGGTTTGGAAGTCTCCCTTGAAGACTTACCAGAGTGATTGGGCGAGGACTGGGTGTCCTTAGCTCAAGGGGAATAAGGTGAAGACACGGTCTTCTGAGTTAAATCTCAGCCTCCCTAACCAGACGTACAGTTGTCACAGCAACTGGAACTGGTCCAACAAATCCTGTGTCTTCAACAAGCAACTGGTTCTATCCCTTCCAACCTTACTTAAGTTTGTCTTCGTGAAGTCATTGCCTATCTGTGTATCTGTTTGACTTCATTGCTTAACTACTATTGTTGATTGACTTCACACTATCTTCCATCTTGATCCTTACTACCTAACTGCTATTAGTCCTGTACTTTCACATCATTACATACTTGAATATGGCGTGTTTAGGGTAGTTTATCTTCCGCTGCATATCAATTAGGTTATTTCTGTTGTTTGTCTTTGAAACTTCCAAGTTTTGAAGACTTTCATAAAAATCGCCTATTCACCCCCCCCCTCTAGTCGATACTAGCACTTTCAATTGGTATCAGAGCAAGGTACTCCCTGTTCTGTGTGATTCGGTTTAACCACCTGGAGTTTAAGCTATGTCGACTGCAGGGATAATCAAGGTCTCCGCTGCTTGCCCCGTGTTCGATGGAACTGAATATCCCTACTGGAAGAATAAGATGCGCATGCATCTTGAAGCCATTGATGTCGACCTCTGGTATGTCGTCAAGAATGGCGTTCCCAAAACTGGTGAAGGTGTCACCCCCACTGATGTCAAGAAGTTCATTCAACTGGACTCTACTACAAAGAACATCATCTGTGGTCATCTGACCAAAGGACAGTATGGCCGTGTGAGTGCTCTAGAAACGTCGAAGCTAGTCTGGGACTGGCTATCCAAGGTCAACGAAGGCGTTTCAACCCAGAGAGATCAAAGAATCAGTGTTCTTCGCAACCTCTTCAACCACTTCAAGAGAAATGACAATGAAAATGTCCAGCTCACGTTTGATCGCCTCACTGATATCACAAATGAACTTCAAGCTCTTGGCGCAACTGAGATTACCAAGCATGAAATCGTCAAAACACTGCTGAGATCACTTGACAGCTCCTTTGACACCCTTGCCCTCATGATACAAGAACGTCCTGACTTCAAGACACTCGATCCGTCTGATATACTTGAGAGGCTCAACACACATGAGTTCTAGCTATCTGAGAAAAGAGATATCTATGGCCCAAACTATGGCCGAACTCGTGCTTTGAAGGCAAAAGTTGTTTCCTCATCTGAAGAAGAATTTGACTGCGGTTCTGAAGATCCTGAAGACATTGGAAGGGAACTTGCTATGCTTGTGAAGAAGTTCCAGAAATTCACTAAGAAGAAAGGCTTCAGAGAGTCTTCACGATCCAGCTCAAGGAATGATGAAGCTTCCACCCATGATCACAAGAAGAGAACCTGCCACAAGTGCAAGAAACCCGGTCACTACATATCTGAGTGTCCACAGTGGGACAATGAGAAGAAGAAGAAGAAACGCAAGGAATATGATTCCGATGACAAGAAGAAGAAGAAATCCACAAAGTCTTCTAAGTCTTCTTCCAAGTCTTCATCATACAAGAAGAGCTCATCTGGCAAGGCTCGTGCTTTTGTTGGCAAGGAAATGGATTCAAAGGAGGAGTCGTCTTCAGAGGAGGCGGAGGTGGAGTCTGGAGAGGAGTCTGACCCTGGCGTTGCAAGTCTGGCTCTAGCCACAGCCTATGTCGCCAAGTCCATCTTCAACACTGACGACAATGACTTCCACACCAACGCTGAAGCTAATGACGAAGACGATCCTACTCCCACCTACTGCTTCATGGCACGTGGTGCCAAGATAAAATCACGCGATGCTTACTTTCAAATTTCAAGTGAAGATGACTCTGATTGTGAATCCAAACCCAGCTACAAAACACTTGCTAAAATTGCAACTGAACAACAAAAGGCTATGGAACATACTCAAAAACTGTTAGACAAAAGCGATGACCTGTTGGACACTGAAATGACACGTTCACAGTCCTTAGTTGATGACATAAAAAATCTTCATGCTAAGTACCAAGAACTTGAAGGTCGTCATGAATCGCTCTCAACCACTTGTGAAAGGCTCTCCTATGATTATCTTCAAAGAAAACAAGAGCTTGAGAAATTGAGAGCGGCTCATGAAGATCTTCAAAAGGTGAATGAGTCACTTCGCACCCAACAGATCAGTTCCGCTCAGGATGGATTTGAACCACCATGTCTAAAATGCATTGAGCGTGATAATGCTACATCTGTTGCTGAATGTTCCACTGCTGCTACTGTTTCATTGTCTTCACCTACTGATGTGGTCACTAACCCCTCTACGGAGGATACCACTACTGTTGCTAATGAAAATGCTATGTTGAAGACATTTCTTGAAACAGGGATGTACAAAAGTTTGAAGGGACATCAGACTCTCTGCGATGTCCTCAAAAAGAAAGTTCTGAACCGAAACCCTAGGAAGGAGGGTGTTGGGTTCGAAAGGAAAATGAATGTTGATGGCTCGTACTGGAAGCCTGAGCAGTACCCCAAAACCACATGGGTTGCTGCAAAGGAGCCTTCAGTAGATCCATCGACCTTATCTGGCTTTACCTGTGCTAATCCTATTATCATTGATGAATCCTTTGATGCAAACTATAAGCTGTTCAAAAATCAGAATGGTGAAGTGTTTGCCAGGTACATTGGTACTAACTGCAGGAATGGACCACCTATGAAGAAGATCTGGGTACCTAAGCAGTACATTGAGAATCTTCCTGTGAATGTCGTCATGACACCACTAAGGAAGAAGACAAACCCTAGACCAATAGCTTCATGTGGCCCAAAGGCTTCATACAGATACAGGACTCACATGAGTCACCATAACACCAATGTTTTGCAGGGAAATCATGCTCAGACTTATGAATATGAGCGTGTTTCTTCGAACCGCTATGTTCATAGGACTAAGAACTTTTCTGCTTATTCATATGAGTATCATTCATCTCCTGCAAGGCTATTTGCTAGGGCTTCAAAGCCAAAATTCTCAGATGCTGCACTTAGACTCATTGCTTCTAAGCCTCTATTTAAGATGTGGGTGGCAAAGAAGAACTAACTCTCTTTTGTAGAAAACGGTCTCCAGCCAGCAATCAATGGCGTCCGATACTATTGCTGGGGACCTAAAACTCATTGAGGACGCACGATGAAATGTCATTCTATATGCTTCACATCTGAATTTCTTATCAGTCATACTATGTCCCTAACTTTGTTATAAGCTGTGACTGTCTCTATATATGTCAAATGCTTATGCTTCACAACACTCTTGTGAAGCCTATCCTCCTAACTGCATTGTAGGGTACATCACCAAAAGCTTCAGAATGGATTATGGACAGTGGATGCACAAATCATATGACTGGTGATCGAAGTCTTCTCATGGACTCAACCTTACGTCCATCCGACAAAAGTCACATTACGTTTGCTGACACTGGTAAAAGCAAGGTATTGGGTCTAGGTAGAGTTGCAATCTCAAAGGATCAACACATGGATAAAGTGATGCTTGTTGAATCCCTTGGTTTCAACTTAATGTCTGTCTCAATGCTTTGTGACTTGAACATGATTGTGATATCTGGCAAATATCGTTGCCTTGTACTAATGGAATCTGACAAATCTCTAGTCTTTGAAGGGTATCGAAAAGATGATCTATACATGGTAGATTTCTCAGCAGGTCCACAGCTTGCCGTGTGTCTTCTCACAAAAGCTTCAGAATGATGGCTCTGGCATCGAAGGCTGGGACATGCTGGCATGAGAAACTTACACTCACTTGTCAAGAAGAAGCATGACATTGGCATCGAGGATGTCAAGTTCAAGAAGGATCATCTGTGTTGTGCCTGTGAAGCTGGAAAGATGACAAGGGCAAAGCACCCCTCGAAGACAATCATGACAACATCACAACCCTTCGAGCTGTTACACATGGACTTATTTGGACCTACACACTACTCCACCCTCACAACAACTGCATGTCTCTATGGCTTCGTCATTGTTGATGACTACTCAAGATACACATGGGTTCATATAATTCTTTACAAGACTGAAGTGCAAGATGTCTTCAGGCGCTTCGCAAATCGAGAAATGAACAATTATGGCGTCAAGATCAAGCACATCAGAAGTGACAATGGCACTGAATTCAAGAACACTGGACTTGATCTGTATCTGGATACAATGGGAATCACTCATGAGTTCTCTGCTCCATACACACCTCAGCAGAATGGCATCGTCGAGCGCAAAAACAGAACCCTCATTGAGATGGCTCGGACAATGCTAGATGAGTACAAGACACCAAGAAAGTTCTGGCCTGAAGCTATTGATACAGCATGTCACATCATCAACCGTGTATACATTCATAAGCTTCTGAACAAAACATCTTATGAGCTACTTACTGGCAAGAAGCCAAATGTCAGTTACTTCAGAGTATTTGGAGCTAGATGCTGGATCAAGGATCCCCATCACAAGTCAAAATTTGCACCTAAGGCTCACAAAGGCTTCATGCTTGGCTATGGAAAGGATTCACACTCCTACAGAGTCTTCAACCTTTATCTCTACAAAATCGTTGAAACTGTGGATGTGAAATTTGATGAAACCAATGGTTCACAAAGAGAGATTCTGCCAAGTACACTGGATGAAGCTCCTTCAAACGAGGCAATCAAGCTGATGGGAACTGGTGAAATCATGCCCTCTGAAGCACAGCCTGAAGAGGAACTTATCATCTCTGCACCCAATCAACCTGAAGACAGTACTCAGACCGAAGACAATCCGTCCAATGATGACAATGATCAGCCAGAGCAAAATCTTCGTCCTGTTCATCCTCGTGTTGCAAATGAAGTTCAAATAGAGAAGATAATTGACAGCATCAATCCACCTGGTCCGCTCACTCGATCAAGAGCAACACAGCTAGCAAACTTCTGTGGGCACTTTTCATTTGTGTCAATATCAGAACCCAAGAAAGTTGCCGAAGATTTTATGGAACCTGAATGGATACAAGCCATGCAAGAAGAACTTCAACAGTTCAAACTGAATAATGTCTGGGAACTTGTCAAGCGACCTGATCCTCGCAAGCATAACATTATTGGAACAAAATGGATATATCGAAACAAGCAAGATGAGCATGGTCAAGTCGTCAGAAACAAAGCACGTCTTGTGGCTCAAGGATATACTCAAGTTGAAGGAATTGACTTCGATGAAACATTTGCTCCTGTTGCTAGGCTTGAAGCTATTCGCATACTGCTAGCCTATGCCAATCATCACAACATCTTGCTATATCAAATGGATGTAAAGAGTGCATTTCTCAATGGCAAGATTGAAGAAGAAGTATATGTCGCACAACCACCTGGCTTTGAAGATCCAAAACATCCTGATATGGTGTACAAGCTAAACAAAGCACTGTATGGCCTCAAACAAGCTCCTCGTGCCTGGTATGATACAATCAAAGACTTCCTGAAGAGCAAAGGCTTCAAACCTGGATCCCTCGATCCCACTCTCTTCACAAAGACATATGATGGTGAACTGTTTGTGTGCCAAATATATGTGGATGACATAATCTTCGGCTGCACCAACCAGAAGTATAGTGATGAGTTTGGGTACATGATGCAAGAGCAATATCAAATGTCCATGATGGGTGAGCTGAAGTTCTTCCTTGGTCTTCAAATTCGTCAGCAACGAAATGGCATCTTCATATCTCAAGAAAAATACCTCAAAGATTGTCTGAAGAAGTTTGGAATGGAAGACTGCAAAGGCTACACGACGCCAATGCCAGCCAAACACCATCTTGGTCCCGACGACAATGGTAAAGAGTTCGATCAAAAGGTATACTGCTCCATGATTGGTTCTTTGCTTTATTTATGTGCATCTAGGCCAGATATTATTCTTAGTGTTTGCATGTGTGCTCGATTCCAAGCGGCACCAAAGGAATCGCATCACTTAACTGTGAAGCGAATTCTTCGATATTTGGCTTACACCCCAACACTCGGATTATGGTATCCCAAGGGATCAAAATTTGATTTGGTTGGATTCTCGGATGCTGATTATGCTGGTGACAAGGTGGATCGCAAGTCTACATCAGGCACATGTCATTTTCTTGGTCGATCACTTGTCTGTTGGTCTTCGAAGAAGCAGAACTGTGTATCACTCTCAACTGTTGAATCTGAATACATTGCTGCTGGATCCTGTTGTGCTCAGCTTCTATGGATGAAGCAAACTCTCAAGGATTATGGCATCAACCTGAAACAAGTACCTCTCTTCTGCGACAACGAAAGTGCCATCAAAATAGCCAATAATCCAGTCCAACACTCGAAGACAAAGCACATTGAAATTCGTCATTACTTTCTCAGAGATCATGTTATGAAGAAAGATATCGATATCATTCACGTCAACACTGAAGAGCAACTGGCAGATATCTTCACAAAGCCCTTGGATGAGAAAAGGTTTTGCAAGTTACGGTGTGAGCTAAATATCTTGGAATCCTCTAATGTCCTGTGATCAGGCACACATCCTAACACTTATGCATGTTGATGACTTAGATGTGCAACACACAAAGTAATGTATATCTTCAATCAATGAAGATTTACACTCTGAGTGTGAATATATTAACATGGAATTTGACTTCGGAGCGCCACGATAATTGTGCGCCGTGTCTGGGTCTAATACTTCCTATACGGTGGGTAACGCCACCACCAACTTTCTCTGCTTGAAGTGTTTCACTCAAGGCGTTATACTTCAATAACTTCGCATTTGGTTTGTCTTCAGTTTCAATTTGTCTTCATGACTTTCTACACTATGATGATTTGATTGCTTTCTGATATATATATATATATATATATATATATATATATATATATATATATATATATTAGTGTTCTGTCCTCTACAGCATTCACTTATAGCTATGTCTTCAAGATTAGATCTTTTGAACTAAGTGAATGTGATCGGACCCTAATCTCTCTATGCTTCCTATCTCAAACTCTATCTGTCCAAATCATATGCATTCTATTGAAACTGTCGAATGTCTTCTCTGCGTCCTAGTCAGCAGAAGGCAAAGAGACAAACATTAAATCAGTTTTAAATGACTTATCTTTATTGTTGAAATCCGGAGAAGCCGGAACAACTCTCCGACATGCCTAGCGGGCGTGGGAACGTGGGACAACCCTGAGTATGTTGCATGCGTGCCACGTGCCCCTCAGAGGTGAACCGCCAGGGGCACCAGCGTAATTGCGCTGTGTCTCTCACCTACTTATAAATACTTGTCCCCTGCGGTAAAGATATCCTTCTTCCACCTCTCCACCTCTGTCAAAACCCTAGCGCCACCGCTAGCTTGCGACGACGCCGGCGACGAACCGCTTAGCTGCCGCGACTTCTCCGACGCCGTCCTCACACCGGCCGCGGACATCGTGTTGGGGAACATAGTAATTTCAAAAAAAATTCTACTCACACGCAAGATCATGGTGATGCATAGCAACGAGAGGGGGAGTGTATCTTCATACCCTTGAAGATCGCTAAGCGGAAGTGTTTATCAACGCGGTTGATGTAGTCGTACGTCTTCACGATCCGACCGATCCAAGTACCGAATGCACGGCACCTCCGAGTTCTGCACACGTTCAGCTCGATGACGTCCTCGCCTTCTCGATCCAGCAAGACGAGCGAAGTAGTAGATGAGTTCCGGCAGCACGACGACGTGGTGACGGTGTTGGTGAAGAACAATCTCCGCAGGGCTTCGCCTAAGCACTACGGAAACTATGACGGAGGATAAACTAGAGGGGACGGGGTTGCCGGCACATGGCTTGGTGTTTCTTGATGTGTCTTTGGTGCTAGCCCTACCCCTCTATTTATATGTTGAGCCTTGGGGTCGAAACTTGGAGTAAAAGCCTCCACAAAGTCGGTTTCACCCGAAAGGCAAGAGTCCTTCTCGGACTCCAGGGCCAGACGCCAGGGTTCCCGGCGTCTGGACCCAGACGCCAGGGACCCTGGCGTCTGGCCTCTGGACTCCGCAAAACTTCTTTTTTCGCTTTCCAAAAACCTTGTGGGCTTTCCCCTTTGGCCCAAATAACGTGTTCTCGTACCCAAACACTTCGGGAAACATCCGGAACCCCTTCCGGTGAATTCCGGAACCCTTCCGGAGATCAAACACTATTATCCCATATATCAAACTTTATCTCCGGACCATTCCGGAGTTCCTCGTCATGTCCATGATCTCATTCGAGACTCCGAACAACATGCAGTTACCAACATGCATAACTCATATAATACTATATCGTCAACGAAATGTTAAGTGTGCGGACCCTACGGGTTCGAGAACTATGTAGACATGACCGAGACATGTTTCCGGTCAATAACCAATAGAGGGACCTGGATGCCCATATTGGCTCCCACATATTCTACGAAGATCTTTATCGGTCAAACCGCATAACAACATACGTTGTTCCCTTTGGCATCGGTATGTTACTTACCCAAGATTCGATCGTCGGTATCCAATACCTAGTTCAATCTCGTTACCGGCAAGTCTCTTTAATCGTTCCATAATACATCATCTCGCAACTAACTCATTAGTTGCAATGCTTGCAAGTCTTAAGTGATGTGCATTACCGAGAGGGCCCAGAGATACCTCTCCGACATTCGGAGTGACAAATCCTAATCTCGAAATACGCCAACCCAACAAGTACCTTTGGAGACACCTGTAGAGCACCTTTATAATCACCCAGTTACGTTGTGACGTTTGGTAGCACACAAAGTGTTCCTCCGGTAAACGGGAGTTGCATAATCTCATAGTCATAGGAACATGTATAAGTCATGAAGAAAGCAATAGCAACATACTAAACGATCGGGTGCTAAGCTAACGGAATGGATCATGTCAATCAGATCATTCAACTAATGATGTGATCCCGTTAATCAAGTAACAACTCTTTGTCCATGGTTAGGAAACATAACCATCTTTGATTAACAAGCTAGTCAAGTAGAGGCATACTAGTGACACTCTGTTTGTCTATATATTCACACATGTATTATGTTTCCGATTAATACAATTTTAGCATGAATAATAAACATTTATCATGATATAAGGAAATAAATAATAACTTTATTATTGCCTCTAGGGCATATTTCCTTCAGTCTCCCACTTGCACTAGAGTCAATAATCTAGATCACATCACCATGTGATTAACATCGATAGTTCACATTATCATGTGATTAGCACCCATAGTTCACATCGCCATGTGACCAACACCCAAAGGGTTTACTAGATTCAGTAATCTAGTTCACATCGCTATGTGATTAACACCCAAAGAGTACTAAGGTGTGATCATGTTTTGCTTGTGAGAGAATCTTAGTCAACGGGTCTTTCACATTCAGATCCGTTATGTATTTTGCAATTTTCTATGTCTACAATGCTCTGCATGGAGCTACTCTAGATAATTGCTCCCACTTTCAATATGTATCTAGATCGAGACTTAGAGTCATCCAGATCGGTGTCAAAACTTGCATCGACGTAACCCTTTACGACGAACCTTTTTGTCACTTCCATAATCGAGAAAACATATCCTTATTCCACTAAAGATAATTTTGACCGCTGTCCAGTGATCTACTCCTAGATCACTATTGTACTCCCTTGCCAAACTCAGTGTAGGGTATACAATAGATCTGGTACACTGCATGGCATACTTTATAGAACCTATGGCCAAGGCATAAGGAATGACTTTCATTCTCTTTCTATCTTCTGACGTGGTCAGGTTTTGAGTCTTACTCAATTTCACACCTTGTAACACAGGCAAGAACTCTTTCTTTGACTGTTCCATTTTGAACTACTTCAAAATTTTGTCAAGGTATGTACTCATTGAAAAAACTTATCAAGCGTCTTGATCTATCTCTATAGATCTTGATGCTCAATATGTAAGCAGCTTCACCAAGGTCTTTCTTTGAAAAACTCCTTTCAAACATTCCTTTATGCTTTGCGGAATAATCTACATTATTTCCGATCTACAATATGTCATTCACATATACTTATCAGAAATGCTGTAGTGCTCCCACTCACTTTCTAGTAAATACAGGCTTCACCGCAAGTCTGTATAAAACTATATGCTTTGATCAACTTATCAAAGCGTATATTCCAACTCCGAGATGCTTGCACCAGTCCATAGATGGATCGCTGGAGCTTGCGTATTTTGTCAGCACCTTTAGGAAAAACCTTCTGGTTGCATCATATACAACTCTTCTTTAAATCCATTAAGGAATGTAGTTTTGTTTATCCATTTGCCAGATTTCATAAAAAAGCGGCAATTGCTAACATGATTTGGACAGACTTAAGCATCGTTACGAGTGAGAAAATTTCATCGTAGTCAACACCTTGAACTTTGTCAAAAAAACCTTTTTCGACAAGTCTAGCTTTGTAGATAGTAACACTACTATCAACGTCCGTCTTCCTCTTGAAGATCCATTTATTTTCTATGGTTTGTTGATCATCGGGCAAATCCATCAATGTCCATACTTTGTTCTCATACATGGATCATATCTCAGATTTCATGGCCTCAAACCATTTTGCGGAATCTGGGCTCATCATCGTTTCCTCATAGTTCGTAGGTTCGTCATGGTCAAGTAACATGACCTCCAGAATGGGATTACCGTACCACTCTGGTGCGGATCTCACTCTGGTTGACCTGCGA
The DNA here is from genome assembly GCA_963921465.1 of Triticum timopheevii. NCBI lineage: Eukaryota > Viridiplantae > Streptophyta > Magnoliopsida > Poales > Poaceae > Triticum > Triticum timopheevii. The sequence continues at coordinate 43,546,187 of OY997272.1, read as the reverse complement.
GGTTCGGTAGTAACTTGATCTGAAGTTACATGATCATCATCATTAGCTTCCTCACTAATTGGTGTAGTAGTCACAGGAACAGATTTCTGTGATGAACTACTTTCCAATAAGGGAGAAGGTACAATTACCTTATCAAGTTCTAGTTTCCTCCCACTCACTTCTTTCGAGAGAAACTCCTTCTCTGGAAAGGATCCATTCTCAACAACGAATGTCTTGTCTTCGGATCTGTGATAGAAGGTGTACCCAACAGTCTCCTTTGGGTATCCTATGAGGACGCATTTCTTAGATTTGGGTTTGAGCTTATCAGGATGAAACTTTTTCACATAAGCATCACAACCCCAAACTTTAAGAAACGACAACTTTGGTTTCTTGCTAAACCACAGTTCATATAGTGTCGTCTCAACGGATTTAGATGGTGCCCTATTTAATGTGAATGCAGCTGTCTCTAATTCATGATCCCAAAACGATATTGGTAAATCGGTAAGAAACATCATAGATTGTACTATATCCAATAAAGTACGGTTATGACGTTTGGACACACCATTATGATCTGGTGTTCCAGGTGGCATGAATTTGTGAAACTATTCCACATTGTTTTAATTGAAGACCAAACTCGTAACTCAAATATTTGTCTCCGCGATCAGATCGTAGAAACCTTATTTTCTTGTCACGATGATTTTCCACTTCACTCTGAAATTCTTTGAACTTTTCAAATGTTTCAGACTTATGTTTCATCAAGTAGATATACCCATATCTGCTCAAATCATCTGTGAAGGTCAGAAAATAACGATACCCGCCACGAGCCTTAACACTCATCGGATCGCATACATCAGTATGTATTATTTCCAATAAGTCAGTTGCTCGCTCCATTGTTCCGGAGAACGGAGTTTTAATCATCTTGCCCATGAGGCATGGTTCGCAAGCATCAAGTGATTCATAATCAAGTGATTCCAAAATCCCATCAGCATGGAGTTTCTTCATGCGCTTTACACCAATATGACCTAAACGGCAGTGCCACAAATAAGTTGCACTATCATTATTAACTTTGCATCTTTTGGTTTCAATATTATGAATATGTGTATCACTACGATCGAGATCCAATGAACCATTTTCATTGGGTGTGTAACCATATAAGGTTTTATTCATCTAAACAGAACAACAGTTTATTCTCTTACTTAAATGAATAACCGTATTGCAATAAACACGATCAAATCATATTCATGCTCAACACAAACACCAAATAACATTTATTTAGGTTCAACACTAATCCCGAAAGTATAGGGAGTGTGCGATGATGACATATCAATCTTGAAACTGCTTTCAACACACATCGTCACTTCACCCTTAACTAGTTTCTGTTTATTCTGCAACTCCCGTTTCGAGTTACAACTCTTAGCAACTGAACTAGTACCAAATACCGAGGGGTTGCTATAAACACTAGTAAAGTACACATCAATAACATGTATATCAAATATACCTTTGTTCACTTTGCCATCCTTCTTATCCGCCAAATACTTGGGGTAGTTCTGCTTCCAGTGACCAGTCCCTTTGCAGTAGAAGCACTTAGTCTCAGGCTTAGGTCCAGACTTGGGCTTCCTCACTTGAGCAGCAACTTGCTTGCCATTTTTCTTGAAGTTCCCTTCTATCCCTTTGCCCTTTTCTTGAAACTAGTGGTCTTGTTAACCATCAACACTTGATGTTCTTTCTTGATTTCTACCTTCATCGATTTCATCATCATGAAAAACTCGGGAATCATTTTCGTCATCCCTTGCATTCTATAGTTCATCACAAAGTTCTACTAACTTGGTGATGGTGACTAGAGAATTCTATCAATCACTATCTTATCTGGAAAATTAACTCCCACTTGATTCAAGCGATTGTAGTACCCAGACAATCTGAGCACATGCTCACTAGTTGAGCGATTCTCCTCCATCTTTTAGCTATAGAACTTGTTGGAGATTTCCTATCTCTCAACTCGGGTATTTGCTTGAAATATTAACTTCAATTCCTGGAACATCTCATATGGTCCATGACGTTCAAAACGTCTTTGAAGTCCCGATTCAAAGCCGTTAAGCATGATGCACTAAATTATCAAGTAGTCATCATATTGAGCTAGCCAAACGTTCATAACGTCTGCATCTGCTCGTGCAATAGGTCTGTCACCTAGCGGTGCATCCAGGACATAATTCTTCTGTGCAGCAATGAGGATAAACCTCAGATCACGGATCCAAACCGCATCATTGCTACTAACATCTTTCAACACAATTTTCTCTAGGAACATATCAAAATAAACATATGAAAACAACAACGCGAGCTATTGATCTACAACATAATTTGCAAAATACTACCAGCACTAAGTTCATGATAAATTTAAGTTCAATTAATCATATTACTTAAGAACTCCCACTTAGACAGACATCTCTCTAGTCATCTAAGTGATCACGTGATCGAAATCAACTAAACCATAACCGATCATCACGTGAGATGGAGTAGTTTTCAATGGTGAACATCTCTATGTTGATCGTATCTACTATATGATTCACGCTCGACCTTTTGGTCTCCGTGTTCCGAGGCCATATCTGCATATGCTAGGCTCGTCAAGTTTAACCTGAGTATTCTGCATGTGCAAAACTGGCTTGCACCCGTTGTAGATGGACGTAGAGCTTATCACACCCGATCATCATGTGGTGTCTGGGCACGACGAACTTTGGCAACAGTGCATACTCAGGGAGAACACTTCTTGATAATTTTTAGTGAGAGATCATCTTAAAATGCTACCGTCAATCAAAGCAAGATAAGATGCATAAAGAATAAACATCACATGCAATCAATATAAGTGATATGCTATGGCCATCATCATCTTGTGCTTGTGATCTCCATCTCCGAAGCACCGTCGTGACCACCATCGTCACCGGCACGACACCTTGATCTCCATCGTAGCATCGTTGTCATTTACGCCATCTATTGCTTCTACGACTATCGCTACCGTTTAGTGATAAAGTAAAGCAATTACAGGGCGTTTGCATTTCATAAAATAAAGCGACAACCATATGGCTCCTGCCAGTTGCCGATAACTTCGGTTATAAAACATGATCATCTCATACAATAAAATATAGCATCACGTCTTGGCCATATCACATCACAACATGCCCTGCAAAAACAAGTTAGACGTCCTCTACTTTGTTGTTGCAAGTTTTACGTGGATGCTACGGGCTGGGCAAGAACCGTTCTTACCTACGCATAAAAACCACAACGATAGTTTGTCAAGTTGGTGTTGTTTTAACCTTCGCAAGGACCGGGCGTAGCCACACTCGGTTCAACTAAAGTTGGAGAAACTGACACCTGCCAGCCACCTGTGTGCAAAGCACGTCGGTAGAACCAGTCTCGCGTAAGCGTACGTGTAATGTCGGTCTGGGCCGCTTCAACCAACAATACCGCCGAACCAAAGTATGACATGCTGGTAAGCAGTATGACTTATATCGCCCACAACTCACTTGTGTTCTACTCGTGCATATAACATCAACGCATAAAACCTAGGCTCGGATGCCACTGTTGGGGAACGTAGTAATTTCAAAAAAAAATTCTACTCACACGCAAGATCATGGTGATGCATAGCAACGAGAGGGGGAGTGTATCTTCATACCCTTGAAGATCGCTAAGCGGAAGCGTTTATCAACGCGGTTGATGTAGTCGTACGTCTTCACGATCCGACCGATCCAAGTACCGAATGCACGGCACCTCTGAGTTCTGCACACGTTCAGCTCGATGACGTCCTCGCCTTCTCGATCCAGCAAGATGGGCGAAGTAGTAGATGAGTTCCGGCAGCACGACGGCGTGGTGACGGTGTTGGTGAAGAACAATCTCCGCAGGGCTTCGCCTAAGCACTACGGAAACTATGACGAAGGATAAACTAGAGGGGACGGGGTTGCCGGAACACGTCTTGGTGTTTCTTGATGTGTCTTTGGTTCTAGCCCTACCCCTCTATTTATATGTTGAGCCCTGGGGTCGAAACTTGGAGTAAAAGCCTCCACAAAGTCGGTTTCACCCGAAAGGCAAGAGTCCTTCTCGGACTCCAGGGCCAGACGCCAGGGTTCCCGGCGTCTGGACCCAGACGCCAGGGACCCTGGCGTCTGGCCTCTAGACTCCGCAAAACTTCCTTTTTCGCTTTCCAAAAACCTTGTGGGCTTTCCCCTTTGGCCCAAATAACGTGTTCTCGTACCCAAACACTTCGGGAAACATCCGGAACCCCTTCCGGTGAATTCCGGAACCCTTCCGGAGATCAAACACTATTATCCCATATATCAAACTTTATCTCCGGACCATTCCAGAGTTCCTCGTCATGTCCATGATCTCATTCGGGACTCCGAACAACATTCGGTTACCAACATGCATAACTCATATAATACTATATCGTCAACGAAACGTTAAGCGTGCGGACCCTACGGGTTCGAGAACTATGTAGACATGACCGAGACATGTTTCCGGTCAATAACCAACAGCGGGACCTGGATGCCCATATTGGCTCCCACATATTCTACGAAGATCTTTATCGGTCAAACCGCATAACAACATACGTTGTTCCCTTTGTCATCGGTATGTTACTTACCCGAGATTCGATCGTCGGTATCCAATACCTAGTTCAATCTCGTTACCGGCAAGTCTCTTTACTCGTTCCATAATACATCATCTCGCAACTAACTCATTAGTTGCAATGCTTGCAAGGCTTAAGTGATGTGCATTACCGAGAGGGCCCAGAGATACCTCTCCAACATTCGGAGTGACAAATCCTAATCTCGAAATACGCCAACACAACAAGTACCTTTGGAGACACCTGTAGAGCACCTTTATAATCACCCAGTTACATTGTGACGTTTGGTTGCACACAAAGTGTTCCTCCGGTAAACGGGAGTTGCATAATCTCATAGTCATAGGAACATGTATAAGTCATGAAGAAAGCAATAGCAACATACTAAACAATCGGGTGCTAAGCTAACGGAATGGGTCATGTCAATCAGATCATTCAACTAATGATGTGATCCCGTTAATCAAATAACAACTCTTTGTCCATGGTTAGGAAACATAACCATCTTTGATTAACAAGCTAGTCAAGTAGAGGCATACTAGTGACACTCTGTTTGTCTATATATTCACACATGTATTATGTTTCCGGTTAATACAATTTTAGCATGACTAATAAACATTTATCATGATATAAGGAAATAAATAATAACTTTATTATTGCCTCTAGGGCATATTTCCTTCACATCGTCCTCTCCGCCGTCGCCGTAGGTGTCCTCCGTCGCCAAGTTAGAGCACGGTGGGTTGAACTGCTCGGTCTCCTATTCTTCCATCTAGCAGTTCTTCGTGCGGTAATTATAACTCTATTTTTACCACCTTTTTGATCTTCAACATTCATCCTGTTTACTGAAAGTGGTTTCTGTCTATTCAAGTTAGATCTATTCTGTCTGCATCTCATACTGCCTAGTCGATTCACTTAGATTTCCTGTCTAGTTTGATTCCTCACTTGTACTTATTCACGGATTGGTACAAATCTGGAACCAACTCACCTAAATAAGTGAATGTCTTCGCATCATGAGGTCAATGTCTTCAAACTGATTTATCTTCAAAATCTTCTGAGAATGCATATGACCTCTTCCCCTTCCCTCGCATCTCTAATGCTGTCACAGGTACATGTCCGTGGGAGAATCCCTTGGTTCTCATAGTCTGCATTCGTTTGCAAAATACTTACAGCATCATATAAATTCTCCTGAAGCCAGTTCCTGCTTGACCAGCAAGCGTAAATCTCTGAAGACTTTGAACGTATTGAAGCCTTTCAGCTTGAAGTTCATGGCTGCAGACAAATCAGCAAGGAAGGGTGGCAGACAGCGCAGGGAAGGAACATCCAAAGATCTGCCCGATGACTTAGCAGAACTATACAAGACAGATCCTGAAGAGAATTATCATCAGAGAAAGACGCGAATCCAATGGATTCGACGCTATTGTGCTGAGGAGTGGTTTAATTACAAGTTTGTGATGAAGGAATATGCAGAGAAGAATGCCATCAAGAGACCTTGGGGTGATATCCTCTATCGAGGCCTTCAACCAAAGAGCCGAGCTGAAGCCATTGACCAAGGCTTCTATCCTTGCATGGTCCATGGACCACAGCCTGTGAATGCAGATCCCACCTCACTACTCTGGTGTCGTGACGATTCTCTCTTCAAGCGCAACTACCAGTTTGCTGTGGCTTCGGCCAAGAAGAACAAGAAGTCTTTGGGTTTGGACTTCAACCCAGGTACCTCTGCTCCCCGTGCTGACAGCTCTCGTGACGCTAATCCCAATGTCATCAGCCCCTTCTCCAACCTTGACGGCCTCATCACCTACATCATGGTCCAAGGTGCCAGAGTAGATCATTCTGACAATGGTGCTGACTCCGATGAAGCCCCAGCTCCTCCTCCAAAGCCGCAGAAGCAAAAGAAGTCAAAGGCTTCAACCTCAGCTGCACCTCCGAAGACTTCTCGTGCGAAGCCACTGGCCACTGCACCTCCTGAAGCCAGTGTGCAGTCTGAAGATCAATCCCGTGTCTCCAAGAGAACGGAGAAGAAAAAGCAACTTGTCAGACCATCTGATCAAAGAGCCTTGACTCCTGCTGCAATTCTGCGTGAAGAATCCATTGATCTATCAAGTGATGAAGATCTTGCTGATGATGCCCTTGAGCAGCTGATAAAGAGCAAGGAAGAAGCATAAATCTTCAGCAACTTGCCTCTCTTTGATGTGGCCATCATTCAAAATTTCATTGATGAGTGGTTCGACACCCCCAACGTCAGCTTTGAAGATTTACAGCTCCCCATTGGCCTCAGCGTCGCCTTCAATGGCGCTATTACTTCTGAGCTAGCTCTCGCTCAACGCATCGTTGAGCTCAAGAACAAGATTGATTATGAGAAGGCTCAATTCAAGAAGCATGTGGCCAAGCTAAGTGTTCAAGACGTCCGCAACTTCAAAGTCATGCTACATGAACTTAAAGAAGCTTTTCTGAAGAAGCGTGAAGAAGCCCAGGGCTCTCGAGAGCGCATGAAGATGTTGGCTGATAAGTATGTGCTCGCCTACAACGAGGCTGAGAAGCGCAAGTCACATGGCCGTCCTGGCATTGACCCCAGGATGGCTGCAAAGAAGAAGAAGAAGCACCCTGCTGATCAGCCTGAACCTTCAAGCCGAGAAGCCCCTCACATTATCTTCCCAAGCAGCATGACTGGCTCGAAGCCAAAGGTCACCACAACAGCTTCAGAACAGAAGAAGACGAGGGCTGCCGAGGCTGAAGCCAGAAAGGGAAAGAACACTGAAGCCTCGGATGCCGCTCCCTCCAAGAAGAAGCGCAAGACCAAGAAGACTAGGGCTGCTTCCACAGAGCCCTTAGTCGTTGAACCCATTTCCGTGGTTCGCCCAGCGTCAGAACATCAAGAACGGCGAATGATAGTCCATGAGCCTGCTTCCACAGAGGCTCATGAAGCTGAAGATAGTCCATGCTGCTGAAGACGTTGGTCATGATGACAATGTAGCTGATGATGAAGTTCTTCGTCAGATCGAACATGACGTGGTATCATCGCCTGTTCATACGAACAACAAACTCATCAGCATTGGTCGTCCACTGACGCCAATTGCTCAGGATGCATCGTGGGCTGATCACCCACAACTCCAAGACTCCCCAAGTACTCCCCAACAAAAACAACATGCTACACCCAACGTGCAAGAAGAGGATGAAGACTTTCAGGCCCAGCCAACTCCATCTCCTAAGGCGAAGCCAGCACTTCGCAGGCTTCGCAGAGGACAAAGGCCTCAAGTCCCTCTGTCGAGCGTTCCAGAAGGAGAAGTGCAACGTTCACCCATTGCACATCAAGTATTTTCTGAGCCTACTCCAACAATGAATGTCTCTGAGTCCGAAGCACATGCTGCTGAAGACATTCCGGCTGCATCAGCCGAGGAAAATGAAGAAGAAGTACGTGTACCTACTCCCCCAGTAATTGAAGAAGAAGAAGTTCCTGACGTGAACGTGCCTGTGCCCGATCCTCCTGCTCATCAAGAGGAGGTTGACAATGTTGAGGCTGCCACCACCAACGCCAATGAAGCCAGTGACGTAGTCATGGCTGACGCTAATGTGGAGCCTGCGCCAACTAGTGTGCCTGAAGCAAATGTGGCCACTGAACCTGAAACCAATGAGGATGCTGCATCTGAAGCCAATGAGGATGCTGCACCTGAAGCTAATATGACAACTGCTCCCGGAGCACCTGTCGTGCAGCCTGATGACTCAGCTGTTGCCCCTGCTCCTGTTCCGCCACCAAGGCCTCACACCATTGAGCAAGCATACAATCACGGTCAGCTTACCACTGTCCGTTGGCCCATTCTGGTGCCTTCGCCTACTGCCTCAGGACCGCAATTTGACTATCATGTTGAGCATAGGCCACAGGTCCAGAAGCCAAAGCCCAGGTTGCCAAGGTTTCCAGGTACTGCCAACTCACCAGGGTCCTTCAATGCTAATGTCTTCAAAAGCCACAATACCTTCTTTGACAGCGCCAAGAACCCCTACTCCAAGCCAAGGATATCATCAGATCGGTTCTGGAGCTATCAGCAGAGAATCTATTACTCATGCGTACTATATGATCAAGGGCGCATTTTCCCTCATATGCGCCTTGACACTAAAGCTATTGCTGGACTGCCGTGCTTAGAAGAAGCACTTGATTGCTTTCGTGATGCTGGTCTGCTCCACTTTGTGACAGACAAAGAACATTGGAATGAAGAGCTATTGCTTCAATTCTATGCCACTCTGCACATTCGCGGCTACTATAGGGACATCAAGACATGGGTTCTCGAGTGGATGACTGGAAATGTTCATCATGAAGCCAAAGCTATGGATATTATTGAGCTTACAGGGCTAGCCACTCCTGGAGAACTATATCAACCTGACTGTCAGCTACACCACAATGCTATGGAAAGTATCTTCCATAAGCCAGAACCCAATATGAGCCAGATGTTGAGCATGATGAAGCCTTTGCCATCTGACGCTGAGTATCCCACACATTTCTTTGTTGAAGACCTTGAGTATTTGCCTCGCACCATATATCATATCATCAGGCGAACTCTATGGCCAGTCAAAGGACACTCATCAGCAGCCAAGCTTGAAGGAGCTATGAAGACTTTGGTCTTCTATATTCTCAATGGCATCAGCTTCAACACTCAGGAATTCTTCATCAGGCAACTTGCTGCTTCCGCCTCATCAAACGACACTCATCTGTCAATTATCAGCCCTCTGCTCGCAATCATATAATCTTTCTGCCAGAGGTTGATATGTCAGTTGATGCTATATACTCTGACCCTGCCAAGACGCCGCTTTGTCTTCAGAATGTTGAGCACCAAAGCTTCACTCAGCCTATTGAAGGTGTTCAAGCAGCGACGCGAATCTATCCACTGGCTGGTAACACTCGTCTACCTCATAGAGCGCCCACTGAAGCCACTGAAAGCACCATTGCACAAAGGCCTCGGAAGCGTTCTCGCGTTCTCAATGACCGAAAACTTCTTGTGGCCCTTCATCAGAAACAGGATAAGCATCATTTCTGGCTCAAGAGACAGATGCAAAGCCTCTTGGTGGATGTCAATCACATTCGCAACCTTGCCACCAAGAATGCCTTTGTTGCTCATGAAACTTGCCGGCGATCATGGAAGAGTTTGACCCTGCTCAGTGCTGAAGCTGATCTTCAAGACGATGGCTTCAATGAAAGATTCCAGTTTGACTCCACTCCTCCACAGACTGCTGTCTTACGTTGCACTCCATCTCTTGAAGACTCTGAATATTCTTCCTCCGCGGCAATAGTAAATGCCAGAGTGATCGATGATGAAGATGATGCTACTTCACCACCTCCTACAACTGCGCGCATTGACACTGCACCAAGTTCATCTGCACCGCCAACCAACGCCGACAACCCTGCTGCTTCACCTACTCATGATGACGAGTAGATGCTCTATGTCTTCAAACCTTTTTGGTCCTTACTGACAAAAGGGGGAGAAGCGTATGAGTTGATAGTCTTCAAGCGGGTTCGTATGGGCGGTTGCATTATATTTTGCTACGTGCTTACAACTCTTTCGTTTTGAAACATTTGGTTCTTTGAGTTGTAACACCTAAATTTGATGGTCGTCTGCTACTTCTGCTACTTATTTGCTTTACTATGATGCGATGATAAATTCCGCATGTGCGATGATAACTTCCGCACTTGGATCATTCTGCAGACGTCCATTTTTCATTATGCATGTCATTCTACTTGCTATATCATTTCATGCATGATGAATTATCTTCATAAGTTGAAGTGGATCTCCAGAAGTACAACCTGCCATGTGCATTTGCATTCCAAAAGCAAATTACTTATATGCACATCTTCAGGGGGAGCCCTTGCACCTTATGAAGACAATTCCCTATCCTTACAATTTCACATACTTTATCCCCGTTGAAAACTTCAACCAGTTTGTCATCAATCACCAAAAAGGGGGAGATTGTAAGTGCATCTAGTGCCACCCCTAGTTGGTTTTGGAGTATTGACGACAAAGTTGGTTGAGGGACTAATGCTCAACTCAAATCCTATGTCTTCGAGCGAAGACAATGAGAGCAAACCTTATCCAGAGCTGGATGAGTCAGCTTTGCTTGTAGCCCAAGTAAAGTTGCTGCGTGTGTTTGAAATCTGACTGTTGGAACACGTGTCAATTCCTTAGTGACCCAGGGTCATTTTGGACAAATCAGGTCGGGTTGCCTAGTGGCTATAAATAGCCCACCCCCTACACCATAAATTGGTGGCTGCTCAGAGTTTGTGCACGGCTTTTGTCGTTTGAGAGCAACCCACCTCGAAGCATTTGAGAGAGAGAAATCCTTGCGAGGACAAAGCCCAAACACCCAGAGCCAAAGAGTGTTAGGCATCACTGAAGTCTTTCTGTCTGTGTCCTGAAGACTTATTACACTTGAGGACTGTGAATCCTCCAGCCGGTTAGGTGTCGCGTTCTGAGCATCCAAGAGTCATTGTGGATTGCCGGTGAACGAAGTCTGTGAAGGTTTGGAAGTCTCCCTTGAAGACTTACCAGAGTGATTGGGCAAGGACTGGGTGTCCTTAGCTCAAGGGGAATAAGGTGAAGACACGGTCTTCTGAGTTAAATCTCAGCCTCCCTAACTAGACGTACAGTTGTCACAGCAACTGGAACTTGTCCAACAAATCATGTGTCTTCAACAAGCAACTGGTTCTATCCCTTCCAACCTTACTTAAGTTTGTCTTCATGAAGTCATTGCCTATCTGTGTATCTGTTTGACTTCATTGCTTAACTACTATTGTTGATTGGCTTCACACTATCTTCCTTCTTGATCCTTACTACCTAACTGCTATTAGTCCTGTACTTTCACATCATTACATACTTGACTATGGCGTGTTTAGGGTAGTTTATCTTCCGCTGCATATCAATTAGGTTATTTCTGCTATTTGTCTTCGAAACTTCCAAGTTGTGAAGACTTTCCTAAAAATCGCCTATTCACCCCCCTCTAGTCGATACTAGCACTTTCATAGCTGCTCGGGCGCGCCGGCGCAGGCGGAGAAGGAGGCGGAGTGCCGCCATGCGCCGGAGAAGGAGCTTGAGTGCCCTGATCAGTCGGAGGAGGAGGAGGCGGAGGAGGAGGCGAACTGCCCTGACTCGCCGGAGGAGGAGGAGGAGGCGGAGTCGTCCAGTTCGGAAGGTTGATGAGCTCCTTCCGCCATAGGCATGGAGTCTTCAGAGAAGAACCCAGCCGAATCTCCCCTTCACCCGTAGGGTGGTCAAGCTCAAGATCCTCAAATCTGTCCGTTATTTGATCCACCATCACCCTAGCATATCCTTCTGGAATTGACCGGCCGTGGTAGATTGTGCCAGGTTCAGTAGGTAAAACAGAGCCAACAGACGCCTTGACTTTTAGTGTCATCCATCGTGTCATAAGGTGGCAATGTTGAGACTCCGTGATAGCATCCACGGGGTAGCTAGCAGGAGCCGTGAAGACAGGCTCCAGCTGCTGAGTCTGCTTGGTGGAAGCCACGCTGCTTCTCCGTTGAGATGGCGGGGTAGTTTCAGGGGAAGCTTCGGCAGGTCATTTGCTGCAATCTGCTTCTCGTTCCTCTAGCCCTTGTACCCTTTCGTGCAGCGCCTGAAGTTGGGTATGCTCCACTTTCTTCCTCCTCTCCTGGGTTTTGTAACCCCCTGCGTCCGGAAACCCAGCCTTCCACGGAACGGAGCCTGGCGTGCCTCGTGTCCGTCCAGGGTGCTCAGGATTCCCGAGGGCCATTGTGAGCTCGTCCTCTCTGTCTGGAACAAATGTCCCTTGCTGCGCTTTCTCGATATACTCATGAAGCCTCGTGACGGTATTCGCAGTTGCTCTTCCGTCCAAATGCACTTCCCTGATACAGGGTCCAAGGTTCCACCAACCCCGAAGAACCAAGTCCGGCAACGGTCTGGCCAGTTCAATGTCTCTGGTTCGACCCCTTTAGCAATCAGGTCATTCTCAGCCTGTCCCACAAAGGTCGGGCTTTGAGGTAGCCACCTAACCCCGTGCGATGGTGATGCTTCTTCTTCGCGGCCTTTTTCTTGTTTGTCGCTGACATCTTCTTACTCTTTTCTGATGTCTTGTGGGCCACAAATGCGGGCCAGTGTTCTATGATCTTCTCATACTTTTCGGTGAATTCTGGTGTCAAATCTTCGTCGACAAACTCTGTTTTCAGCTCATTCTTCCACCTCCTGAATAGTTCTGCCATCTTCTTAAGAGCATGAGACTTGATCAATTGCTCTTTAACTGGCTTCACCGGATCCTCCTCTAGCGGTAGGGCGAAATTTTCCTTAAGCGTTGTCCAAAGATCTTCTTTCTGCATATCGGAGACATAAGACACCTCAGGGTCTTCATTCTTAGGCTTTAACCATTACCGGAGACATAAGACACCTCAGGGTCTTCATTCTTAGTGTTGATCTTGTCCCTAACAAGAACCCCGCACTGAGCACAAAATGCATCCCTTGTCCGGATGGGTTCAATCGGCTTGCCATCGCGCGTGATTGCTGTGATCTCAAACCTTTCATCTGAGCGCAACTTTTCTTTGGGCCTCGTTTCTTTACCGAAGTTGTGCTCGATCTGGAGGGCTAGAGAAAAGAAGAAAGACAAGAGTTAATTAATATGTGTACACTACTAGGGAAAAGCCTATACACAGAATCTTAGCAGCAGCGAGGGTTAAAAACCCTCGCTACTGCTACTTACTAGCAGCGCAGGTTTTTAAACCTCGCTACTACTAAGTTGATAGCAGCAGCGCGGGTTTATAACACTCGCTACTACTAAGCGGTCTCTACCGTGCCCCCCGGGACATGCCATAGTAGTAGCGCGGGTTTTTAACCCTCGCTACTACTAAGTTGATAGCAGTAGCGCGGGTTTTTAACCCTCGCTACTACTAAGTGGCCCCTGGACCATGCCATAGTAGTAGCGATGGTTATAAACCCCTCGCTACTACTAATCGTCTGCCATAGTAGTAGCGCGGGGTATGGCCTATTTGCAAAATTTTCAAAGTCTACCCCCCCCCCCCTTGTGGACCGCCTTTTCAGTTTTAAAAAAAATAAAAGAAAATGATAAAAATGTCAAAAAAAATAAAAGAAAATAAGTTTCCCATGTGATATGTGGTCTAGTTGTTGGGAAAATTTACAAATATAAATTTTGACTTTATTTGCAAAATCTCTCTCGAAATTTGTAAAATGGCCATAACTTTTGCATACGAACTCGGATGAAAAAGTTTTTTATATGAAAAATCATCTACTCGAAAAGTTACATCCGAATTTAAGCGGGGGAACCCCGTTAAACATTTTTTAAATCCTCAAAAACCTAACAGAAAAAGTTACGGGGCTTTTAAGATCTGGAGGCAAAAAAATTCAAAAAAAATTAGTTTTTTTTAATTTTTGTTAAATCTGGTCAAACTGTGGTCAAACTAATTATTCAAGAATATTAGTGTTACTAAATAATTATTTTAGTTTTTTTGAATTTTGGTCAAATCTGGTCAAACTATGGTCAAACTATGGTCAAACTAATTATTCAAGAAATATTACGGTTACTAATTTTTTAGAACAATAGTTTCAGACTCAAACAGTGAAATGTGTGACTTCATGCTCAAGCTAAATTCCTGAGGTTAATAGGATTGACATCTTACTATTGTCAGGAAAACAAGAAGTGCAGACTTAGAAACAAGGGAGAATAGAACCCGGAAGTTAAGCGTGCTCAGACTGGAGTAGTGAGAGGATGGGTGACCGTCCGGGAAGTTAGATGATTTGGAATGATGAGGGGTGATTAGATATTAAATTGAGCAACGATGAGGGGTGATTAGAGATTTGAGGTTAAAATAATTCAGAAATTTGAAAATTAGGGGAAAAAATCAAAAACAGTTTTCGAAAAAATTCAAAAAAAATTCAGAGATTACAGATTAGTAGTAGCACGGGTTTTTACCCACGCTACTGCTATACGTTAGCTGTAGCGCGAGTGGCACCCGCGCTACTGCTATAAGTTAGCTGTAGCGCCTTATTAGTAGCGCCGGCCCTCGCGCTACTAATAGGCTCAAAACCCGCGCTACTGCTAGGCTTTTCCCTAGTAGTGGTACATACGAAAACAATGAATGCATCAATTAGCTAGTCAGCACAGGCTTAACTAATATATATACCTGGCCGGACTCGGTTCGGTCATTGGAGCCATCATCACGGTCTCCTTCTTGTACCGGCATTGGGTCACCGGAGCCATCATAAGCATAGTCTTCTTGTTCACCTTGTCCTTCCAGACCATCAGTGTCGTTGAGATACGACAAGACGGCATCACTTCCTTTTGCGATTATGTCCCCAATATCGCTTCTATTGCTTCGTCTCGAGGGTTCTCCATAGTATCTGCAAATATTTACAACATGGCAATTATTATTCAAACATGACAGATGGATATATTAGTGGCAAATGTAGAACTAGCTAGCTAATCACAATAAGGAATCATATTAATTAGTGGCCTCGACGCTGCTTCTCTAGGGTTTGGGGTGGCCTCGGCAACGCTTCAAGGGTTTGGGGTGGCCTCGACAACGCTTCAAGGGTTTGGGGTGGCCTCGACGACAATGCTCTTTTAACTTGGTAAATTTGGGTGGCCTCGAGAGAGTTTGTCGGGTAGGGGCGCGACGGGAGGGGGAGACCGACATCGTTTTTTCTAGGGTTTGGGTGTCCTCGAGAGTTTTGGTCGAGGGAGAGGGTCGGGGGTGCTCCCGTGGTATAAGTTATCACGGTCGAGAGGGTGACCCTCGACCCTCTGCCCTAGTTCCCGACCCTCGAACCTCTGCCCTAGTTCGCGATAAAAAAGAAGAAGAAAAAAAGAGAGGAGAAGAAGAAGGAATAGAGTAGTAGAAGAATTTTTCTTCTACTCCTCTATTCCTTCTTCTTCTCTCTTTTTTTTCTTCTTCTTCCTCTTCTTATTTTTTCGGACGTCCCCCCCCCCCCCCCTCATGTAAATACGGTGGAAACACTATGAAAATGTGGTGGTGGCCGAGCCGGGCGGTTTTCTTTTCCTTCTTCATTTTTTCCTTTGTTCTTTCTTATATGTTTGTTTTCGTTTTCACTCTACATTTTCATACATATGAAAAAAATAAAGTTTCTATACAAAAGTGCACAATTTTTATGAACAAATTACAACATCTAAATTAACTACACATCTAAATAAATATAACTACACATCTGAAATTTTCCTAGTCTTAAAACTAAACTAAACATAAACTAAAATAATCTAAAAACATGTAAAAACATCTAAAAACATATAAAAACATCTAAAAATCACAAATGTAGGACGGCGCAGGGCGGAGGGGCATGGCTCCGGTGCCAGCGGGGCAGGGGAGGGGCGCAGGGGCGCGGGACAGGCGAGGGACGCGGGAGTAGGCTGGTGCTCACAGGGGGCGGTGGGGCACGGTGGGCGGCACGTCGAGGCTGGCAAGGGCGAGAGGGTCGATGCCGTCGTCGGGGCAGAGGGCGTCAGTGGCGGCGATGACGTTGAGCAGCCTGACAGCGTCGGTGGCGGTGGCGATCGCGACGTCGAGCAGCCTGACGGCGTCGGTGGCGGTGGCGGCGGCGACGGCAAGGTGGAGCAGGGGCGTCGGGTGGCGACGGCGAGGAGGAGCAGGGGCATCGGGGGAGAAGAAGTGATGGATTTGGTCGAAATTGCTAAGTGTCTTCTTATATACCCAGGGCATTGGTACCGGTTCGTGGCACCAACCGGGACCAATGCCCCCTTTAGTCCCGGTTGGTGGCACCAACCGGGACCAAAGGTCTCTTTTCAGCAGCCCAAAGGGCGGAAAGCTGAGGCCTTTGGTCCCGGTTGGTGGCACCAACCGGGCCTAAAGGGGGATCATTGGTCCCGGTTGGTGCCACCAACCGGTACCAATGCACCCCTTTAGTCCCGATTGTTGCCACCAACCGGGACTAAAGGACTTGCGCTGGCGCGATGCGGTGGAATGTTTAGTCCCACCTCGCTAGCTGAGGAGCGGCTGCACCTGTTTATAAGCGCTGTCGCGCCATCTCCATTGAACTCCTCTGAATTGCAAGCCTATGGGCCAAATCTAACACTGTTATGCATGTGGGCCTACTGGGCCTTCTATGGGCTTGAATCCTAGCCCATGGATGGGTTTCTAGTCAAACTCAGGCTGTGGTGACCCTGTAGGTGGCAATTTTTTTTATTTTTTCCCAGTTTTTTTTTTTCTTTTTTACTTTATTTATTTTGTTTTGTTTCTGCTTACAACAAAATACTTATTTTTTTATTATATTTTGTTTCTAATTACTTATTTATTTTATTTTATGATAATTCTTTTTGCTACTAAAGTTTCTAAAAAAAAGTTCTTTATGAAAATTCGTTTTACTTTTAATGATTTTGAACAGAAAATACTTTGATATTTTTACTTGCCTCAATTTGATATAATTTTAGTTTCAATAATACTAGAGGTTGCTTATAATGTTTTGATTAGAAAATACATTGATAATTTTAGTTTCATAAATTTTATTAATGTTATTAAAGTTTATTTTATTTTGTTTCTACTTGTATATTTTATTAAAGTTTATATTGTTTTGTTTCAAAAAACTTATTTATTTTATTTTATGATAATTCGTGACAAAACGGACAATCTGTTTCGAAGTATCGGGATTTCATACGGAAACTCGTCTGTTACAAAGAGATTTCATTTTTTTTGAACTTATTTGAACTCCATAGTTTTTCTGTGTTCAAAATGCACCATTCAAAGCCACATCACCAATTTTCAATCCTTTCAGACTTCATTTGTTATTTTTCATGCATTTACTGATTATTTTTAGCTATAAGACCATGAAATTGAAAAGCATTTGAAATGAACTCTGAAAAGGTTGAAGGTTGGCATGGTATCATCATTTTACCCACATAGCATGTCCAACAAAGTAGAGAGGGTTACGGCAAAAACTGGATGCACTTCGCGTACAAAACGGACAATCTGTTTTGAAGTATCAGGGTTTCATACGGAAACTCGTCTGTTACAAAGGAATTTCGTTTTTTTGAACTTATTTGAACTCCATAGTTTTTATGTGTTCAAAATGCACCATTCAAAGCCACATCACCAATTATCAACCCTTTCTGACTTCATTTGTTATTTTTCATGCATTTACTGATTATTTTGAGCTATAAGACCATGAAAGTGAAAAGCATTTGAAATAAACTCTGAAAAGGTTGAAAGTTGGCATGGTATTATAATTTCACCCACATGGCATGTGCAACAAAGTAGAGAGGGTTACGGCAAAAACTGGATGCACTTCGTGTACAAAACGGACAATCTCTTTCGAAGTATCAGGGTTTCATACGGAAACTCGTCTATTACAAAGAGATTTCATTTTTTTGAACTTATTTGAACTCCATAGTTTTTTTGTGTTCTAAATGCACAATTCAAAGCCACATCACCAATTTTCAACCCTTTCTGACTTCATTTGTTATTTTTCATGCATTTACTGATTATTTTGAGCTATAAGACCATGAAATTGAAAAGCATTTGAAATGAACTCTGAAAAGGTTGAAAGTTGGCATGGTATCATCATTTCACCCACATAGCATGTGCAAGAAAGTAGACAGGGTTACGGCAAAAACTGGATGCACTTCGTGTGCAAAACGAATAATCTCTTTCAAAGTATAAGGGTTTCATACGGAAACTCGTCTATTACAACGGGATTTCATTTTTTGAACTTATTTGAACTACATAGTTTTTCTGTGTTCAAAATGCACCATTCAAAGCCACATCACCAATTTTCAACCCTTTCTGACTTCATTTGTTATTTTTCATGTATTTACTTATTATTTTGAGCTATAAGACCATAAAATTGAAAAGCATTTGAAATGAACTCTGAAAAGGTTGAAAATTGGCATGGTATCATCATTTCACCCACATAGCATGTGCAAGAAAGTAGAGAGGGTTACGGTAAAAACTGGATGCACTTCGTGTGCAAAACGGACAATCTCTTTCGAAGTATCAGGGTTTCATACGGAAGCTCTTCTGTTACAAAGGGATTTCATTTTTTTGAACTTATTTGAAGTCCATAGTTTTCCTGTGTTCAAAATGCACCATTCAAAGCTACATCACCAATTTTCAACCCTTTCTGACTTCACTTGTTATTTTTCATGTATTTACTTATTATTTTGAGCTATAAGACCATAAAATTGAAAAGCATTTGAAATGAACTCTGAAAAGGTTGAAAGTTGGCATGGTATCATCATTTCACCCACATAGCATGTGCAAGAAAGTAGATAGGGTTACGGCAAAAACTGGATGCACTTCGTGTACAAAACGGACAATCTCTTTCGAAGTACTAGGGTTTCATACGGAAACTCGTCTGTTACAAAGGGATTTCATTTTTTTTGAACTTATTTGTACTCCATAGTTTTTCTATGTTCTAATTGCACCATTCAAAGCCACATCTCCAATTTTCAACCCTTTCTGACTTCATTTGTTATTTTTCATGCATTTACTGATTATTTTGAGCTATAAGACCATGAAATTGAAAAGCATTTGAAATGAACTCTGAAAAGGTTGAAAGTTGGCATGGTATCATCATTTCACCCACATAGCATGTGCAAGAAAGTAGAGAGGGTTACAGCAAAAACTGGATGCACTTCGTCTACAAAACGGACAATCTCTTTCGAAGTATCAGGGTTTCATACGGAAACTCGTTTGTTACAAAGAGATTTCATTTTTTTGATCTTATTTGAACTCCATACTTTTTTTGTGTTCAAAATGCACCATTCAAAGCCACATCACCAATTTTCAACCCTTTCTGACTTCATTTGTTATTTTTCATGCATTTACTTATTATTTTGAGCTATAAGACCATAAAATTGAAAAGCATTTGAAATGAACTCTGAAAAGGTTGAAAGTTGGCATGGTATCATCATTTCACCCACATAGCATAAGCAAGAAACTAGACAGGGTTAAGGCAAAAACTGGATGCACTTCGTGTACAAAACGGACAATCTCTTTCGAAGTACCAGGGTTTCATACGGAAACTCGTCTGTTGCAAAGGGATTTCATTTTTTTTGAACTTATTTGTACTCCATAGTTTTTCTATGTTCTAAATGCACCATTCAAAGCCATATCTCCAATTTTCAACCCTTTCTGACTTCATTTGTTATTTTTCATGCATTTACTGATTATTTTGAGCTATAAGACCATGAAATTGAAAAGCATTTGAAATGAACTCTGAAAAGGTTGAAAATTGGCATGGTATCATCATTTCACCCACATAGCATGTGCAAGAAAGTATAGAGGGTTACGGTAAAAACTGGATGCACTTCGTGTGCAAAACGGACAATCTCTTTCGAAGTATCAGGGTTTCATACGGAAGCTCTTCTGTTACAAAGGGATTTCATTTTTTTGAACTTATTTGAAGTCCATAGTTTTCCTGTGTTCAAAATGCACCATTCAAAGCGACATCACCAATTTTCAAGAAAGTAGATAGGGTTATCATCATTTCACCCACATAGCATGTGCAAGAAAGTAGATAGGGTTACGGCAAAAACTGGATGCACTTCGTGTACAAAACGGACAATCTCTTTCGAAGTACTAGGGTTTCATACGGAAACTCGTCTGTTACAAAGGGATTTCATTTTTTTGAACTTATTTGTACTCCATAGTTTTTCTATGTTCTAATTGCACCATTCAAAGCCACATCTCCAATTTTCAACCCTTTCTGACTTCATTTGTTATTTTTCATGCATTTACTGATTATTTTGAGCTATAAGACCATGAAATTGAAAAGCATTTGAAATGAACTCTTAAAAGGTTGAAAATTGGCATGGTATCATCATTTCACCCACATAGCATGTGCAAGAAAGTAGAGAGGGTTACAGCAAAAACTGGATGCACTTCGTCTACAAAACGGACAATCTCTTCTGTTACAAAGGGATTTCATTTTTTTGAACTTATTTGAAGTCCATAGTTTTCCTGTGTTCAAAATGCACCATTCAAAGCCACATCACCAATTTTCAACCCTTTCTGACTTTATTTGTTATTTTTCATGCATTTACTGATTATTTTGAGCTATAAGACCATGAAATTGAAAAGCATTTGAAATGAACTCTGAAAAGGTTGAAAGTTGGCATGGTATCATCATTTCACCCACATAGCATGTGCAAGAAAGTAGAGAGGGTTACAGCAAAAACTGGATGCACTTCGTCTACAAAACGGACAATCTCTTTCGAAGTATCAGGGTTTCATACGGAAACTCGTTTGTTACAAAGAGATTTCATTTTTTTGATCTTATTTGAACTCCATACTTTTTTTGTGTTCAAAATGCACCATTCAAAGCCACATCACCAATTTTCAACCCTTTCTGACTTCATTTGTTATTTTTCATGCATTTACTTATTATTTTGAGCTATAAGACCATAAAATTGAAAAGCATTTGAAATGAACTCTGAAAAGGTTGAAAGTTGGCATGGTATCATCATTTCACCCACATAGCATAAGCAAGAAACTAGACAGGGTTAAGGCAAAAACTGGATGCACTTCGTGTACAAAACGGACAATCTCTTTCGAAGTACCAGGGTTTCATACGGAAACTCGTCTGTTGCAAAGGGATTTCATTTTTTTTGAACTTATTTGTACTCCATAGTTTTTCTATGTTCTAAATGCACCATTCAAAGCCATATCTCCAATTTTCAACCCTTTCTGACTTCATTTGTTATTTTTCATGCATTTACTGATTATTTTGAGCTATAAGACCATGAAATTGAAAAGCATTTGAAATGAACTCTGAAAAGGTTGAAAATTGGCATGGTATCGTCATTTCACGCACATAGCATGTGCAAGAAAGTATAGAGGGTTACGGTAAAAACTGGATGCACTTCGTGTGCAAAACGGACAATCTCTTTCGAAGTATCAGGGTTTCATACGGAAGCTCTTCTCTTACAAAGGGATTTCATTTTTTTGAACTTATTTGAAGTCCATAGTTTTCCTGTGTTCAAAATGCACCATTCAAAGCCACATCACCAATTTTCAACCCTTTCTGACTTCATTTGTTATTTTTCATGCATTTACTGATTATTTTGAGCTATAAGACCATGAAATTGAAAAGCATTTGAAATGAACTCTGAAAAGGTTGAAAGTTGGCGTGGTATCATCATTTCACCCACATAGCATGTGCAAGAAAGTAGAGAGGGTTACAGCAAAAACTGGATGCACTGCGTCTACAAAACGGACAATCTCTTTCGAAGTATCAGGGTTTCATACGGAAACTCGTTTGTTACAAAGAGATTTCATTTTTTTGAACTTATTTGTACTCCATAGTTTTTCTATGTTCTAAATGCACCATTCAAAGCCACATCTCCAATTTTCAACCCTTTCTGACTTCATTTGTTATTTTTCATGCATTTACTGATTATTTTGAGCTATAAGACCATGAAATTGAAAAGCATTTGAAATGAACTCTGAAAAGGTTGAAAATTGGCATGGTATCATCATTTCACCCACATAGCATGTGCAAGAAAGTAGACAGGGTTACGGCAAAAACTGGATGCACTTCGTGTGCAAAACGAATAATCTCTTTCAAAGTATAAGGGTTTCATACGGAAGCTCGTCTGTTACAACGGGATTTCATTTTTTGAACTTATTTGAACTACATAGTTTTTCTGTGTTCAAAATGCACCATTCAAAGCCACATCACCAATTTTCAACCCTTTCTGACTTCATTTGTTATTTTTCATGTATTTACTTATTATTTTGAGCTATAAGACCATAAAATTGAAAAGCATTTGAAATGAACTCTGAAAAGGTTGAAAGTTGGCATGGTATCATCATTTCACCCACATAGCATGTGCAAGAAAGTAGATAGGGTTACGGCAAAAACTGGATGCACTTCGTGTACAAAACGGACAATCTCTTTCGAAGTACTAGGGTTTCATACGGAAACTCGTCTGTTACAAAGGGATTTCATTTTTTTGAACTTATTTGTACTCCATAGTTTTTCTATGTTCTAATTGCACCATTCAAAGCCACATCTCCAATTTTCAACCCTTTCTGACTTCATTTGTTATTTTTCATGCATTTACTGATTATTTTGAGCTATAAGACCATGAAATTGAAAAGCATTTGAAATGAACTCTTAAAAGGTTGAAAATTGGCATGGTATCATCATTTCACCCACATAGCATGTGCAAGAAAGTAGAGAGGGTTACGGTAAAAACTGGATGCACTTCGTGTGCAAAACGGACAATCTCTTTCGAAGTATCAGGGTTTCATACGGAAGCTCTTCTGTTACAAAGGGATTTCATTTTTTTGAACTTATTTGAAGTCCATAGTTTTCCTATGTTCAAAATGCACCATTCAAAGCCACATCACCAATTTTCAACCCTTTCTGACTTTATTTGTTATTTTTCATGCATTTACTGATTATTTTGAGCTATAAGACCATGAAATTGAAAAGCATTTGAAATGAACTCTGAAAAGGTTGAAAGTTGGCATGGTATCATCATTTCACCCACATAGCATGTGCAAGAAAGTAGAGAGGGTTACAGCAAAAACTGGATGCACTTCGTCTACAAAACCGACAATCTCTTTCGAAGTATCAGGGTTTCATACGGAAACTCGTTTGTTACAAAGAGATTTCATTTTTTTGATCTTATTTGAACTCCATACTTTTTTGTGTTCAAAATGCACCATTCAAAGCCACATCACCAATTTTCAACCCTTTCTGACTTCATTTGTTATTTTTCATGCATTTACTTATTATTTTGAGCTATAAGACCATAAAATTGAAAAGCATTTGAAATGAACTCTGAAAAGGTTGAAAGTTGGCATGGTATCATCATTTCACCCACATAGCATAAGCAAGAAACTAGACAGGGTTAAGGCAAAAACTGGATGCACTTCGTGTACAAAACGGACAATCTCTTTCGAAGTACCAGGGTTTCATACGGAAACTCGTCTGTTACAAAGGGATTTCATTTTTTTTGAACTTATTTGTACTCCATAGTTTTTCTATGTTCTAAATGCACCATTCAAAGCCACATCTCCAATTTTCAACCCTTTCTGACTTCATTTGTTATTTTTCATGCATTTACTGATTATTTTGAGCTATAAGACCATGAAATTGAAAAGCATTTGAAATGAAGTCTGAAAAGGTTGAAAATTGGCATGGTATCATCATTTCACCCACATAGCATGTGCAAGAAAGTATAGAGGGTTACGGTAAAAACTGGATGCACTTCGTGTGCAAAACGGACAATCTCTTTCGAAGTATCAGGGTTTCATACGGAAGCTCTTCTGTTACAAAGGGATTTCATTTTTTTGAACTTATTTGAAGTCCATAGTTTTCCTGTGTTCAAAATGCACCATTCAAAGCCACATCACCAATTTTCAACCCTTTCTGACTTCATTTGTTATTTTTCATGCATTTACTGATTATTTTGAGCTATAAGACCATGAAATTGAAAAGCATTTGAAATGAACTCTGAAAAGGTTGAAAGTTGGCGTGGTATCATCATTTCACCCACATAGCATGTGCAAGAAAGTAGAGAGGGTTACAGCAAAAACTGGATGCACTGCGTCTACAAAACGGACAATCTCTTTCGAAGTATCAGGGTTTCATACGGAAACTCGTTTGTTACAAAGAGATTTCATTTTTTTGAACTTATTTGTACTCCATAGTTTTTCTATGTTCTAAATGCACCATTCAAAGCCACATCTCCAATTTTCAACCCTTTCTGACTTCATTTGTTATTTTTCATGCATTTACTGATTATTTTGAGCTATAAGACCATGAAATTGAAAAGCATTTGAAATGAACTCTGAAAAGGTTGAAAGTTGGCATGGTATCATCATTTCACCCACATAGCATGTGCAAGAAAGTAGAGAGGGTTACAGCAAAAACTGGATGCACTTCGTCTACAAAACCGACAATCTCTTTCGAAGTATCAGGGTTTCATACGGAAACTCGTTTGTTACAAAGAGATTTCATTTTTTTGATCTTATTTGAACTCCATACTTTTTTGTGTTCAAAATGCACCATTCAAAGCCACATCACCAATTTTCAACCCTTTCTGACTTCATTTGTTATTTTTCATGCATTTACTTATTATTTTGAGCTATAAGACCATAAAATTGAAAAGCATTTGAAATGAACTCTGAAAAGGTTGAAAGTTGGCATGGTATCATCATTTCACCCACATAGCATAAGCAAGAAACTAGACAGGGTTAAGGCAAAAACTGGATGCACTTCGTGTACAAAACGGACAATCTCTTTCGAAGTACCAGGGTTTCATACGGAAACTCGTCTGTTACAAAGGGATTTCATTTTTTTTGAACTTATTTGTACTCCATAGTTTTTCTATGTTCTAAATGCACCATTCAAAGCCACATCTCCAATTTTCAACCCTTTCTGACTTCATTTGTTATTTTTCATGCATTTACTGATTATTTTGAGCTATAAGACCATGAAATTGAAAAGCATTTGAAATGAACTCTGAAAAGGTTGAAAATTGGCATGGTATCATCATTTCACCCACATAGCATGTGCAAGAAAGTATAGAGGGTTACGGTAAAAACTGGATGCACTTCGTGTGCAAAACGGACAATCTCTTTCGAAGTATCAGGGTTTCATACGGAAGCTCTTCTGTTACAAAGGGATTTCATTTTTTTGAACTTATTTGAAGTCCATAGTTTTCCTGTGTTCAAAATGCACCATTCAAAGCCACATCACCAATTTTCAACCCTTTCTGACTTCATTTGTTATTTTTCATGCATTTACTGATTATTTTGAGCTATAAGACCATGAAATTGAAAAGCATTTGAAATGAACTCTGAAAAGGTTGAAAGTTGGCGTGGTATCATCATTTCACCCACATAGCATGTGCAAGAAAGTAGAGAGGGTTACAGCAAAAACTGGATGCACTGCGTCTACAAAACGGACAATCTCTTTCGAAGTATCAGGGTTTCATACGGAAACTCGTTTGTTACAAAGAGATTTCATTTTTTTGAACTTATTTGTACTCCATAGTTTTTCTATGTTCTAAATGCACCATTCAAAGCCACATCTCCAATTTTCAACCCTTTCTGACTTCATTTGTTATTTTTCATGCATTTACTGATTATTTTGAGCTATAAGACCATGAAATTGAAAAGCATTTGAAATGAACTCTGAAAAGGTTGAAAGTTGGCATGGTATCATCATTTCACCCATATAGCATGTGCAAGAAAGTAGAGAGGGTTACAGCAAAAACTGGATGCACTTCGTCTACAAAACGGACAATCTCTTTCGAAGTATCAGGGTTTCATACGGAAACTCGTTTGTTACAAAGAGATTTCATTTTTTTGATCTTATTTGAACTCCATACTTTTTTTGTGTTCAAAATGCACCATTCAAAGCCACATCACCAATTTTCAACCCTTTCTGACTTCATTTGTTATTTTTCATGCATTTACTTATTATTTTGAGCTATAAGACCATAAAATTGAAAAGCATTTGAAATGAACTCTGAAAAGGTTGAAAGTTGGCATGGTATCATCATTTCACCCACATAGCATAAGCAAGAAACTAGACAGGGTTAAGGCAAAAACTGGATGCACTTCGTGTACAAAACGGACAATCTCTTTCGAAGTACCAGGGTTTCATACGGTAACTCGTCTGTTACAAAGGGATTTCATTTTTTTTGAACTTATTTGTACTCCATAGTTTTTCTATGTTCTAAATGCACCATTCAAAGCCACATCTCCAATTTTCAACCCTTTCTGACTTCATTTGTTATTTTTCATGCATTTACTGATTATTTTGAGCTATAAGACCATGAAATTGAAAAGCATTTGAAATGAACTCTGAAAAGGTTGAAAATTGGCATGGTATCATAATTTCACCCACATAGCATGTGCAAGAAAGTAGAGAGGGTTACGGTAAAAACTGGATGCACTTCGTGTGCAAAACGGACAATCTCTTTCGAAGTATCAGGGTTTCATACGGAAGCTCTTCTGTTACAAAGGGATTTTATTTTTTTGAACTTATTTGAAGTCCATAGTTTTCCTGTGTTCAAAATGCACCATTCAAAGCCACATCACCAATTTTCAACCCTTTCTGACTTCATTTGTTATTTTTCATGCATTTACTGATTATTTTGAGCTATAAGACCATGAAATTGAAAAGCATTTGAAATGAACTCTGAAAAGGTTGAAAGTTGGCGTGGTATCATCATTTCACCCACATAGCATGTGCAAGAAAGTAGAGAGGGTTACAGCAAAAACTGGATGCACTGCGTCTACAAAACGGACAATCTCTTTCGAAGTATCAGGGTTTCATACGGAAACTCGTTTGTTACAAAGAGATTTCATTTTTTTGAACTTATTTGTACTCCATAGTTTTTCTATGTTCTAAATGCACCATTCAAAGCCACATCTCCAATTTTCAACCCTTTCTGACTTCATTTGTTATTTTTCATGCATTTACTGATTATTTTGAGCTATAAGACCATGAAATTGAAAAGCATTTGAAATGTACTCTGAAAAGGTTGAAAATTGGCATGGTATCATCATTTCACCCACATAGCATGTGCAAGAAAGTAGAGAGGGTTACAGCAAAAACTGGATGCACTTCGTCTACAAAACGGACAATCTCTTTCGAAGTATCAGGGTTTCATACGGAAACTCGTTTGTTACAAAGAGATTTCATTTTTTTGATCTTATTTGAACTCAGTATACAGAGATCAACATCTACACTCTTGATTGGGCTGGATGCGCAGATGATCGACGCTCAACCGGTGGCTTTGCAGTCTTCTTTGGACCAACCTTAATTTCCTGGAGCACACGGAAACGACCAACTGTGTCACGCTCATCTACAGAGGCAGAGTACAAGGCACACAAATGGGACTGCCGAAGTTACTTGGGTACAATCATTACTAAAAGAGCTGCATATATCGCAGCCGCGCGCCTCTTGTACTATCTTACCGCGAACCCAGTGTTTCATACAAGGACAAAACACATCGAGGTCGACTTCCACTTCGTCCGAGAGAAGGTGGCACTAGGAGCTCTAGATGTCCGGTTCATTGCTTCAGAAGATCAGGTCGCGGATGTCTTCACCAAACCATGCACGAAGCTGATGCTAGATAAATAAAATCTATGTCACGTTGGTCGGCATAATTGTCATAAACAATAAATGAACCAAATAGTTATCAAAAGATAATATATACCACATCTGAATCATAGACAGGACGAGGGCCGACGGGGGCGGATACCAAAACCATCGCACTATATAATAATAAGGAATAATAAAAGTAAGAAAATTAGACAAGTATCTATCTGAAGTAAGAATTTTTTTTCTTTCAGAAAGAAGATAAGAACAAGAGGCTCACCACGGTGGTGCCAGAGACGAGATCGGCGCGGGCGATCGACGGCGGTGAAGACAGGGACTTGACGTGACGGACCACTAAACCTAGACAAATCTCGGGGAAAATGAAGCTCGGAGGTCGAGATTCGAGAGGAGAAAGATTAACTACTGTGGCTCAGAAATTTCATCGAACACCTCATGTGCATAGGAGGTGAGCTAGAGCACTCAAATGCCCTCCCCTCGCCGGCCAGAAAAAATAGAGCAATGTGGAGTGCTCTGCCGCGGCGATGGGTATATATAGGCAATTTATTTGTCCCGGTTCGTGGCATGAACCGGGACTAAAGCCCCCTTCTACACCGGTTGAAGGCATGAATCGGTACCAATGGCTGTGGGCCAGGAGCGAGGACCATTGGTTCCGGTTCGTGCCTAGAGCCGGGACAACTGGGTCCAGACGAACTGGGACCAATGCCCACGAGGCCCCGGCCGGCCCCCTGGGCTCATGAACCGGATCTAATCCCCCCATGTGTCCCGGTTCGTGAAGAACCGGGACTAATGTGCTGGCAAGGCCCGAACGATAGCCCTGTTTTCTACTGGTGCCGGGAAACTTCCTCGCCGCCGATCCCCGACGACCTACTGCTCGACATCTTCTGCCGTATTCCCTGTCCAACATACCTCGTCCGCACCTCTACTGCCCGCGTCGCCTTCCGCCGCCTCATCACCATCCGCTCCTTCCTCTGGCAGTACCGCAAGCTCCACGCCCCGCCCCTTCTCGGCTTCCTCGGCTACGAACGCAAAGTCTTCCACCCTGTCGACCCGCCTCACCCCTCCGCGCCGGCAGCCAACGCCCTCGCCCTCGCCACTGACTTCTCATTCTCCTTCCTCCATGCCCCCGCCCGCGGCTGGGAGGTCGAGGACACCCGTGATGGTCGTGTCCTCCTCGTTGATAGACCCGCCATCCAGCTCACCGCCTGGACATGCGGAATCATAGCCTTCTGGAAGATCGCGGTGCATGATCCCTTGCAGTGGCGGTATGTTTTGGTTCACCGAGTCCCTGAAGACCTAGTCGCTTCGGTGATGGAGAAATCAGTCTGGAAAAGTGAGTTGTTCCTGATTCCCTCCGACAACGACGAAGAGACGGCATTCAGGGTGATGTTGATGGGGCAGGGCAAAACTAAGTTGTTCACCTTTGTCTTCTCTTCAAACACCGGATAATGGCGAGCCATTCCATCCATGAGTTGGATCGATTTGATTGCTGGCGCTGGACATCAAAACATTCCAGGTTGAGAGTGTGTGTTCACATAAGTCTGGACACAGATATAGTAACTTCCCACCATCGTTGTTATCGTCACCGACGGTATCATCAAGTGGTAAACATTTTTTTGCGTCCTGGTTATCTCCTTCCTTTTATATAGTTATAAGCAGCTTATCTGATGCTATGAACTCCATTATTGTGATTGGTAACACTTCTTACATGGTACTACCTATGTATCAAAACATAAGACATTTTTTAGGCTTAGATTGAGCCTAAAAAATGTCTTATGTTTTGATACCGAGGGAGTATAATATATAGTTTGTACTTAATATGTGCTTGCAACAATGCTAATCAGACTCATGAACATAACATGATTTCTTCGTTTTTCTGTTCTACCTGCCATTTTAAGGTAATCGAACAAGTAAAAGATAGAATCTTGCATTCTGTGAGTACCATTTTGGAGGCATCATCAACTAGCAAAACACAGTACAGATCGCAATGGGTTTTTTCAGAAATGGTTTTGATGGTCAGCCTAATTGAGAAAAGGCATACTAATTGGAAATCCTGCTGACCTCCATTGGAAATTTTCATGCAAACAGAAGAATTTGTTCTTGTCTGCTTTCCTTTTCATGGATAAAGGAGTAGAAAAGTCTTATCTCATAAATGTTACACACTTACACCCTATACAAAATTCTCTTATGTTTATTTCTGATAGATATATGGATAAATAGTTGGTATGGTTCCAATAAAAACATGAGCCAATGCTACCACCAATGCATCTCGTGTATACCATATGAGAAAAAATAGGAGCGATTGATTAAGTTCTCAGCAGACTTTTCCCTACAAAAAGTACTGGGTGGAGTTGTCATTCAAATAGCAAAAATAACTTGTGCACAGTAACTCTTTGATTTGAGATAATCTTTTGATGATAAATTAGAGGCAGCGCAACGATGCTTTGTAGACAGTTTAAACTTCCCACCCACCTTTATCTCCCTCCTTCAGTGTACATAACAAATGCACGCAACTAGTTTTTGTAGGATGGCTGTGGACACACATCATTTGCTGTTTGTGGCTACTTAGAACCCTTCATTTCCGAAGTTAGAAATTTGTTATACTAGTTGGCAATTTCTAATGTCTTGCTACACGAAGCTATTTTTATTTCACGACTCTTAATTTCTTTTAGGATCCATCTCTTTATGTGCACTTGTCTTTGTGTGGCTATGTATTCCAACTTGTATTGCAGATCAGGATGGTAAACACTTAGCTTGTATTTGCTTTTTTTACCGAATACTGTGAGGCAAAAGCCCCACAGCCTTTTATTACTTGTATTTGCTGTTACGTATCTCAAATTTTGTTGAGGTCAATATAATACCAATGTAACTATGAAGGACAGAGTTCTGAACGCTGATTTTCCACGTATTACTTATCTAGCGAGCTCCTTAATGTCTAATGATTTTGATATATTGGGCAGGAACTCAGGAAGGTGCTGAGAAGGAGAGGCTGGAGCAAGGCATTGAGGCGCTGCGAGTTGATGAGCCGATAGATGCGGATGGTGCAGGTCGGGCCGGTGTGTCGAGGATTGAGGATGGCTTTGATTGAGGTTATGCTGCTCCTCAACAGTTAATCACATATTGCTCGGAAATAGGGTCATTATGGCTCTGTTTGTTCTGTAATATGATCATCTAGATTAAACTGGGGTTAATCTTGTGTGCTCTGTATAATGATAAGTCTGTCTGCCTGTCGGATAAGGTGGCGAGAGCATTAAAGACGTTTAGTTTCTGCACAATCAGTAAGTTAAACTAAGACCATGTAAGAAGCCACTGTGATTGTGATCTTGTTGCCTACACATGGCTGTAGCTGCTGTTGCTAGAAGCATGTAGAATGGAACTACTGAAGTACTAGTATTTTGACATCAGCTTAGGAACGTAGCAGTGATATCGTTTGTTTGTATGTTCTAGTTATCATTTCAAGGTAGTTAGATTAGTAAAGGAAGGATCTTACACACTGAGACATGAGTAGCATTCTTAAGACACCATGGAATTGTATGAATCATTAGAAACATTCAAGGGTGTAGAAACTTTCACTGGAACTTAGCCTTGTAAACTGTTACATATGACCCCTTACTCTTCACAAGATCACTCAAAAACTGTGAACCCATGTCCATGAGTACCTATTATACTTTGTAAAATATACCATATTCTTGCTTTCTTTTTCAACCAGCATATTACTCCCTGTTGCTTTACTTTTCGAAGAGCCCTGCTTGAGCTGAACTTTTCTTGTCTGTCCAATCTCCTTACCCATCTCACCAATTTTTTTCTGTCAACCCATTCTCTCTAAAGCTTAATTATGTTCTTCAGTGTGTCAAATGGCAAAGTTGTTATGTACTCCCTCCGTAAACTAATATAAGAGCGTTTAGATTACTAAATTAGTGATCTAAAGGCTCTTATATTAGTTTACAGAGGGAGTATATAAGAGCACAGATTCAACAACAAACAAGTAAGACCTTGTATACCATTATTTGTGTTGGGAAATGAAACCCCACAAAAAATAATAAACTGAATCACCCAGTGCTGATCCTATGGCAAACAAAATTTAGACTAGGTGGTCGGTCTGGATTGAGCCTCTCTTTAGAGCACTACTTGTGGTTTAAATGACTGAAGATACACAGAGTATAGTCTGTTGATTGTTCCTATTGGGACGCCTGAGTTTTTCCCCCTTCAGTGTAGAAATTAATTATAATACCATACTAGGTAAATCCATGAAGTCTTGGAACATGAAGCTACCGTCAATTCTCGTCCAATTGTTTTTATAGCTTTATGTTTTTTTAAAGGACTCACTTATCTTTGTGTACATGCATTAGTCCATGTAGTTTGATTTAATCACTAGTATTTCATCTCAGATTTTCTTGCCGTGCTTTTCCTGTAAGAAATGTATGGAGTGTTGCCGATGCTAAGATCTACCTTTTTGTTCCTCTTTATTCACAAGTTGTTGAATACACTTAAAATTGGGATATTGGACAGGTTTCTGAAACAGGGTTGAGAAGGAGGGTGGAACAAGGGTGTGCTGCAAGCTCAAGCGCATGGTCACCATGGTCAGTGCAATGCTGAAGTGGATGGTGGAGGCAAGGTGGTGTTGAGGACTTGGGATGTAGGTGATTCTGTGATGCAACTCAACAATTAACCACCTAGTTGGTCCGTGGTAGCGTACTTATGGCTCCGCTTGGTTGTACTATGTCATATCTAGAATCAACCTGGAATTTTTCTTTTGTGCATTGATTTGAAATTGCTTGGTGTGTTTGTTTGTTGGATTAGGTGGCGAGAGTGTTAACGAAGTTTCTCCGTAGGTTAACGAATTTTTCTTTTGTGCGTTGATTTGAAATTGCTTGGTGTGTTTGTAAAATGTCCAAGTTTCAGTCATTAGTGTTCCCTTGTTACCCCAACCCCCCACTTTGGTGAAGAAGAGAAGCAAACTTGCTGCTGAGGAAATGCTTTTCTTTCCATTTTTCCTTTGATTTTGTGATGTTGGTTCACAGCAGTTTACTGAATTACTACTATAGTTCAGAACTTCAGATATAAGCAGATGCTTACGAGTATAGATAGATGGTATAGTTACAAGCTGACATGTTCTTGTCAATCGGTTATTTGAGCCGAGCTCGATGAGAGGTAGAGGCGGCACTCGTCGCTGGCCTGTCGGAGTTGGACGGTGTGCAGCTGCCAACGCCGGAGCTGTAGATATAACATGCTCTCTGTTTCTTCTGGTCATGAACCAATGAAAAAAATAGCGCGCTACAGAAAATAGCGTGGCCCCGGAAAATATGCTATTAGCGTGCTATGACGCGCTATAGCGTGCTATTAGTGAGACATTGTACATTGATTTATTTAGCGAGACAATTCTATATATGCTATAGTGTGCTATTAGCGGCGCTATAACGCGCTATTTTTTTCAGTGTCATGAACACGGTAGAATTCAGATAAAACCACTGGAGCCAAACAGTAACACTGAATTTTGTATTGGAGTGACAAAGAAAATTGTAACACATTACAAGGTAATTTAATATTGACTTTTATGTCGGTGAATGAGAGTCATCATACAGGATTGTGGAGCATGTACATTTGCCAAAAGGCACTTCAAAATGTACAAATCTCAGTCATCAGCTCTATCCCTGGCACAGCCACGCCCCCCAACAAAGACATTTACCTATGGTTTCTCACCTCCTGTGGCTCCTGTGGCACGACGGAGCTTGCCCTCCATGAGCACCGCTGCCATTCTTCTCCATGGCGTGACGGAGAAAATTAAGGACAGGAAATTCAGTGTGTCCTACTTGTTTATTGTGTAGCTAAGATGATCTGATTGTGCTGCTATTTTCTTACACGGTGAGATACTCTAGTTCTTTTCTTTCAATGTACTCTGCCTTTGTAAATAAAGCTTGCACCTCGAGTTCATTGATCAGTCACAATCATGCTTGAGTTCATTCAATCTACGTGCTCATATTTGGTCCACTTCATTGATCAGTCACATTCACTAATCTGATCCTTGGAGAAGAAGAGGGCAGTGGCAGAAACTATACCAAGCAAATTGAGCATGTATGTCTTCTCCATTTTCTTAGGGTGGATTGGGGAGGAGGGAGTGATGACAAGAAGGTCGGTTGGATACTTGGGCTACTACAGATCAAAGTGTGTTGTATTTACTAGCAAATATGCCCGTGCGTTGCAACGGGAGAAAAAAAACCACATGGCTCTAACCGAATAAGCATGACTCAAGACTCTTCACCGATATGTGTACTTCCTTTCAATGCGACACACCATCAACTCGCGACTTGTCCTCCTTCTCACCCTCTCCGTCAAAGGGGTTGTGCGTACATGATCACAATGCATCCAAAAACATGGTGAATCCTAAGGCAGTGATCTTGTCCACTGCATGACACAGCTAACATTGAATTACGACAATGTAAGGAATTTTTTAAATATATTCTCACACGAATTCAATTTCAGTGCTCACCACCGATGCATGTCTAATTTAATCTGGTCTCTCAAATCTCACAATTTTAATTTGTCCCCTACATGAATCTAGTCTTTTAGTGCTCACAGCCGATGTATGTCTGATTTAATTGGGTCTCTCTCAAATCCCACAAGTATAATGTGTCCCCGACATGAATCTGGTTATTTTTCGTGCTCACAAATTCGGTTTTAGTGCTCACCACTTATGCATGTCTATTTACATGGGTCTCTCAAATCCCACAATTATAATGTGTCTTGCACATGAAACTGGTTTTTTTAGTTCTCACTGCCAATTTTAAATGATCTCTCAGTCTCACAATTAATACATCCTTATTTTTAATTGTGCACCACCAATCTCTCAATGCCGCAATTAAGGCATCCTTTTTTAACACATGATTAGACAATCTCTTATATCTATGATATTTTTTAATTCATTTATCAAGGGCATCATGCGTAAAACTTCAGATGTTTTCAAGTCGCTTTTTATTTCCCTTGAGAACCCAGAAAGGCTAGTTTGAATTAGTGTGGTCCTCTTATATCTCTACTACTCCTACTTTTTTTCATTCATTGATCAGGGATCATGCGTGAATGTAATTAGCCGCTCTTTCTTTCATTTAATTAGCCTCTATTTCCTTTCTTTATTTCTGATGCAATTAGCTTCTCTTTCCTTTCTTTCTCTTTCCTTCTTCTTATTTCCCTTGCAATTAGCCTCTCTATCCTTGTACCGAATTGGCCTCTCTTTCCTTTCTCTTTTCTTCTTCGTATTTCTCATCCAATTAGCCTCCCTTTTCATGGCCAAATTAGCCTCTCCTTTCCTTCCTCTTTTGTTCTTTATTTCTTTCATTTGCAGGATTTCCATTCCTTTGTTTTCCTAGGGACCCGCATCTCTACCATTAAAGGGGGGAAATGTATAGATCAGGCCCAGCTCAGCCCAATCAACAGATGATCGAGCTAATGTGGCCGCCTGACCCCAAGCTTCGGGGAAAGAAATATAAAAGGTTATCTTTCTTTCTTTCTTTATTAAACAGAAGTTATCTAGGCGGAGTGGCATGTGTGTGCGGCCTTGGACTAAACCTGCTTGGAGTCCCATGTAACACAATTTATTTTTTGCGGCAAAACGGAACGCAATTTTTTTACGTACAACGCAAAAAGGTATGAAAACGGACGACGGACCAAAAACCCCTGATTGGACAATATAAAGTGGAGAAACAATCCTCCCTTTAATATTAGGTAAAGATTATACTCCTCCAATAGAGTAAAGATGCCCAATACTATGTACTACTACAACTAAGAGATACACTTTTCACAAGATAAAAAAAAACCCAGATGATAGGTAATACATTCATTCAAGTCTATGACCGCCGAGTGGTTGAGCGGTGTTCCTATATATGCCAGTAGCTATCGTCCCCGTGGTGTGCCGAAGGCTAGTAGCTTTCCTAATGTCAACAAAGTCACAGTGAAATCATCAAATGTGACTGAATATATGGAGGGACGCTTGATCGGGGGAGCGATTGTGGCAAACATTAAGTGCCACTAGATTGTATATACATATACGATGCACCGGGAACATCTGTGGAGCTTTCCTAATGTCAACAAAGACACGGTGAAAACATCCATGGGAATACGATGCACCGGGAAATTGATGCAAAGTAATTTTGTGCTCAGGCATTCGCACCAATGATAGAGGGCATATACCTTGAGTGCGTCATCCTAGATACATTGGTAGAATCTTTGCCCTAGGTGCTATACAACGTTTGCCATCTAAACTTTCCTGTGTTTCTTTTTCACATGGAAAAGTTTATAAATTTGTGGGGTCTCGCCAGAAAGAAGAATTATGATTCACAAATTATTTGCTAGCTCTCACTAATTCTGTATTTTTTCTAGAATACTTCTGATAAAAATTTCATTTATCAAAATTTTCAGGTTTCCCCCTATTCCTAAAATCCACATGCTTTGTATAAATTTTTTGTTTTCATTAAAATAGTTCTGGATTTTCCTTATTAAAACTATTAATACTGATATTCAATTAGGTATGTGTGCATTATATATTTTTAAGTCTTATTATCTGTTTTTAGCTGTCTGAGTTGGCCAAGCGAAATAACCAACACATTGTAGGCCCAATCTCCATTGATGGGTTGAGAGACCAAATCTATCTGATTTGAAACTTTTAAGGTCCAGTTTGTCATTTTCTAGAGTTTATAGACCAAATTTAAGCTTAAAAAATAGTCAATGGCTCAAGAATAAGCTACTTCCTTAACTAATTGTATTTCTGTGATGCAACTTTCAGGTCCTAAATAAATAATCGGCATGTGGTAAAGCAATAGTTCATTGGTGGAAGGGGGTTTAATTATAAACCGTATTCCGCCTATGGCGATTAGACCAATAACATCGATTGTCTTCTGCGTGTAGGAATGTTATCATTAGTTCATGAAAATCAATATTGACCTAACCAAAAGCAATAAAAAATAACCATGTCAGGTAGAAGATCCGAGACAAGCCATGAAAATCCGACTCCGAATAGGACCTATCCGAGACGAGCCATGAAAACCCGCAAAAAGTGACTATATTTTTCCTTCTGATGATCATCTTCCATATTTAATAATGAATTGACTCTTCAGTATTTTGTATTCAAATAATTTGTTGAGTGAAATAGAGGGTTTAGTAGCACATCTATTTTTTTATCGGAAGCAGTCAACGCCAAGAAGTTTTCTTTTCTATATATCTATAATTTTAAATCCCTTTTTAATACATATAAAATAGGATAGTATCTTACTTTGTCCCTTAAACTTGCTTCAACTGGTGTTGGCTCTTTGTCGTAGTTTGATAATAATAATAATGATATTCAGTTTAGGGCAGCTCATTTAGTAGATGCATAATGCACACTAGAAATGGCAGTATAGTTATTGAACAACAATGGTCATGTGGAGTTTGGTGTATGAATGATGTCCATGTCACAAACTACATTCATTCAACCGACCTTCTATAAATAAATAGCTTCCATGTGTAGCGGAACCACATGTAGTTGCATAATGCACTGGGGACAATAATCGACTGTTGGAGGAGAGCAACAATAATAAGCACAACGAGTGTCGAGTTGGAAAATTTCGTATTCAAGTGAAACACGAGTTGAACTAAGTAGACCAAAGTGGCGTCTCGCCTGTCTCAATATGAGAAACAATAAACGTAAGAAGTAAACAGAAGCACTACCCTCTAATTTTTTTTCAAAACAATAAAATTTGCGTGTGTGTTTTTTCTATATATGGACCGTCATGGACTCAAAGTTAAGGGTTGGTTTAGTTTTTTTAGAACAGTTAAGGGTTGGTGTATGGACCTCCTATATGCCGTTTATTGCGGGAAGGAGTCTCGGCTTCGCGCAGGGCGGAGCTCACCCTGGGCCGGCCCATTTGCGGTGCCTTCACATCGCGAGGTAAAAATCGCAAAAACCCACCACCCGTCGTATATTGCACACGCCGCGCTAGCCACCGCGACTAGCTCAACCAAGTGAAATATGTACAATGCGCGGCGACAAAACTTTAAAACCAGTTTGCGAAATTTCAAAAAAAAAACTTCTGTAAACTGAATTCCCCCTAACATTTTTTGAATTGGAGAACAAATTTTATAAACATGAATAATTTTTTAATTTGTGAATGTTTTTAAATGAAACATTGGTTTAATTTGTGAACTAATTTGAAAAACAGGAACATTTTTAATTTGTGAATAAAATAAAAATGCAAAGATTTTTTGAATTGGTGCACAAATTCCGAAAACCTGAGCAATTTATTGAATTTCTGAACAAATTTCGAAAACGAGGCATTTGTTAAATACTTAAATTTGTGAACTAATTTGAAAAACAGGAATATTTTTATTTGTGTATAACAATTAAAAATGTGAACATTTTTTGAATTTGTGAACAATTTTTTGTAAATCGGAACTAGATTTTGAAATCTTTGAGCGATTTTTCTGGTGCAGGTGCCTCTCCAGCCGGCTCATGTACAACCTCTGCTGACGCCAGCAGTGCCATGCAACCCTCTGTTGACAGGGTTGCTGATGTGAGCCATGCCATGTAGCCCGATGTTGTCGTGGACGAGCCTGCGTCGCCGGCCTCGCCTGTTGTGGCTGGGCATGCGCCTGCTTGGGCCGAGCCGGCCTCCTCTGGTTCGTCCAATACCGCGCTGTCCGACACCATAACTTTGCGCGCGTCGGCACGATCTCCGATTGGAGCTGCTCCGCAGCAGCCCGAGCAGCGTGGTGTCACTACTCGGCTTCACAACAGCATTGCCAAGCCTCTACGACCCATGTCGTCGGGCATTCCTTGCAGTTCCCACTTCCTACCACTCCGCGATGACGGATTCCTCGTGGTGTTAGGCCATGGAGCTGGAGTTTGCTGCTCTACAGGAGAACCGCTCCGGGACGCTCGTCCCTCGACCGCCGGACAAAACGTCATCGGATGCAAATGGGTTTTCAAGGTCAAAGAACACGCTGACGGCAACATCGGGAAGTACAAGGCCCATCTCATGGCCAAGGGCTTCACTCAAAGTTACGGAGTCTGACTACCTCGACACCTCAGTCCGGTTGTAAAACCGGCAACCGTCCGACTCGTCCTTGCTCTTGCCGTCTCGGTGGCTGGAGCCTTTGCTAGCTTGATGTTAGGAATGCTTTCCTCCATGGCGAACTCTCCAAGACAGCTTATATGCAGCAACGACCCGGCTTTGAGGATCCTCGATACCCGAGTTATGTCTGTAAACTTCAGCGGGCTCTCTATGGCCTCAAACAGTCGCCGCACGCATGGTATTCCCAACTCAGTGATCGTCTCTGACAACTTGGTTTTGCTCTCCATCAACATCAGATACATCTTTGTTTATTTTCTCTCATGTTGGCATCACCATGTATATGCTCGTCTATGTCGACGACATCATCGTCGCCAGTTCCAGCCCGACTACTGCTTGCATCTATTGGATCAGCTAGCTTAGTCCTTCCCAGTGAAGGACCTTGGGCCATTGCAGTACTTCTTGGGCATTGAAGTGGCTTCCAATTCTGGGCGGTTGAGTCTTACTCAGAAGAAGTATGGTACTGACCTACTTCAATGTACGCACATGGAGAATTGCAAGCCAGTGTCAACCCCCATGAATGTGCAACAGAAGTTATCGCGAGACGTTGGCCAAGCTCTCAATGATGAAGAAGCTTTTATCCATCGCAGTACTGTAGGTGATTTGCAATACTTGACGCTCACTAGACCCGACATTTCATTTGCTGTCAACAAGGTTTGTCGGTACTTGGCTCAACCAACGGAGGTTCATTGGGAAGCTGTACACGGAATTCTCCGCTATGTCATGGGGACTATCTTCTGCACTCAGTATACAGAGATCAACATCTACACTCTTGATTGGGCTGGATGCGCAGATGATCGATGCTCAATTGGTGGCTTTGCAGTCTTCTTTGGACCAACCTTAATTTCCTGGAGCACACGGAAACGACCAACTGTGTCACGCTCATCTACAGAGGCAGAGTACAAGGCACACAAATGGGACTGCCGAAGTTACTTGGGTACAATCATTACTAAAAGAGCTGCATATATCGCAGCCGCGCGCCTCCTGTACTATCTTACCGCGAACCCAGTGTTTCATACAAGGACAAAACACATCGAGGTCGACTTCCACTTCGTCCGAGAGAAGGTGGCACTAGGAGCTCTAGATGTCCGGTTCATTGCTTCAGAAGATCAGGTCGCGGATGTCTTCACCAAACCATGCACGAAGCTGATGCTAGACCGATGTCGTCGCAATCTCAATCTTGTCTCTGTCGGTTGAGATTGAGGGGTCGTGTCAAATGTTACGAGTTAGTGTTGTCTAGCATCATGAGTTGCAACGCTTAGCAATTGCAGCTTAGTGCTAGAGTGTAGATGGTCTAGAGACCTCTTTCTTGATTGCCCACGTCCTAATGATTTGTAACTGAACATGCACATGTACTATATAAACAGCCCAATACAGTAAGGGTTATCACGGCAAATATCTCTTCTATCTGCCCTCTCAATTCCGTGCTGGGGGCAAAGCGGTAGCCGTACTGACATGAACTGCATACATGTCTGATGTAACATGTAAGCCACCCGGTAGCTTCACGGTTCTATTTAATTTGTTTACTTATATGCTCCTTTTACTTGTATGCACGATGCGATGTAAAACACGATCGGTCGGTTCAAACCTTCTCAGAGACATTTGTTTTTTTGAGGGGCACCACAGAGACAAATAAAGAGAGGGAGCTAATCTGCTTCTCTCACGGGCCAAGCCCACTCATGCAGTTGGCCCATTTAGGTAGCACTGACACAGCCGGCCGAGTGCTAACTACAGATCCGCCGCCGCAGACCCCCAAGCTCCACGCCGGAGACCCAATGGACTCGCCGCCGATCCCCGACGAGCTCCTGCTGGAAATATTCCTCCGGATTCCTGCACCAGCCGACATCGTCCGCGCCTCCGTCGCCTGCGTCTCCTTCCGCCGCCTCATCGCCGACCGCTCCTTCCTCCGGCGGTTCCGCAGGCTCCACGTCCCGCCCTTCCTCGGCTTCCTTGATCACCACCGACTCTTCCACCCCGTCATCGCGTCTCACCCCTCTGCGCCTGCAGCCAACGCAGTCGCCCGCTCCGCCGACTTCTCCTTCGGCTTCCTCCCGGGTGGCGCCAGCGAGTGGGGCGTACAGGACGTCCGCGATGGCCGTGTCCTCCTCGACAGGCCCAGCCGAGAGAAGTACGCCGATGCGGGGTTCCGGGTCATCTTCAAGGAGATGGTGGTGTGCGACCCATTGCACCGGAGGTATCTCAGGCTTCCTCCAATCCCTGACGACCTAGCCGGTTTGGTGGAGGACCTGTTCATGCTAAGCCCAATGAGATGGCGCGACACATTCCTCGTCCCTCCCGTTGAGGACGGCGACGAGGCTGCGGCTGTGGAAGGGACATCATTTAGAGTCATCTGGATGGCGCATTGTGAACTTGAGTTCTTCGCCTTTGTCTTCTCTTCCGGCACTGGACAATGGCGAGATGTTCCATCTCAGAGTTTGAGTGATTTGTCTAGTGGCTTGTTAGGGCCAGCGTGGACAAGACTTTTCGGCTGGCGACAGTTTGCCTATGGCTGCTTTTACTGGATGATGGAATCGAAGGAAGGAATGAAAATGTTGGTGCTCGACACCGCGAGGTTGGAATTCTCCATTCTTGAACCCCCACCCGAAGCCATAGGTGCACACATTCCTAATATGACACCCGAGGCCAATGGTACATTCATTCCTAATATGACAGTGGTGGAGACAGGGGAAGGCATGACTGGGTTATTTATGCTTGCATGTGGCACGTCTAAGCTTCGTTATAGCATTAGGCGATATAACAGTGGAAGTTCCAGCCAGTGGCAGAACGAGAAGACAATCTCACTGGCTCCTAGGTACTCGTTAATAAGTTCATCGGGGAGCTACTTGTTCTTGTACCACCATGGGAGCTCAACACATGATCCAGGCTATTTCACGCTTGACATTGAAACATTCCAGCTTCAGAAGGTGTGCGATGTTGACATCTATGAACCGCACCTATATGGTAACTTCCCACCATCCTTATCGTCACCGACAATATAAATTGGTAAACTTCCGGACACGTCCTAATTACTCTATCTTTTTATTATAATCACATAACCTGCATGATGCTTTATTACTTCATCATTATGATTGGTGATTCTTTTTTCCCCAGTTTGATAGTTGCTACATTCTCTATGCTCTTGGCAAAGCAAACCGAGCAGAGGAAAATGGCGGAGACTTTTTTATTTGTTTCTTCTAATTGCCTAATGCAGTTTTAAGGCCACCAGAGAACTAAATGGAAGGATCCTACACACTATGAGTACCATTTGGTGGCTTCGTGGAACTGTGAAAAAGCAAGGTTTCAACTATTTTTGGGAAATGGTTGTTATGGCCAGTCTAATGGAAAAAATAATACTAGCTTAAAACAAGATATTGCTACCACTTCACCATTGGTTTTTGCACCTTGAAAAATATCTATCCCATTCAATTAGGACTTCTCCACGTTTCTCTTGATAGATATATGGAGGCAGGAATTTCTTGCTTGGTACCATAAATAGCTAGTGCGACCCATTAACTGATCTCATTATGTTCATTTCTAATAAATATCAGGATGCACCAGCTTGGTATGGTTGCAAATAATATCCTGAGTCATTGCTATATACCACTATGGCCCCGTTTGCAAACCATGTAGACTTTTCCATGTGTAATCAGATTACACTTGTATATTGCTGTGCACAAACAATACTGATGGTTACAAGTGAAAACATTTCTAGAGTAAACACCTTTCATTTTCTGTATGTATGGAAGGTAATAGAAACATGTAACCATATGAATTAAAATAGCACTACCATTTTATGAGATTTCTTCTGTATAATAATATTTGGTCCAAGAAGCTTTATCCGAGGAAAAAGACAAAAAGGAGTGCGTGAACACGATAAAATTCCATGAAACCTGCCGACCACGACAAAAAGGAGTTCGCTTGGCCTTGCGATGCTTCTGGGAAGTACAATGCTAAATTCAGTTTACAAGATACTTGCTTGATGAGATAGCCCACTGCTTGTTGCATCTAGAGAAGTTGGCTGCCCTCAAGTGGAAGATATTTGCATGGCTTGCGGTGCAATATCCGATCTGGACCTTTGACTGAAGCACATGTCATGGCTTGTGGGACGTGCCTTCGCCTTGCTATACCTGCTTGAAGGAGGAAGATAACATGGATCACATTCTTGCTCATTGTTTTTACACAAGGGGGGTATGGCACTTATGCTTTGATTCCCTTAGAATTAACATACATATGCGGAGACGAATATGACTTTGAGACAATGGTGGCTTCAGTAAAGACAATTTTTCACGGACCAGTGAAACAAGGTTCCGAATCTCTCGTCATTGGGATTGTGTGGTCTCTTTGGAAACAACACAAAGCGATGGTTTTCAATAGAACCCAGCAGCAGAGAAGACCTACTCAACTACCTTTGCAAATTCCTGACGAGAATGACGACTGGATGAAAGCTAGTCTTGGTTATGCTAGAGGCTTTCAGACCTCCTTTGGTTTAGAGGAATCTTGTAGAAATTTCATAGGATAAGATTTCTATAGGAAAAATTCCTTTAGAACCCTTTGATCTGTAGGAATGAAATCCTATTTCTATGGAGGAATTCTTCCTATCCTCCACATTTCGTAGGAAAATAAACATTAGCCTAGACTCAATGAAACAAATCGTACGATGTGAATCAAAGAGCATCTCCTTTCCTATCCCTACTCATAGGATTTGAGATACATGTCATCTCATTTCCTATGACTTTTTTATTCCTACGATTTTTCCTACCCTATGAACTAAAGGAGACCTCAATGTTTCCTGAGATACTGACCTAGTTTATTTTAGGGTGTGAGTGTGAGTTCACATCGTGGTAGGCTTCTTATAATTATGTTTTCTACATTCTATAAAAAGATGGTACGCCTTTGAAATACTCTTCAAAAAATCTAATGGAATAACACGACGGTATCAGTTACATCAACTAGCTATGAGCCAGTTGCTTACCTCTGCCAACATTTTACTTCGCGGTGCTCTGCTCATCAAAGAACGCGCTAAATTTCCTGCATCTAATAATTTCAGTGATTATCCCAACTACTAGCAATAGACTAATAGTGTATTTGAAAAGCACGTTAGTATTATGCAAACAACCAATCCATGCCTCACACTTGGTACCAACGCTTAACTGGAGTATATAGCAAAAAACTACCACATTACAGGTTATGTCTACAAAAAACTACCATTTTTTTAATCTTTCAAAAAAACTACCACAAAATTAGTTTGTTGTTCCAAAAAAACCTAGTTGCCTAACAGTTAGATTTTAAGCGAGCTTATGACACAGAGGGCCCGTGCGTCAGGTCTGACGTGGCATGAAAGTCAACATTCTTAGTTTTGACTGTTAGGTTCACCGTTATGACATGTGGAGCCCACATGTCGGTCCCTTAATAAAATCTATATAAACAATCAGGTCCTATAAGTTTTTGGAAAAGCAATCAAGTCCATGTAACTTAAAAGAAAGCAATCCGGTCCCTGTGACTTCCGAAAAAAAAGCAATCGGGTCCCTACAAAAAGGAAAAAAAACAATCGGGTCCCTACAAACCTACAAAAAGGAAAAAAAAACAATCGGGTCTGCCGGCGAGCTCATCCCCGGCACCGTCCCTGCTGTCCTACCTTGGCGGAGGAGCTCCCTGCTACCGGCTCTTGCACGCCCTCACCTGACCTCCTCCCCGTGATAGCTCGCACAACGGCGCCCCACGCGTGCGGCGTCCACCATGCTGGACGAGCTCGACTGTGCGGCACGAACAGTTGAGCAGGGCGGCCACTGAGCACGCCACCAACGGTGAGGTGGCTGGAGGACCTCGAGCGGCCACAGCCCGCCCGTTGAAGAGGACCACAGGCGGCCACCAGAAGCTGCATGACGGCGCGCCGATGAGGCTGCACGGAGATAGCCACCTCTAGCGGCCCATCGCGCAACTGCAACCCGCTCCTGCAGGTTGCAGCGCGCATGGCCGTTGCTGCATGCCGGGGGAATCGCAGCGGCGGCAGCAGAGTTGCCGCATCCCAGCGGGGATGACGCGGCGGTGGCGGTGCTGCATGCCAGTAGG
The DNA here is from genome assembly GCA_963921465.1 of Triticum timopheevii. Taxonomy (NCBI): domain Eukaryota; kingdom Viridiplantae; phylum Streptophyta; class Magnoliopsida; order Poales; family Poaceae; genus Triticum; species Triticum timopheevii. The sequence continues at coordinate 43,501,368 of OY997272.1, read as the reverse complement.
AATGGCGGTGGCGGCTCGTCCATGGAGAAGGGAGGAGGAGGAGGAGAGAGGAGGGATGGAGGTGTGGAGCGCCTCTCGGGATGGCGGCGGCGTTCACCGGCGAGTACGCGACAGTGAGGCAGAGGTCAACCCGCTCTATCGGGGTGCTTTGTCCCTTTGGTCGCTGGAGGTGGGAGGAGAGGTTGACCCTGACTTGTGGGCTCAACATTAAACTTAACAGTCAACAAATGGTCAAATGATTTTTCTCTTGACACGTGGACCCTCCCTGTCATAAACCTGATCAAAACTTAAGCACTCGGTCATTAGTGTTTTCTAGAACAGCCAACCAAAATGGTGGTAGCATTTTGAAAAATTAATAAAAGTGGTAGTTTTTTAGGCATAGCTCGTAATGTGGTAGTTTTATGCTATATACTCGCTTAACTGACTACCTGGCCTTTGTCAGGTCCATTGTCACTCCCTTTGACTTGTGACTCTTTGTGTTACGGCACGACATAAAATATGCATATTTGTTGTTTTAACGTCGAAGATATAGTGTGAAGGATGTTGACCCCCCCCCCCCCCCCCCCCCCCCCACACACACACACACACACACACACACTATTTCCTCGGTGTACCGAGTACAAGCCATGCTCCTATACCATGTGGACATGGCCAACTGTTGATACTGCTTCACCCCCTTCCACGCCAAGGCAAAGATCTCCTCACGTGATGGTTTACCAACTCAAGATGCCTCCCACTACTGGAGCTTCACCGACGGTCATCGGCACCTGACACTGATGCGTCCCGATCTTTAGTATGCTGCACAACAAGTCCACCTCCACATGCATGCCCCGACAAACGAGCACCGAAGCCTTGTAAAGTCTATCCTTCTGTAAGTAAAGAGCACCCTCCACTATTGTATGTGCATCTCCACATGCTCTTTGCACTCCAGCATCATCGCCTATTCGTACGTCAATTGGGTCGGTTGCTCAGACACACGTCGGGTACTTCTCGTTGATACCTTTGTTGTTCAAGCGCCAAGCGACCGTCTCACGCTCCAGTGTGGAGGCAGAATATTCCATTGTCGCGGAGACCCGTTGGTTGCACTAACTCCTTGATGAGCCGCATAGTCAGGTTGGCAATGCAACTATGTGCTACTGCAGTAATGTATTCATCGTGAATCCGGTACACCACCGTTCGTACCAAGGCAATTATGTGCTACGACAACTATGTGCTCTACGATACCACACGCGCCACTGGCAATGAATTTCCGGCGCAGCCGGACGTGGACACGTCCACCAGCTGCACATCCTATGCGTCGCCGTCCACTTTCAGGGGCACATGTGGCAGGTGGATGGTGATGGACCATCGTTCATGTCCTTTATCGATCTCACATCCACCGGCACCGGTGACGGACAGGTCGTGGACTCCTCCAAGGATGAGTAGGCCATGGGAGGCGGTAGGGCATTGTGTCCCAAGTGAACCGGTCCGTCTACCATGTTCTCCTCTTCCTCGATGGAGACCCCACCTTCACTTGACGACTTTTGAACACCGCCGCCGTTCATGGAGATGCAGATGGAGGATGTAGTCGCTGATACCGAATACAAAGGAAGTGGACGCCGCCCGCCGCCGTAGGATAGGTTTAGGGTCAGAACACTTTTTAAATCTAAATGTTCGAAATGTAATGAAAATTCACCGTGTTTGCATGAATCATCTGGTTTATATGAAAATCCGTCGTGTTTGCATGAATTTTATTAGCAGACGAATAGCGGAGAAAATTTACGGGTCAGCGTTGGAGATGCCCTAACATCATGACAAAGGGGTGACCATTCTTATTGTGTCCATGGCTATGATCAATAGAATGTGTGTTGCATTTCTGTCATTCTCCTGAACTCAACACTAATTATACACGGAAAAAAATCAACACTAAATATGGTGCCACACAGATGTGATCAAATTACAAATCAATTTTTTTCCGCTAAAAGGAACCCAGATTTATAGATTGCTAGTGATACAACGAACCCCAACAAAGAAAGGAATTACACCCGGGTCCCTGGGGAGCCGACCATGCTCACATACCACCGCGAGTTGAGGGCTCGCTGCCGCTCCCTCCCAGAGCCGGTGTGATCTTGGAATCCGCAGACAGACTTTTTGCGAACGGGAAGTCTTCAAGCTTAGGCCCTTCTGGACGAGTGCATCGGAGATGTGGTAGACCGCAAGCATCATCAACAACATCCCATCTTCACCCTCACCAATGGAGAAGAGGAAGATGGATCTGGATCCACTCCTGCACAATGCACAAACAAAGCCAACAACTCCTCGCCTCCAACCCCAAGATTGAGGATGAAGAAAGAGAAGCCTCGGCAAACCGATCCACGAAAACATCGATGGATCTGGCGCTGCTCACGCCAACAGAGCCAAAGAAGTAGCCGGTGGAAACTTTATTCATCCCCATGGAACCAGTAGCAGTACCGGGAAGAGAAGCCTCATCGGACACCGAGATGGAACGGGAGAGACAAACTACTTCACCGCCGCCGCCACGCCCAAAGGACGAACCGCCAGACGGGAAAACCATAATTACAACCTACCTACGGATGAACACAAGTCCAGCCGGTAGATCGGGCTGGACCCCACTTTGCTTCGGCGCCGGCGAGGCCGCCGAAGGAGGTAGGAGGCGCCGGTCCGCCGACGAAACACAGCTCCGCGATGGTTTCGCTCATAAACTGGCCTCTCTTTTTTTCGTAATTACAGATCAGATTGTCTCCTAAGACCAGAAAACATCACATATTTGCATCCACTAGGAGCAAAAGATTAAGTTAAACACGTGCATGTACTCAAGAAAAGAGTAGTAAATGTCACCCAATAGATTGTGGCCGCTCGATGCGTAAGCAACGGACAGGATGGAATCTTGTGTGATGTTGGACACCACAGCTTCTCCGTTGGTATATCTGCGTCAAAGGCCCTTGGAGATGTCTCAATTGCAGCAACAGCGCCTCCTTTCTCCTTCCCCAAATCCTCTCACTCCTCACTCCGGGCCGTCCGCCCGTAGATTCCAGATCGGCGGCGGGATGGCCGGCGGCGCGGCGGACGGGCGACAGATCCACGTGGATTCGGCCGTCCTCGAGCACCAGCCCGAGTCCCCTCCTCGTCCGCTGCCGCGGCCGCATGGCGCCCGGGAAGTTTCGTCGCCGCCGCTCCCAGAGGAGCTCCTGTTGGACATCTTCCGCCGCATTCCCGACCCGGCCGACCTCGTCCTCACCTCCGCCGCCTGCGTCACATTCCGCCGCCTCATCACCGACCGCTCCTTCCTCCGGCAGTACCGCAAGCTCCACGCTCCGCCCCTCCTCGGCTTCCTCCAGTACGGAGACAATGTCTTCCACCCTGCGGTCCCGCCTCACCCCTCCGCGCCGGCAGCTCGGATCGTCGCCCTCGCCGGCGACTTCTCCTTCTCATTCGTCCCCGCCCCTGACCCCGCTCACCGCTGGGTCGTCCGGGACAGCCGAGACGGCCGCGTCCTTCTTGAAGCAAGCCCCCGGGAAGGTTATAGTGCCCGTGGAGTCGTCTTCACAGAGTTGGCGGTGTGCGACCCGTTGCACCGGCAGTATCTCCTGCTTCCCCCAATCCCCGGTGACCTAGCAGCTGCCGTGGAGGACCCGCTCATGCGAATACGGCCGCATTTCAGCGAGACATTCCTCGCTCCGCAAGGCGACGGCAATGAGGCATCAACTGCTGAAGAGACGTCATTCAGAGTGATCTGGATGGTCCAGTGCGAAGCTAAGGTCGTGGGCTTTGTCTTCTCTTCCAGCACCAGGCAATGGCGAGCCATTCCATCCCAGAGTTGGGCCAATTTGTTAGCTGGCTTCGTGTCATCGACTGGGTTGGCACTCTTCTACGGGCGCCAATGTACGTGTGACTACTTTTACTGGCTGCCAAACTGTCAGTACGATTTGAAAATGTTGGTGCTCGACACCCTGAGGATGGAGTTCTCCGTTGATGAACCCCCAACTGAAGCCAAAAATGCGTTATTTCTTGGTATAACCATGATGGAGACAGGAGAAGGCCGTCCTAGAATGCTTGCTGGTACCTATGACATGACTTGCGGCAATCATACCCTTTGGAGGAAAAATGGTGGGAGCACCAGCCAGTGGCAGAAGGAGAAGATGGTCTCACTCTCACCGGGCCCTCGGGATGTGCTGAGATGTTCAATTGGGAATTATTTGGTCCTGGATCACTTTGGAAGCTCGTCGCTTGAGAAAGGCTTATACACAGTGGACATCGAAACATTACAGCTTAAGAGAGTGTGTGCTTCAGTGCTTGGCAGCACATATTGCAACTACCCACCATCGTTGTCGGTACCGAAAGTATCAAGTGGTAAACTTTCTTTTGCTTCATACTTATTACTTGCACTTCATTATTTTCACACAGCTTCGTCTGATTCTTGATAGTAAGTTATTGTGATCTCTTTTTTGTTTGCACATTTTATAGTTGTTATTTCTTCTGTGCTTGTGGCAAAGATGCTCATGAACATGATTGTGATTTATTTGTTAGTCTGTTCTAAATGCTACTTTATGGTAATCATACAAGTAAGAGAGGATCTTGAACACTATGAATACCATTTTGGGGGTACTGTGGTTTCGTACAGAACACTAGATCACAACAATTATTTTGGATAAATAGTTTTTTTGGTCAAGCTAATGGAGAAGGAATACAAGCTTAAAATTATGTTCATCCTTGGATTATTTCACCTTGGAAACATTTTTTCCTGTTAGGAGTTGGTTTGTCTCTTTTCATAGGCATAATGAGACAGGGAAGTCACATTTTCTTCATCTTCACACCTATACATTTCATAGTTGTTACTTCTTCTGTGCTTGTGGCAAAGATGCTCACGAACATGATTTTGATTTATTTGTTAGTCTGTTCTAAATGCTACTTTATGGTAATCAGACAAGAAAGGATATTGAACACTATGAATACCATTTTGGGGGTACTGTGGTTTCGTACAGAACACTAGATCACAACAATTATTTTGGATAAATAGTTTTTTTGGTCAAGCTAATGGAGAAGGAATACAAGTTTGAAATTGTGTTCATCCTTGGATTACTTTACCTTGCAAACATTCTTTCCTGGTAGGACTTGGTTTGTCTCTTTTCATAGATATGATTAGACAGAGAAGTCACATTTTCTTCATCTTTACACCTATACATTTATCTCAGGATGTTGACTTCAGATAAGATACAAGGAGCTATAGCTGCTATGGTTGCAACAAAAAACCGAAGCAATTGTTACCAATAATGCTGTAATGCATCTCCTGTGTATATTGTGAGGATAATTGAAGGGTTGAGCTTGATTGATTTCTCAAGGGAGTACTATCCCACCCAACAATGGTGCTGCCATTCAAATAGCTACTAGCTTGTGGTCAGAAACTGTTTGATTCGAAATAAGCTTCTCAAGATAAATTAGAGGCAGGGCAACCATGAAGCTACTAGCTTTATGAAGTCTTCCAACACTTACTTCTATGATTCATTTCTAAATGAACACATCTATGTGCAAATTGCAATGAAAACAAACAAAACTGAGTGTTTGACGTCAATCTTACTAACTGTGCTATTGGGAAAAAGAATTCTGAAGGTTGATTTTCCATTCATCGTGTGCTTTGTTTGTTTTAAGCTCTTGTATTTTATCATAGCTATTCTACTAGCTTCTTCAGTTCTACATATGTTTCCTCTTGGGCGATTTGCCAGGTGTTACCCAGTACTCCCCCCATTCCTAAATATAAGTCTTTTTTAGAGATTTCAATATGGACTACATACGGAGCAAATGAGTGAATCTACACTCTAAAATACGTCTATATACATCCGTATGCAGTCCATATATAAATCTCTAAAAAGACTTATATTTAGGACAGGAGGGAGTATAAAGAGCCGTTGTTTGTTCCTTGTTGCTAACAAATTTCTGAATATCTGCATTTTGGACAGGTATTGAGGAGGAAGTGCTGGAACAAGGCGTGGAGGCCCTACGAGCTAAAGGGTCCGTAGATGGCCATCAAAATGGAGGTCAAGCTGATGTGTTGGGGGTTGGAGATGGTGCCGATTAAGGCTGTGCTGCAACTTGACCTGGAGTTTATCTGACAATTATGGTGTATCTGCTGGCTGCTGCACAAGTTGGCAAGAGCATCATAAATGTTTAGTTTCTGTGCAATCAGTTAGCAAGTTAACTAGGACTCTGTATTAAGTCAAAGTGACTGTGATCTACCTATCTTGTTGTAGCCTGCAAGTTGAAGTGTGTGGAATGACACTAATCAGGTATTTGGAATTGAGAAAAGCCAAGACGTGTCATTGGAGATCAGGCATTTGAGATTGGTCAATCAATTTCTTCTTGCACATGCATATGAGAGGTATGAAATCCGAGTTGATGTGTGTACAATGGAAGTGAATCGCATGGTTATGTACTGCTATGTTCTGCTAATTTTGCCACATCAGATTGTTGTTTATTTGAATGTCATTCCAGTATTCATTCATTTTAATCTGAGCCAAGCTGGACGATAGCAGTGGTGTGTGTTTTTGTAATGTGCGTCCTTTCTTGAAAGAGTTACTAGTTTACCTGTCTTGTTTTAGAGAACTCAGGCCGTGTTTTGCGTTGTGACAGAGAACTCTGGGATCCGGCCGTCCTCGAGCACCAGCCCGAGTCCCCTCCTCGGCCGCGGTGCCGCGGCCGCATGGCGCCCGGGAAGTTTCCTCGCTGCCGATCCCTGAGGAGCTCCTGCTGGACATCTTCTGCCGCATTCCCGACCTGGCCGACCTCGTCCTCACCTCCGCCACCTGCGTCACATTCCGCCTCCTCATCACCGACCGCTCCTTCCTCCGGCAGTACCGCAAGCTCCACGCCCCGCCCCTCCTCGGCTTCGTCAACGCAAGCCAAGACTTGCAGCCCGCCGAACCACCTTACCCGTCCGCGTCGGCGGCCAGAGCAGTCGCCCTCGCCGGCGACTTCTCCTTCTCCTTCGTCCCCGCCCCCGCCGCCGCTGACCGCTGGGCTGTCCGGGACATTCGCGACGGCCGCGTCCTCCTCGGCACAACCCCGGGGGTGTTTTATCACGGGGACCGGTTCACGGAGATGGCGGTGTGCGACCCGCTGCACCGGCAGTACGAACTGCTTCCCCCAATCCCTGACGACCTAAGAGCTTCGGTGGAGGACCCAATCCGGCACAATTTCTGCGAGACTTTCCTCGCTCCCGATGGCGATGAGGAAACGTCATTCAGAGTGATTTGGATGGTGGAGTGTAGAGCTAAGCTCATTGCCTTTGTCTTCTCTTCCAGTACTAGACAATGGCGAGCCATATCCCAGAGTTGGACCAATTTGTTAGATGGTTTGCTATCATCCACATGGATTCCACTCTTCCTCCACCGGCAGTATGCGTGTGGCTGCTTTTACTGGCTGCCAAACTGGCAGTGGCAGCACAAATCGAAAATGTTGGTGCTCGACACCTGGATGATGGAGTTCTCCATTGTTGAACCCCCATCCGAAGCCAAAAATTCATCCAGCACTGGTATACCTATGTTTGAATCAGGAGAAGGCAGGCCTAGAATGCTTGTTAGGGGGCCTGACATATCTAGCCGCAGTTATACCATTTGTAGGAAAAATGGTGGGAGCTCCAGCCAGTGGCAGAAGGAGAAGATAATCTCACTCCCGCTGATCTCTTGGGACATGCTCAGATGTGCAAAGGGGACGTACTTCCTCCTGGATCATCGCGGAAGCTCATCGTTCGAGCAAGGCAGATTCGCAGTGGACATCGAAACTTTACAGCTCAAGAGAGTGTGTGCTTCGACGGTGCATGGCCACACATATAGCAACTACCCACCGTCGTTCTCATCACCGAAAGTATCAAGTGGTAAATTTTCTGTTGCTTCGTAGTTATTCCCTGACATTCATTGTTATCCCACAGCTTTGTCTGATTCTTGATAGTTAGTTATTGTGACCTCTTTTTTATTTACACATTTCATAGTTGTTAGTACTTATGTGCCTGTGGCAAAGATGATGAAGATTCATGAACATGATTGTGATTTATTTACTAGTCTTTTCTAAATGGTACTTTATGGTAATCAGATAAGTAAGAGTGGATCTTGAACACTATGAGTACCATTTTAGGGGCATTGTGGATTTGTACAGTGCACCATATCAAAACAAATATTTTGGAGAAATAGCGTTTTTTGGTCAAGCTAATGGAGAAGGACTACAACTTTGCAATTATGTTCATCCCTGGAACATTTTTTCCTGGTAGCAGGAGTTGGTTTATCTCAGTGTGTTGGCTTCAGATAAGATACAAGGAGGCATAGCTGGTATGGTTGCAAATAAAAACCCAATCAATTGCTACTACTAATGCATCGCTGTGTATATTGTGAGGATAATTGAAGTGTTGAGCATGATTAATTTCTGAATGGAGCACTATTTGATTTGAAATAAGCTTCTCGAGATAAATTAGAGGCAGGTGTTTGTACATCGTTTGAAATTTTGAACTTCTCACCATCCTTCAAGGCACTGCCGAATGCAGGTAGTTTATGAAGTCTGCAACATGAACCTATCCTTTCTTTTGTGACTTTTAAGTTCCTGTATGATTCATTTCTGAATGACCGCGCATATGTTTTTACCCTTGTACTGCAAATTAGGAAGCTAAACAAACAAAAGTGAGTGTTCGAGGTCGATATTAGTAACTGAACCATGGGGGAAAGAATTCCGAAGGTTTATTTTCCATGGATCATGTTTCTCGTTTGTTTTAAGCCCTAGCATTTTATCACATCTATTCTGCTAGTTTCTTTATGTGTTTGTTCTCTTCAAGCGATTGGCCAAGTGTACCCATTATCGAGAGCTGCTGTAAACAAACAAGCTTCTGAATATATATACATTTTGGTTGTGCATAATTTTGAGATATTGGACAGATATTGAGGAGGTGCTGGAACAAGGCGTTGAGGCCCTCCAAGCTGAAGGGCCCGTGGATGGCCATCAAGATGAGAGTACTGCTGGTAAGGCGGATGTTGGATGTCAAGCTGATGAGTTGAGGGTTGGAGATGGTGCCTATTAAGGCTTGTGCTGCAACTTGAAAATAGATTTGTGGTATGGTCATCTATATTTGACCTGGAGTTTTATCTGACAATGGTGGTGTATCTGCCGCAAAAGTTGGCCATAGCGTCATTGATGTTTAGTTTCTGTGCAATCAATTAGCAAGTTAATTAAGACTGTATTAAGTCGAAGTGATTGTGATCTACTGATGTTATATCCTGCAAGTACAAGTGTGTGTGTGTTATGACACTAGTCAGGTAGTATTTGGAATTGAGGAGAAAAGTTGATGTGTGTACAAAGGAAGTGATATGCATGGTTATTTATCTGCTCTGTTGTGCAAATTGTTCTGCATTCCTGGACTGCTGGACACTGAATGAACAGAAAGAAGTAGAGCAGCGAAGAGCTGGGCTGGGCTGGGCTGGGCTGGGCTGGCCTGGCTACATGGTTATGGTTTACTGCTTGATAAACACAAGAATTGTTGGCAGGCAACTACGGGATTCCCGGGAATGTTAGTCACCTTGCTCTGTGCTGTGACAGGTTATGTTAATTCAACTTTTCTAGCAGGATAAACCACCGGAAGATCGAAACAAAACTGCTGATGATGCGAGTGTTGGTTGTCAGGCCAGTGGTAACCACAGGTTGGTCATCAAAAGGGTACCTTTGGCTCGGTATCGTCCGTAATATGGTGATCCAGAACAAACATGGAGTTTATCTTATGTGCCTTGATCTGACCATGGTTGGCGAAAGCATTAACATTTTGTTTCTGTGCTACCAGTAGGCTAATCAAGACTGGTAGCACCTCAACTTCATGTTTTTGTTGGGAGTGGCACTTCCCAGTAGGCAAATGATCACCATCCTTACAAGTCTTCAAGGCAGTTTGATTCCTGACACAGAAAGGAAAAATATTACCAATTTTATGTTTCACTAGTCTCAAGCATGTGTTTCCGTTCATGCAAGTTGTTGCAATTCTGTCCACTTGCGGAAGGTTGGCTATGGCATTGCCGGTGGAAGCGTCGCAGAGCTACCGATTGCTTTTACAGTTTTATGTGTTTTTAAGTATTCATTTCACTATGTTTACGCGCCTTTGTCATGTTGCGAATGCTAAGACCTACCATACACGATATGTCCCTCTTTATTCATGACCTATTGAGTATCTACAATTTGAATACACTTATGGTTCTGTGTTTCTTTTCCTGGAGGTGTTCTTTCCTCCTTTTCCAGTTCTTGTTTTTTTTAAGGGTTCAGATATTCTTGTTGTTCTCCCCCACACTCCTGCTACTAGGCTTGACTATGGCCTGCTGCAACTACTTTTGCGGCGCTCACATAGTCGCTCATGTAATTGACTTCGGTCACCCAGGCTTTTTTTGCCTGTTTTGAAATGGATAAGGTAGAGACAGCTCTACCTTTTGTTTCAAAAAAAAGAAAAGAATACACTTATAGTTTTGGGATATTGTACAGGTTTGAAGGAGGAGCTGAGAATGAGATGGTGGAACAAGCTCAAGCGCACAGCCAGGGTATTGCTAATGTGGATGCCGGACATGAGGCAGCGTTGATGATTAAATATTGGTGAGGCTACGATGCAACTTGAGAATCAACTTTTTTTTGTACTTTTTTCCCATATCCATTTTATAATTTTTGTATACATTTTTTATACACATCAGAAACATATTTCTATACATATTTAGCATTTTATAACGGCATGATTATCATTTTTAATTTTTATATCTAAAGTAATTTTTAAAATAGATATATTCAGAATATTTTGAAATACAAGCGAAAGTACATAAATAATACAAAAAAAGAATGCATTAAGGTGAAAAAAAATGAAAGAAGAAAAGCGCTGAAAGCCTTTTGTCCATGCTGGGCCGGCGCCATGGGGCGACATCCTTCAGCGAGACGTCCTACTGTCTCGCTTGAAGTGAGACAATGGCGCGCTCCGAGGTACCGCGAGAGCTATATCTCGCATCACCCGACATAGAAGGAGTTCTAGCGCGAAGGATTTCACTCTTCCGGTTGTTTCTAGGCTGCCTCTTTTTGCTTTTTTTGGCCACTGGCTTCTCGTCGTTCAATCGCTTCTTTGATCGTGGGTTCGGATCCAGTTTTATTCTGTTTTTTATTTTTTTTCTATTTTTCTTTTACTTTCTCCTTTGCTTGAGGTTTTGTTTGTTTCTTCAATGTATTCCTCAGTTTTTTTCTTTTCCCTTCGTTTTTTCACCGTTTTCTCAGTTGTATTCCGATTACTGGTTTTTATTTTATTTTTTCATTGGTTTTCTTTTGTTCCTTCCTCCAATTTATTTGTATTTTTCTTTTCTTTCCTATTTTATTTAATTGTCTTCTGTTTTTTTGTATCTTTCTTAGTTTTCATCAGTTCTCTTTATTTTTCTTTCGGTTTTTCCTTGGTTTCCTCAACGGTTTTCACGGTTTTTCTTGAATTTTCTGATTTTATTTGCTTATGTGGTGTTTCTTTTGTTTCTTTCTTCCATTTCTTCGGTTTTCGCCGCTTTTCTTTGTCTTTTTCTTTTTTGTTCAACGTATGTCTACATTTTTCATACACATCTGTATATTTTACATATACATCAACTAACTTTTTTATACATGTTTAACATTTTTAAAATACATAATTAACATTCTTTAAAAATTTATGTTTGATGACTAATTATAATAAATGCATGTTAGGTATTTATATGCACTCATTGCGGCGATGACAACACGTTGTACCACGTCTGGAACCAACTGTGCGAGTTCTTCGTCGCCAACGAGCCTGCCCAGTCGGTTCACCTCGACATGGATTTCCGCACCCTCACGCAGGGCGATCTGCGGGTCACAGATTACTATGGGCGGCTCAAGGCACTGGCGGACGTTGACAACATGACCGCCAATTGGACGCTGAAATTAGAGATGTTGCATGACCTCTCTCGACTGTTTTAGGTGATAGCCACGGTCTTGCCGATGCAATCCCCCTTCAACTAGGCCCGCATGTGGCTTCTTCTCGAGGAAATCACCCAGGACGCTCGTGACCACGTGGATGGATCCAACGTCCTCATGATCGGCCTCAGGGGCGGCGGTAGTTCATCCGGCGGTTCTTCCAGCAGCGCCTCTTCAAGTAACCGAGGTGATCTAGACAAGGCGCCGGCAAACGCGGGCGCACGCGCTCGTAGGGTGGCAATGCTCACGGTCGTGGCCGTGGACGCGACCCGGAGCACGACGGTGCCAGGGGGCTAGACTCCCTAGATGGGATATTTCATGCCTCGGGGTGCGCCTTTCCCTCCCGCGGGGCATGCGCCCTGGTTGCCTTCCAACACCACCGGTGTGCTCGGGCCTTGCATTGGCGAATGGTACCTCGACTCGGGCGCTTTATCGCACCTCACATGGAACCCAGGGAACCTTAGCTCCCTTTGTTCTCCATCAAAGTTATCCTCTCCGAGCATCATTGTTGGTGACGGGTCACATCTCCCCATCCATGCCACTGCTTCTGCCAAGCTAACCTCCCAACCCGTCTACCTTAACAACATCCTCTACTTGCCTCATGTTGTCACAAATCTCATCTCTGTTAGTTGCTTTGTATACTTTGTCACTATTGAGTTTTACCTCTTTGGCTTTGTTGTAAGGATCTAGCCACTCAGACCCCCCCCCCTCATGAGTTGTAGTAGCTATGGGTAGCTCTATTCGTTCTCCGGAGGCACCAACACCCGCTCTGGTAAGCTCTCCGTGGACGTCTACGACCTCTGGCATCGAAGATTAGGACACTCTAGAGCTGCCTCCCTTTCTTGCATGTCACTTAATTTCCCGTCATCATGTAATAAACCTCTCCACCCCGTGGTTCTTGCGAAGCGTATCAATCAGGTCATCAAGCTCGCGCAGCCTTTCCCGAATTCCATGTCATTTACTACTTCCCCTTTTCAGCTCGTCCATTATGGCCTTTGGACCTCACCAATTGCAAGCTGCTTAGGATTCGAATATTACTTCATTATAGTGGATGATTTCTCACATTTTCCGTGGAGTTTCCCTCTTCGTCACAAATCTGACGTTGCCGCCTCCCTAGAGCATTTTTGTGCCTATGTGCTCACCAACTCCACGTTTTCATACGGTGCATACAATGAGGTAACAGTGGGAAATTTCTCAACGTCTGCCTCCGCACGTTCTTATCCGATCGTGGTGTCGCCCTACACCTCTCTTTATCCCATACCACCCCCCAAAATGGCAAGCCCGAGCACGCTATACATTCAACCAACAACATTCTCTACACTCTTCTTCTCCAAGCCCAGATGTCGCCCCCCCCCCCCCTTTGGGTCAAAGCCCTACACACCACCACCTACCTTCTCAACGTGCGCTCCTCCCATGCCATCTCCAACAATATCCCACATTTTATTCTCTACGGCACCTCTCCAAACTATTCTTCACACCTTTGGTTATTTGTGCTAACCAAACCTATAAGCTACCATGCCCCACAAGTTAGCCTCACGCTCCGTCCGATGCGTCCTTCTCGGCATGCCTCTTGAACACAAAGGTTATCGCTGCCTAGATCTTGAAACACACTGTGTAATTACCTCCCAACACGTCGTTGTTGATGAAAATCAATTTCCCTTTGCTTCCACCTTGCCGAGCCACACCGGCGCACGAGAAAATCCTACCCCAGATGTAGAAAATCCAGCCCCTTCCCAACTGCCACCCAATATCCACCTCGGATCGCCCACCCCACCTACTCCAACACATCCTGTCTCAGGATCTCTCGTGCCTACGGATTGCTTGGACCGGTCCCCACCTACCATTCTTGTCATGACCCCCATGCTCAACCTGCATTCAGCACCTACACCCTCTTGCCCCCGGTCCCACACCCACCACCACCAACCCACATATCAGCGAGTCTTCCTCACCTCCCGTGCCCTGCCCACTCACTACCACTCTCCACATGCATGCAGCACCCGCCCACCTCAACATCTTCACCACCTACGTCGCCCATGCATGCACCCTTCCCCCATGAGCCATGCCTGTTGCACCACCTAAAAACCTACATAACATGGTGCACATGAGCAAAATGTGGGTTTGTTCAACCCGGCAAGCTCATGGCCATAGCTACCTTTCCCAGCTCTATTTCTCCTATACCAGCCAGCTACAATCCACCCTAAAGGACCCTAACTGGTACAATGTCATGCTTGAGGAGTATAATTCTTTGGTGCAAAGAAGTGGTCTTTGGATACTTGTCCTGCGGGTGTCAACTTGGTGTCTGGGAAATAGATATATTTCACCATAAAGGACATCCGGATGGCTCCCTCATTCAGTACTAAGCCCGTTGGGTGCTACGTCGCTTCACCCAGCAGTCAGGGGTGGAGTATGGCGAGGCTTTCAGTCCAATGGTGAAGCCAACCACTATCGGTGTCATCTTAAGCATCGCCATCAGCAACAACTGGACCATCAATCAACTTGATGTAAAGAATGCGTTCCTCGATGAAACTCTCGACGAGATTGTCTACAGCCAGCAGCCGGCCGGTTTCATCAACAGTGCATGGCTGTGTGCAAACGCCACAACTCCCTGTATGGACTTAAGCAGGTGCCTCTTGCATGGTTTGTGTGGTTCACCTCCTTCCTCATCACTTTGAGGTTTGTGGCTTCACGGAGTGACTCGTCCTTGTTCATGCTCCGGCGCAGCTTGGCAATGGCGTCCTGCTTTTATATGTCGACGACATCATACTCACAATCTAGCTCCACCACCCTCCTTGCCTCTATCACCACCTTGCTCACCATCGAGTTCTCCATGACAAATCTCGGCGCACTCCACCATTTCCATGGCATAAACATGCAGTGTAGTGCTCGCGGCATCTTTCTGTCCTAGCAACAGTACGCCCTCGAGATCATTGATCATCTTCCATGCTCAACTGCAAGCCTATCACTATGCCCGTTGACACAAAAGCTAAAATCTCCGCCCATGCTCGTGATCCTACTCCCAAGCCTTCTCTCTTCGGCAACCTAGTTGAAGCGCTGCAATATCTTACCCTTACGGGCCCTAATATAGCATATGCCGTCCAACAGGTTTGTCTGGTCATGCACTCATCGTGCAATCCTCATTTCACACTACTTAAGCGCATCCTTCACTACCTCCGGGGAACTGGACCAATCAGGCCGCTTCCTCGGCCTTCGTCATCATCCCAGGTCATGGCATACACCGGCGCCGACTGAGCCGGGTGCCTCGACACCCACCGCTTAACGTCAGGATACTGCATGTACCTCAGCGACACCTCATCTCTTGGTCTTCTACGTAGCAGCCTATGGTGTGCAGGTCTAGTGGGGAGGCGGAGTACCGAATTGTGGCCAACGCCCTCGCCGAATCATATCGGCTTCGACAGCTTCTGCAAAAGATTGGGCGTCCACCCACACGTGCGACGATCGTCTACTATGAGAACATCTCGACTACATACCTCTCCTTCAACCCTGCCAGCATCAGCGCACAAACCATGTGGAGATTGATTTCCATTTTGTCCATGATCGTGTGACCTTTGGAGATGTAGGCGTGCTTCATGTTCCCTCTACATCGCACGCCGAGTGTTCACAAAAGGGCTCCCAACCAGCATCTTCATTGAGTTCCGATCTAGCCTCCATGTCATAGAGGACCCCGTTTCCGCTGCCGGGGGTGTTGGAAAACGGCTACTACCGCACCTACCTGACCGGGTATCACGCGCCCACCTCGCACTCTTTGCGACGCATACCTAGAAATTGCTGGCTTGATTCAGATTTAGTAGGAAGCAACGGAAGAACAACATGGGAAGATCCAAAGATCAAAGGAAAATAAAAAGGAAACAACAACGCTATTCGCTGCAGATCAGCACTACACTTTCATGGCGAATCGCCATCCACTCATGACAACACAATGCAGCTCTGACTCCAATGGAGAAACGAAGAAGAACTAGGCAAGTTGACGCCACAGAAGATCACTGAACGGACCACCAGTCGCCTATCATCATACGCCACCCGGCCCCGTTACCGTAGCTTTGACTTTAGAGCAACAAATAGCCGAGGTAGTCTCACAGGCACGCCAAAGAAGATCGAGCCGACCACCCAACCAATGCCATGTCTCTGATGTCAATCATCCCCGTCATCGTTGCCACAGGAGCATAGCCGCCCACAAAGCCTGGCGGACACCTTTCCACGAGCCTCCATCCACCACCGTCATGAGCCGTGGGACCCTCTAGCCGAATCCACCTCCAAGACAATGCCCCCAAGAGGGAAAGCGGTGCCGAGCTCATAGCACCGCCATCGTTCGATCTGGAAGACCAGATCTAGGGTTTCCCTCGGAGAAAGTCAGGAAGGGAGGTGAGAACTGCGACGTCGATGCCTTCAGCAAGGGAGGTGCCGCCATCGACGACTCCGGCCGCAACCGGAGTACGACTTTCGCCGGCAGCTAACCCGCCCAAACCCAAAACTCGGCCAGCCCACCGGCTACTACCTCCCCGACAAGCAAGCTCAGCACCACACCTCGGTCCTGCGCCGCACATAGCAAGGACCCACCTGCTGCAAACCCCCAGAAACCCATGTCGGGTCCCGAGGCCTGTGGATCTCACATGTCCGGCGGACCAAAGCCACCGCAGACACCTCCAAGCTCACCTACCTGCTGTGCTGCTGATAGAAGCCACCAGGACACCGCCCAACAGATCCAAGCTAGTGCCCCCGACAGCGCTCCTCCCACGGCGAGGACGCCGCAGAACCGTGATGGGAGCAACGCCTAGGGACCATGCACACTCTCCTTCCTGTATATGACAACCGTCACAATGTCGACCACTGCACCCATCCACGCATGCCGGCCCGCCTGCCCGCCGCGTCACCCGAATGCCACTCTGCAGCCGAGCAGCCCGCACAGCCCGAACCAGAGGAGGGGAGACAACGAGAGGCCCGCCTTCGCCGACGCTATGCGGGCTTGCCCGGCGGCGCTTGCTAGCGGCGGTGGGTGAGGGCAGCGGTGGAGGGTCGGAGTTGGGCGGCAGCTAGGATTAGCGCCCGAGTTGCCCGGAGGGGGTGGGGGGACTGTAAAAACGGAAGTATCACATGTTTACATACTATTCTTTTTCCAGATATGTTTACATACTATCCTTGCCACAAATATTTTTTGCGGGGCTATCTTTGCCCCAATTAAGGTCACTCATGAATTAAGCTAAAACCAGTGGCTCCAACGCTTCAAAAATAACTATGACGTTTTGATACAAAAAAATTCTGATCCATTACAGTTTCATTTTCAGATGGTGATCTTTCATTTTTTATAGTCATCATCATCACACAGTGAATGTTTTTCTACGTGGTGGTTTGGTAGGCTTCCTAGTCCAACTAGGATTGCTGTGACTTCCGGAAACCCTAAAACGCTCTGGCGATTAGGGTTTGGCGGACTTGCGGCGCACGCAGATCGGATCGGCGGGGCGCACCGGAGTTCCGCCGGACGGGAGGATGGCGACACCCTCCGGGAGCGGCGGCGGGGCTACGAGGGCGACGATGTCGCCCGAGACTGCTAGGGCGCGCCTGGAGGAACAGCTTGGGAAACTTGATATCTCTGAGGAAGAGGCGACACCCCTGGTGCTCGATGATCGCGTCGAGGGGGCACCAGAGAAGTGGATGGTTGCAGGGAAGATCTTGCACCGCAACACATTGCATATCCAGACCATCACGAACGCACTTCGACCTGCATGGGGTAACCCTAAAGGTCTATCCTTTCGCATGGTAGGGGAAAACACGTTCGTTGCCGATTTTGCAACGAAGCGAGACAGAGATCGCGTATGGGAAGGATCCCCATGGCATATCAGTAAGAACGCGGTTCTTCTGTCAGAATTTGACGACTGCATGTGCCCATCGGAGCTCAAGTTCGACAAACTGAAAGTTTGGGCACGCGTTGCCAATCTTCCGTGCAATCTGCGAGATGATGCATGGTGCAAGGCAATTGCGAAGCAGATAGACAAGGAAGCCAGTTCGATTCACTTTGATCACGGGGGCGGCTACCTGCGAGCACGTGTCACACTTGACGTAGCCAAACCATTGAGGAGGTGGATTTTGATCAATTCTACAAGGAGGGGCAGTACAGATCCATATGAAATTCAGTACGAAAACATACCCCACTTTTGCTTTTCGTGTGGCCGTTTGGGCCACTCTGATCTGGTCTGTCCGACACCGGGGACGAGGGATGAAAACGGCGAGCTGCCATTTAGAAAGGGCCTACGGCCGTCGGACGAGAAGAAGAAAGCTGCATCTTCTGAGGGTTCTTCACGTACTCAACCAGCAAAATCCAATAGAAACGAGACTAGAAACTCCAGTAATGCAGCCACGGCAGAAGCCGAGGTGAACTCTCCCGTTAAGCGCAAGACAGCTCCAAAACGAAAGGGGGGGGGGGGGGCGCCAAATCAAGTCTACCGTAGAGTTGAACTTCCCCTCCTCACAAACCACGCCGCCAATGTTGAGGAGGGGACTGAGCACACAGCTATCGGTACTGAAAAGGGGGATGAGGGCTCCGAGGACGAGGGCACAGTCCGGGAACCAAAGAAGAAGAAGCCCACGCCCAACAACTCGAGTACTTCGGCAGAGGCTGCCATGCAGCCCTGCCCAGCCCAATGATATGCCTCAGCTGGAACTGCCGGGGGCTTGGGAACCCCGAGGCAGTTCGCGAGCTTCGCAATGTTGTGAAGCAAGAAGGGCCCGTACTAGTCTTTGTCATGGAAACAAAGATTAGAGGGAAACGTGTTGAGAGATTGCAACAAACCTTAGGGTTTGCAGGCTGCTTTGCTGTTGACAGCGATGGGTTAAGCGGAGGTATCGGCCTCTTCTGGTCCAAAGATGTGATAGTAGAGCTCAAGAATTACAGCTCGGCCCACATCGATGTAGTGGTGCGCGATGCTTTGGACAACTCGGTGAGCTGGAGATTCACCGGCTTCTATGGAGCGCCAAGAGCAGAGAACAGGCATCACAGCTGGCGCTTCCTTCGTACCCTGCATGGGCTGCCACACTCTGCGTGGCTATGCATGGGTGATTTTAATGAGACCCTATATGGGGAAGAACACTACAGTCGGGCGGCTCGACCTGAATGGCAGATGAGAGCCTTTCGTGAGATCACTGATGAGTGTGCATTCCAAGATTTAGGTTGGACAGGAGTTCCTTACACTTGGGACAACCGACAATCTGGAGACGCAAATGTTAAGGCCCGGCTAGACCGTGCCTTCGCTAACGAGGACTTTAGACAGATTTTCGAGTATGTTAAAGTGCGCCACATCTGCTCCGTGGAGTCTGATCATTGCTTCGTCTTGACTGACTTTCGGCACCAAGCTCCTAGCAATGGATCACATACGTCGAAACCTTTTCGGTATGAGAATAACTGGCAGTCTCATAACGATTATGACAAGCTCGTCACAGAAACTTGGCGAGCACAGACCTCCCAGCCGGGACTGGGTGGTATTATGAACTCTCTGGCTGCATTACAACGTAGTTTGATGCTGTGGGGGGTTCGAGAATTCGGTTGTCTCACCAGGACGGTCCGACAATTACAGAAGCGTCTTGACAGATTGCGTGGTCAGTCTGTAGGACGGGGGCCTTCAGAGGAAGAGAAAGCCACTATGCTCAAGCTGCGTGAAGCATTAAAACTGGAGGAGATCTGGCTGAAGCAGCGCTCTCGAGTACCGTGGCTGCGGGAAGGTGATCGCAACACTGCTTATTTCCAAGCGCAGGCAAAGCAACGTCAGCGCATCAACAAGATTGCCAACCTGCAGCGTACGGATGGTTCTGTTTGTGCCTCGGGAGATGAAGACAAGGAAGAAATCCTGGAGTTCTACAAAGCCCTATATACATCTCAAGGCTACAGTAATAGTGAGGCCCTATTATCGCATGTACCAAATCGGGTAACGCCGGCTATGAATGACCTGCTATGCCTCCCCTTTGAAGCTCAAGAGGTACATGATGCATTATTCCAAATGGCGCCTTCCAAGGCGCCGGGGGTGGATGGCTTTACGGCAGGGTTTTATCAACGTCACTGGGACCTTCTGAAGCATGACGTAATCCCAGCGGTGCTTGATTTTCTTAACGGTGGTGAGCTACCTGCGGGTTTGAATGACACGTTGATCACATTAATTCCCAAGGTACGACATCCACAAAATATCTCCCAGTATCGACCCATTGCATTATGCTCAGTTCTTTATAAGATCGCTGTTAAAGTGATCACCAACCGGCTCCGGCCATGCATGGATGAGATAATCAGTGAGGAGCAAAGTGCTTTCGTCCCGGGTCGTCTTATCACCGACAACGTCCTTGTGACTTTTGAAAGTGTTCATACGATGAAGAGGCGAAAGAAAGGGCAAAACTTCTCATGTGCGATTAAGTTGGACATGATGAAGGCTTATGACCGAGTGGAATGGCACTTCCTTGAAGCTATGATGCTGAGGCTCGGGTTTGCGGGCAATATGGTCAGATTAATATTGAAGTGTGTCACTTCGGTTCGTTTCTCTGTTCGTGTCAACGGAGAGCTGCTGCCTTTTTTCACACCATCAAGAGGCCTTCGGCAAGGTTGTCCCGTATCCCCATACCTATTCTTGCTCTGTGCCGAAGGATTCTCCTCTATGCTGAAAAATTATGGCAATTACGTGGATCGGGGCATACGAGTTAATTTTCGGGCCCCTTGGGTAAGTCATCTCTTATTTGCTGATGACAGTTTGATCTTCATCAAAGCAAGCACAGAGAGTGCAATTAGGCTGAATGATATCCTAAGAATATATGGGGAGGCTTCCGGTCAGTGTGTAAACAGAGCTAAAAGTGCTATCTACTTCAGCCCAAACACACCGGCGGCGCTCAAAGAATCCCTCAAACAGCTGCTCAACGTCCATTCGGAAGCTTTTTCAGAGCGGTATCTTGGTCTACCCACTGCTGTTGGGAGAATAACAAGTGGTACTTTTGAACACATTGGAGACCGAGCAAGGGGGAAAATGCAGGGTTGGTCTGAACGGTTCTTTGCTTGTGCAGGTAGAGAAACATTGATCAAATCTATTGTTCAGGCTATACCAACTTTTAGCATGTCTTGTTTTCTGCTTACCAAGAAAGTTTGCAAAGGTTTAACCTCAAACATGGCAAAATTTTGGTGGGGAAGTTCGGTTGACAGGCGGTCCTTGCACTGGATCGCTTGGGACAAACTAGCCACGCCAAAGATTAAAGGAGGGATGGGCTTTCGTGATCTCCGACAATTCAATCTAGCGCTCCTCGGGAAGCATGGCTGGAGATTCATGACAAAGCCGGACGCTCTTTGTTCAAGAGTAATGAAAGGAAGATATTTCCCTAACTGTGATTTTATGCAGGCAACAACTCCTAAATATTCATCTGCCATATGGAGGGCCATAGTTGCTGGCCGCGAAGCTCTCCACGTTGGCCTGCTAAAACGCATCGAGGATGGTGCAACTACTTCCATTTGGGAGGACCGGTGGATCCCGACTACTGCCACCATGCGGCCGCTCTTCAGGCCACCGGCTGCGATGGCTACAATGGTCAGTGACCTGATCGATGAGGTCAACTGGACCTGGAAGCATGATCTTGTGCGCGACACCTTCATCGCGCCAGATGCAGAAGCAATCTTGAACATCCCACTCCGGTAGGGTGGTGGAGAAGATTTCTTGGCTTGGGCACACGAGAGAACCGGCATCTACTCTGTTAAATCAGCCTATCGAGCTCTGATGAACAAAAAAGAGCGCTTAGCTCTTGAAGAGGGGCAGATAGCGACGCCATCAATGAGTGAACAACAGATGTGGAGCCAACTATGGAAACTCAAAGTTGTCCCAAAAGTCCGGGTATTATGGTGGCGGGTACTTAAGGGGATCATCCCTGACGAGTGCACTCTACACTACCGGCATATCAAAGTTAACAGCTTATGCAAATTGTGTCTTGCTATGGACGAAGACCTGATGCACGCCCTAGTGCATTGCTCCCATGCACGCAGCTTCTGGGAGGAGGCACGGTTATTGTTTGATATCAGACTGCCTCGGCTCCACCCCAACACTTGGGCGCGTGATATCCTCTGTAAACCAAGTTTTACTGAAAAGGATCGTGCTACGATAATTACAGTGATGTGGGCAATATGGATCTCTCACAACAGAAGGATGCACGGCCAAGAAAACATTGATCCTGTGAGCTCGGTTCGTCGCATCCGCGAGGACCTAGCGTTGCTTGATATACCCCTGCAGATGTTCATACCACTACCGGGTCACGGATGGCGACCCCCCGAAGAGGCCTATATCAAAATCAACACAGATGCGGCAATACAGTTTGACACTGCTTCGGCCGGATTGGGGGGTGTGGCTCGCTCCTCCTCGGCTCTCCTGGGTGCATGGTGTAAACCCCAACTGGGGACAACGGATCCTTTCATTGCTGAGATGCTTGCGCTTCGCGAAGGCGTCATCTTTGCCAAGCTTCGTGGCTTCTTACACGTGCACATGGAGGCCGACTGTCTTCAGGCAGTCAACCTCTGGAACCGTGGCTACGTCGATCGGTCGATAGTAGCTCCAATAGTTGCTGAAATTAGAGAGCTCTCTGCTAGCTTTTTGTCTTTCAATATTTCTCATGTAATAAGAGCCGCTAACGGTCCTGCACATTTGTGTGCTAAGCGTGCCTGTACGCTTACTGTGACTGAAAGCTGGCTGGACTCCACCCCTAGCTTCCTGATCAGCAGCCTCCTGGCTGATTGCTCAGCGAATGCCTTTGTTTAATAAAGCTCTCTAAAGTTCCCCGCAAAAAAAGTGAAGGTTTTTCTTGATCCTCAAAAAAAAAGGTTTTTCTTTTGACAGCAATCACGTCACGGTGAAGTTAGCCCGATGTGCAGATTATGAGGAGTCTATCTCCTGCAGATTATATGTGCAAGCAAAGCAATCAAGATGTACATTTTCCAAAACGCCCTTCACAATGTCCAAATTCCAGTCATAACTGCCCCTTTCCCCAAATCCCACGATCCCGTGCTAAAACAAATCGAGACCCGAGCTAGGGTTTCTCACCACCGGCGGCGGGATGGGCGGCAACATGGCCAAACCTGCCATACCCAAGCATCACCACCAGTCCCCTCCTCCTCTCCTTCCTCCGCCGCCGCATGGTCCCCGCGAAATGGCCTCTCTGCCGATCCCCGACGACCTCCTGCCAGAAATCTTCATCCGCCTGCCTACCCCAACCGATCTCGTCCGAGCCTCCGCCGCGTGTGTCACCTTCCGCCGCGTCGTTGCTGATCGATCCTTCCTCCGGCGGTACCGCAAGCTCCACGCCCCGCCCCTCCTCGGCTTCCTCAATCCGCATAGCGGCTTCCACCCCGCCGTGCCGCCTCACCCCTCTGCGTCGGCAGCCTGCGCCGTTGCCCTTGCCGTCGACTTCTCCTTCTCTTTTGTCCCCGCGCCAGCCACTTCTTACCGCTGGACCGTCCGGGACATCCGCGACGGCCGCTTCCTGCTAGTCAGCGCCGGCCATGGTTTTTGGTGTGGAGAAACGGTGGTCTGCGACCCCTTGCACCGGCGATACATCCGGCTTCCACCAATCCCTGACGACCTAGCTGCTATGGTGGCAAACCCGGGTTTTTCCGAGACTTTTCTAGTTCCCCGGTGGGACGGCCATGATGATGAGGCAGCAGCTGCGGAAGAGACATCATTCAGAGTCATGGGTATAGTGTACTGCGAAGCTAACGTCATCTCCTTTATCTTCTCTTCCAGCACCATACAATGGCGAGCCGTTGCATCCCATAGTTGGAGCGATATGTTACCTGGCTTGCTATCGTCGATGGAGGAGAGACTCTTCTGCTGGCGCTGGCACCAGTATGCGTATGGCTGCTTTTACTGGATTTCAGCAGACTGGGAGTATGAAATGAAAATATTGGTCTTCGACACCCGGAGGATGGAGTTCTCCATTGTCGACCTCCCATCCGAGGCGAAACATGCATCCAATAATGATATAACTATGATCGAAGCAGGAGAAGGCAAGCCTGGGATGCTTATCCGTGGATATGACATATTTGGTCGCATTTATACTATTTGGAGAAACAATGGTGGGATTTCCAGCCAGTGGTGGAAGGAGAAGGTAATCTCACCCTCATTGGGCTGTGAGTACATAGAGAGCGGTTCAATGGGGAAGTACTTGGTCCTGAATCACTTGGGAGACTCATCACTCGAGCCAGGCTTATACATGTTGGACATCAAAACATTAGAACTTGAGAGGGTGTGTGCTTCGATAGTGCAAGGCTTCGCATATAGCAACTACCCACCATCGTTGTCGTCGCCGACAATATCAAGCGGTAACTCTCTGTCTCTGTTGCTTTTAGTTATTTTTTGCCCTTCATTGTTGTCACACAGTTTGTCTGACGCTTGATTGTTGACAATCGTATTCGCTAATTCTTCTGTACACGTTCTCTGTTGCTTTTAGTCATTTTTTTACCCTTTATTGTTGTCACACAGGTTGTCTGATGCTTGATTGTTGGCTATCGTAATTGTTAATTATTGTTTACACGTTCATAGATGTTACTTCTTCTGTGCTTGTAGCAAAGCTAATGAGGCTCAGGAACATGGATAATGGATTGTGATTTATTTTTTAGTCTGTTTTGGATGCCACTGTAAGATAACAAGACAAGAGCAATGATCCTGAAACACTATGAGCACCGTTTTGGAGGCATCCTGAAGTCATAAAAGCCACTAGACCACAATGATTATTCTAGAGAAATGTTTTTATGGTCAAGCTAACCAAGAAGGTATACAAGTCTAAAATACTTCCCACCTTTGATTATTTGACCTTAGAAACATTCATTCCAGGTAGTGGGAGTCGCTTTTTTCTCTTTTGATAGATATAATAAGGAAGAAAGTTACCTTTTCTTCATCTTTACATCTATAAACAGGGTGTTCCTGAGATTTCGGGGGCCCATGGCGAAAGTTGAACACGGGGCCCCTTAATACAAACATCAAAATATAATATAAATGTATGTTAAATGTTATCAATAAATACTTAAAGTGCATCGAAAGCTTTCTTATATATTTTTTAACATATTAACTTCCAAAATTTCTTGTAACACTATTTATAGTTCTCTTATAGGCTATTCTCCATTCTTATGTCCTTCGCCATGCTATCAAGATAATTCCAGTTTCTAGGATCATACATATCTAGAGTAAAATTGGTTCCATGTCTAGACTAGCAAATTCTGTAGTTGTTGAATCACATTAAGTTCTCATAATGACTCATATTGTTAGCATTTGTTAATTGCCCTTGTTTTTGGATTAACATTAGTTGTTCCTCCACAAAGCCTATGTTCAGGCCATCTGGATTTCTTCAGCTGCTTGTATTACTCTTAAAAAATCATTGGTAGATCATCTCCATAATTTTATTAATTCATCTGCTCGTTTCCTCTCATTTCTCCTTTCCTTGCTTTTTTTGAAAGGCAATGGCAGTAGTTCTGCCTATTCATATTAGAAGAGGGAAAAGGAACCAAAGTTCCCAGGTGTTGTACAGAGCCTCAAGTACCCACGCACACATACAGAACCCAAAAACTAGAAAAAGAAAGAAACTACGCAGTAGCTTCCTTGAACAGTACAATGTCGTCTCTGGCCATAGCAGCAACTGTTTCGGGAGAGCATCTCTTTCCTTCAAACGTCCGCCTATTCCTCTCTTTCCAAAGATTCCAAGCAACGTAAGCAGCCGATGTGATCTGCGTGCAAGAAGTTGGGTTGTTGTGCAGATTCCAGATCCGTCTCCACCATCCCTTGATTGTCATTGCTGTTGAACCAACAAGTGCAGCCTCTGGATCACTTTGCTGGAAGGAAAACCAGACCTCCCGGGCAAATGGACAAGTGAGAGTCAGATGGGCAGCTGTTTCCAGAACTTGATCACAGAACATGCATTTGTCATTGTGTGGCCATCCCCTTGTCGCAAGCCGATCAGCCGTCCAGTTCCTATTCTGAATCAGGAGCCACAGATGGAACTTTACCTTCGGCTCGGCCTTGATCCTCAATGAAGCATGCAACTGTGGCTCAGTGATGCGACCAATAAACTGAGCATTGTAAGCAGACGCAGCGGAGTAGCCTCCATCATTAGTGAACTTCCACCGGATGGTATCAGGAACATCAGAAAGGACAATGGGTTGCAGCAGCTCCCATAACTTGACAAGTTGATCCAGCAGCTCCTCGGAAGCAATTCTTTCCAGGCCCTTCATCTCCTTTCCTTGCTGCCGGGTGAATACACGTCTTAGATGATGTGCAATGCTAAAATCTAAATAAAAAAGCAGTAACCAATGCAATGTTACAAAGGTATAGATCAATTCAATTAAAATCGTACCGATCATCAGTTTCTCATGCCAAACTAGATCATGATAATCCCAATAGCATATCTTCCTAAACTGAATATGTTGGGGGTTGAGTTGTAGTTCAGATCCGTGAGCACGCAGTTGTTGCACAACGGATCTTGGACCTGTTCCTGTAGGATCAGTTTTGATGGACAAGCATACCAGGCGGAGGCCAGTGATGGCAAATCTTGGTGCCATCACCGGAGGTCCTCGAGATCAATTCAAGTGCATCAGGAGAGGATCTTGCCGTGGCCATAGTTCGCGTATTGCCTAAGTTGACCTTATCTAGCGAACCATTTTGTATGCCTGATGTGAGCTACTGAGGGCCCTGTGACGCTTTTACTACTTTGCAATGTTGACAGCCAGACCCAATATGGAAAACACACCTGCTAGGGGCCCCTTTAGCGTAGGGGCCCAGGGGCGGCCTACCCGTTCGCCCGCGCCCCCCTCAGGGCCGGGCCTGTATATAAATTTATCGCATGGTGTTAACTTAAGATAAGATATAAGCAGGCATCGCTGGTATGGTTGCTAATAAAAACCAGAGCAATTGCTACCACTAACACATCTCCTGTGTATATTCTGAAGGGGTGAGCTTGAACAATTTTGCAAGGAGTACTATCCTCGCCAAAAAATGATCAAAAATATTTTGCATTCAAAGGGAGTAAATAGGCTATTCCCACAAACTGTTTGTTTTGAAGTGAGCTTCTTGAGATAAATTAGAGGCACCGTGTTTTTTCATTGTTTAAAATTTTGAACTTCTCACCTTTCCTCCAAGGCGCATGCCAAATGCGATTAGTTTGTCAATTGTGGCTACTAATTCAGACCTCTGACCTTTTTTGGCTTGACTTAACTTGGAAAGTTGTGGTAAATTACTAGGTAATTCATGAAGTCTTGCAACTGGAAGGTACATTTCTCTTCTGACTTGTTAAGTTCTCTATGATTCATTTCTGAATTGTTGCATGCTTTTATGTTGCTGTATATTTACTCTTGTGCCGCAAGGTACGATTTTAAACAAACAAAGGTGAGTGTTTTGAGGTCAGTATTACTAACTGGACCATGTCTCGTGTGTGTCGTTTGTTTTAAGCCCTAGTGTTTTATCACAACTATTCTGAAAACTTCTTCATCTGTTTTCTCTTGAGCGATTTGCCAGTCGTTACCCAATATAAAGAACCGCCTTTTGTTCTTTTTCAACCAACAAGCTTCTGAATGTGTACATATTGGCCGTGCATAATTTTGAGATATTGGACAGGTATTGAGGAGGAGGTGCTGGAATAAGGTTATGCATAGATGCCCATCATGATGATGATGCAGATGGTGGAGGTAAGGCTGTGTGTTGAGGGTTGGAGATGGTGCCGATTGAGGTTCTCCTGCAACTTGGCGATAGGGTTGTAGTCTGCAGTAGGGTGCTTTGGGTCGTTATATGGTCATATATATGCGACATGTTGTTTACCTTGCCTTGTGTGGCTTGATCTGACAAACAATGGGGGTGTCTAATGCCGCATAAGGTGGCGAGAGCATCATTGGCATTAAGTTTCTGTGCAATTAGTAAGTAATTAAGACTCTGTATTAAATCAAAGTGATTGTGATGTTGTTGTATTCCTGCTACTAGGTGTGCCTGCTATTGCTAGAACATAAAGTGTGTGGAATAAAGTCAGGTATCTGTAATGAAGGAGAAATGCCAATTTTGTCCTGCACATGCATAATAGGTGATATGGAACTAAGTTGCTATGTGTACAAAGAAGTGAATCGCATGGTTATCTATCTGCTGTTCAGCTAATTGTGCGGCATCAGATTGCAATTTATTTGAATGTCAGTCAGTTGTTTTTTCATTTTAATCAGAACCAAGGTCGATGACAGTAGCGTGTATGTTTTGTTCTTATTTGGATGACAGTAGTAAGAGAGATTGTTTTATTTTGCCTATCTTCTTTTGGACAGATTATGCCAATTGTCACTACTAAGACTGACAGTTATCTTAGCTTGGCTTTTCTAACATGCTTTAGCCGATTTGACATGGTTGGTTGTGGATTTTGATGGGTTGCAGATTCAACATGGAAGGTAGTATTTGCTGTTATATCTCTCTAATTCTGCCGAGGTCAATGTTATAGCATTGTTTGTTTTTTCATTTGTGCCCTAGTACTTTATCTTAGCTATTCAGTTTCTTCCCGTGCTTTTCTCATAATGATTTTTCCCAGTGTTGCCCAATGTTTCTCCCTTAATATCAACAACTTGAATATGCACATAATTTTGAGATATCAAATTCAGGCAGGTGTTGAGAAGGAGATTTGGAACAAGGTGCCAAGGCACTGCCAGCTCAATCAATAGCCCAAAGAGATCACCATCATGATGATAAAACTGTTTGTGGTCAGGCTGGTGTGTGGCGGACTGGAGATGGTTCTAATTGAGGTTGTGCTGTCACTCAGAAAATTAACCACATGTTGGTCATCAGTAGGGTACGTACCTTTGGCGCTATCTGGCACCTTTGGCACAAACAGGGCCAAATTGTCTCTTCAAAACTGTTCTGAAAAAGTGAAATGCCCAGCAAAATCTGGCAAGATTCCATAAAATTAATCTTATATACGTGAGCAATCTGGGAAATTTTCAGCAGATTGGGAGAATAATCAATTTCAATTTTCAGCTGCAAATTTTGACGTCAATTTCAGAGTTCATAGGAATTTTTGAAATAATTCCAATAGTTGGAAAATACATACATGACTAATATGGTAAAGTTTCAGCCCCTTTCAATCATTGATTTGAGAAATTCATGTTTCTTAACTTTTAGCTTCAAAATTGGACTAAATTTTGACAGAAATTTTAAAAGTATCCAGAAACTTCTGAGCGAATCTGGGAAAGTTTAATTTCATTTGGATCACTGATTTGAGATATTCATGCATCTGAACTTTCTGCTTCATAATTGACTGAATTTTGACGAGGTCTTCTGTTCAATTTTTGTTCGTTGAATGAAAACTAGAAAACATATGACACGTGAACAGTAAAATAGGGGCACGGTGGTCAGTTCTGATCCTTTTTTCAAATAACAGTTATGATCCTCTTTGAAAGAAAATGTAACGAGTGTCATATGGGCATAGAAGGATTGTCGGACATGTCCATTGCCATACTGTGGTCCTGAAACTTTGCAAGGGCATGAAAAGTTTTTACGCCTCATACAAAGCCTGAAACGTTTAGCAATTTTCAGGAGTCTTTCCAGAACTTACAACAGACATCGGTTGTTCAACATCAACAGCGTTACCTGATTGTAACATCCGCCCATTAGGAAGTGAAATTAAGCACAAACGTTATCTGATTGTAATCTCTTCGAATGCATAAATAAAACAGTAGTTATCATTTAAATAACAACATGAGCAAGTCACAGCCACAATACAGCTAGGTAAATCACATGGCGTGCAGGTGCAGGTAAGTGCATATCCAAGTCATGACAAGTCCTTTGCACAACCTTCTGTTGCTAATCACCAAATCTCCAACACTCAGAAGGAGCTGTTAACTAAGGCTACATCACTTCCCTTCCAAAAAAACATTAGCCATTCAAACTATAATGCTCTAGCAGTTAACCAACCCTCCATCACTACCTTAACAAAGAAATAAATAGGTCACTTGCAAATGCTCTAGCTGCTAACCAACGCTCCATCAGGACTGCCTTAAGAAATACTCCCTTCGTCTGGAAAAGCATGTCGTGGTGTCCAAGCACTAGTTGTTCAGAACCCGGATACAATTAGTGTGGCATGCTCCATTGCAGCAAAACAAGGCACAAGGACTGATGCTGGGAGTTGTGAAGAGGTATCAGCAAAGGTTGTCGTTGAAACTGGTGGTGAATGTAGTTGTAATACGCGAACCAATCAACTGGGCCGGGAAGTGGAAGTTAATAATGTCACTAAGAGGCCGAGAACAAATGATGTGCCTATCTCACTGGTCGGCGAAAGCAACCCAGCTATGCGTGTGCAAGTGCCAAATTCAAGGTCCCCTGGATTAATCTTCAAGGCACTCAAAGAGATACCTGACTTAGCCAATACCAATATTCTTAGACTCTACGGTGCTCTTATCTGTGATGATCGCCGGTTTGAGTCTCTCATGGCACTCCCGATGGACATGAGAAAGAATTGGCTGCTCATGGAGATTAGAAACTGTTAGGAATGAGCAACTGACTTTACTGAGGGCCAAAGGCCAATACATATACATGTGTGGAAAAGTGCAGAAAGCCCCTTATACAATGGGGATAAAGCGAAAAGAGATTATACACATCTAACACCCCCCTCAAACTCAAGGTGGATCAACAACACTGAGTTTGGAGAGGAAAAAGGCATGCTGCGCTCGAGTTTGTGCCTTCGTGAAGAAGTCAGCCAACTGTAACTCAGAGGGCACATAGTGAAGAGCGAGAGTCTGATCCTGCACAGCAGCACGCACAAAGTGGGCATCCACACCGATGTGCTTGGTGAGCTCATGCTTCACCGGGTCACGGGCAATACTGATAGCACCAGTACTGTCTGATAGTAAGGGAGTTGAGGTAGCAGCAGACACACCAAAATCCTCAAGTAACCACTGTAACTAGATCACCTCAGCCGTCAGCATAGCCATGGCTCGCAACTCAGCCTCTGTACTCGAGCGAGAAACTCAGTATGTTTCTTTGTCTTCCAGGCAATAAGAGAGCCACCAAGAAAGACACAAAAAGCAGACAGCGAGCATCGATCAGAGGGATCACTAGCCCAGGTAGCATCCGAGTAAGCCTGGAGCTCAAGAGAACTGGAGCGGGGAAAGAAAAGGCGCTGAGAGATCGTGCCACGAAGATATCGTAGAACACAAAGGAGGTGACTATAGTGGACAGAGGTGGGGGTTGAAACAAACTGACTCAGGATGTGAACGGGATAGGAGATGTCAGGACGTGTAACAGCAAGATAGACAAGGCTACCAATGAGGTGACGATAGCGAGTGGGATTAGAAAGCGGGTCACCATCAGAGGCACGAAGCTGAACGTTGAGCTCCATAGGAGTCACAACAGTGCGGTCATCACTGAGAGCAGCTCGAGCAACAAGATCCTGAATATATTTCTCTTGAGAGATGTAGAAGCCATCAGAGGTCGAGGAGATCTCAATCCCAAGAAAGTAGCGAAGAGGACCAAGATCAGTCATGAGGAACTGGTCGTGAAGGTGGGCCTTAACAAAGGCAATGTAATCAGAGTCGTCACCAGTGATGATCATGTCATCAACATAAAGAAGGAGAAGAGTCCGACCTCGAGGAGAAGTGTGAACAAACAACGCGGGATCATGATCACTGGGCAAGAAGCCAGCGGCAGTCACCACAGAGGCGAAGCGCTCAAACCAGGCGCGAGGGGCCTGTTTAAGACCATAGAGGGAGCGGCGAAGTCGACAGACCATACCATCAGGAGCATAGTACCCCGGTGGTGGCTGCATGTAAACCTCCTCACGCAACTCGCCATTGAGAAAGGCGTTCTGGACATCAAGTTGGGAGATAGACGACTGACGAACAGAAGCCACAACAAGGAGAGTGCGGACAGTGGTCATGTGAGCCACAGGAGCGAATGTTTCATCATAATCACGTCCCTGCTCCTGCTGAAAACCACGTGCCACAAGACGAGCTTTGTAGCGCTCAAGAGAACCATCGGAGCGAGTCTTAATCTTGTAGACCCACTTGCACGTGATGGGACGAACACCGGAAGGGAGGGAAACCAGCTCCCATGTGCTAGAGCGCTCAAGGGCAGCAAGCTCTTCGGCCATCGCAAGCTGCCATTCAGGTTGGGTCATGGCAGTCCGATAGGAAGTGGGCTCAACAATAACCGAGAGACCATACCGATCCGGAGAGTAGCGATCAGACGGGGGGTGAGGCCGAGCCCGGAGGTTGTGAACTAGGGAAGGCGTGAGGAGAGGTGCACCAGAGGTGGAAGGCTCATCAGGGGAGACATCCTCAGGACGAGACCGACGAGTATAGTGGAGAGGGAACGGTGAGAGAGGGCGACGGACTGGAGATGATGGTGGAGAGGTGGAGGAGGAGGATGGAGAAGATGGTGTAGGTGGCGAAGGAGAAGGGAGGAGAGGTGCCAGAGGGAGAGATGACATAGGAGGCACATAGCAGGATGTATCGGGAAGGAGAAGAAAAGAGAGATCATCCACATAGAAACTCGAGGAAGAAGGATGTGGGTAGTAGGAACGAGACTCGTCAAAAGTCACATCACGCGAGATGCGCAAGCGACGACCCACAGGATCCCAACATCGATAGCCCTTGTGCTCATCACTGTAACCAAGGAAAACACACTCAACCGACTAAGCAGTCAGTTTGGTGCGTTCCCGGGGAGCAAGGAGAACATAGCACACGCATCCAAACATACGAAGAGCGGAGTAGTCAGGAGAGCGACCAGTGAGAGACTCCAGAGGAATACCACCCTGCAAAGCAGTCGATGGCTGAATGTTGATGAGATAGGTGGATGCAGAAACAGCCTCAGCCCAAAAATGGGGTGGAAGGGAAGCAGCAATCATCAGCGCACGAGCCGTCTCAAGCAAATGACGGTGCTTACGTTCGGCAACGCCATTCTGGGCATGAGCACCAGGACATGAGAACTGGGCAAGAGTACCCTGTTCCGCGAGAAAACCACGCAACAGCTGAGAGATATACTCTCCAGCAGAGTCAGCACGAAAAGTACGAATGGGCGTGGAAAACTGGGTACGAACCATGGCAGCAAATCGTTTGTATATAGAGAGAACCTCGCTACGAGATTTCATGAACTAGAGCCAAGTGTAGCGAGAGAAATCATCAATAAACAAAACATAGTAGCGATGACCACCTTTTGAATCAAAGGGAGCTGGACCCCAGACATCAGAATGAACTAAGTCAAAAGGACGCTGAGATACAGACTCACTAGTAGGATAAGGTAACTGAGTCTGTTTGCCAAGTCTGCAACCATTACACGGTAAGGAGACATCTCCAGATACAGACCCTAAGAGGCCCTGACGAACTAACGAAGACAAGCGAGAGCCACATATATGACCAAGACGATGATGCCACTGCTGGAATGACGCAGACGAAGAGGCAGCAAGAGCATGGGAGTCGGCAGAAGTGGTGGCAGCGGAAGGAACACAAAGCCAGTCAATCTCCCAAAGACCCTCTGACTCACGGCGCCGGGGGCCAGCACCAACCAAAACCTTGGTGCGACGATCCTGAATGGAGCAAGAATCGGTATCAAGAATGACACGACAACCAGAATCAGTGAGTTGAGCAGCAGAAAAAAGATTCATGGTAAGACGAGGAACATGCGAGACACTAGGAACAGAAAAGGAGGGAGTGGAAAGAATGCCACGACTAGCAACAGGAAGAGGTGTGCCATCGGCGGTAAGAACATTAACATGCGAATCAAGAGGTTGGAGAGAAGACAACACAGAAGAATCAGAAGACATGTGGAAGGAGGCTCCAGAATCCAAAACCCACAAAGATGTACCTGACTGTGTAGGTGCCTGCGGTGGTGGAGAAGTGGCTGCAGTCACAGTAGCAGCTGAACCAGTCGACGAAGAGCCTGAGGAAGCCAGGAGGCGTTTGAGCCTCACAATGTCCTGGTCAGTGAGTGACGAAGTCGAGGAAGAGCCAGGAGTCCCACTGGAAGAGGAGCGCCGCTGGTCTCGCTTCTTCTCACGGCAATCAGACTCTGGGTGACCAGGCCGAGAGCAGTAGCCACAAAAGGTGTCACGGCGCGACCGGCCCCTCTCAGTATAAGCAGGGCGACTCACCCCCCCTGAAGGTGTGGGGAGGAGCGGTGGAGCGGTGAGCCGAGCAGACAACACAGGAGCTCGAGCAGCCAACACAGACGGGACGCAAACCAGCAGAGCGAAGGCGGGTCTCCTCAGCACGAAGCTCAACAAGCACCTCCGAGATTGGAACACGACCACGAGCAAGCAAGTGAGCACGTCTGGGCTCAAACTCAGAGCGGAGACGAGATAAGAACTCATGGACCCGCTGAAACTCCAGATCAGACCGAGTAGTCTGACAGCAACGACAGGTGCCACAACAACAGTCCTCAGTGAGTCAAGCTGACGCCAGATGGCAGGGCACTGAGAATAGAATTCATCAACAGACGAGTCACCCTGCTGGAGAGCATGCTCCTGACGCACCACAGAGAGGTAGAGAGCATCACCAGAGGGCTGATAGCGCTGACAGAGATAAGACCACATTGCGGCAACGGTGCCGAGCCCCATGAACTCCAAGGCAAACTGAGGGAGGACAATCGCAGTGAGAACAGCAGCAGCCCGAGCATCATCATTGCACCACTGAGTGTAAGCTGACAGATCATCCCGGTACAGAGAGAGAGCATCGGAATAAACGGATACCTGCTGATCATAAGCATCAACCGCAGCATCATCCAAAGCCTTGGCAGGATCCCGGTCGGCCTGAGAGACATCAGCAGCAAGGACCGGCGGCACCGGGGGGATTGGGGCCACTGGCGCAACCGGGCATGACGGGCAGGGAACCTCGCCAGAGAGAACACCCCACAGAAGGAGTCCACGCATATGGATGCGCATGAAGCCCACAAACTCAGCATAGTTGGTGCCATCAAAGATCACTGAGCATCGAGGAACAGCAACATAGCCCGCAGAAGACATGACAAAACTCTGTGTGGCTCTCCTCTTTTTTTTGGTCAACTCAGGGGATCGAGCAGAGCACGCTCGAAGCAGAGGTGGATCGACCGCAGCCGACCGAGAGGCGGCCGGCCAGAGAAGCCCTTGGGCCGGCACGGGCCAAGGGAGCAGGAGGAGCGCCCTCCTGCGGCCAGATCCACCTGCCCCTACCGGATCGGGCAGAGGAGGCAGCTCCCACGAGCGAGGGAGGCGAGCGAATCCCGCTCGGGATCGATGGGATCCAGCGGAGGGGGGGAGCGCCCACGAGCGGGGGGAGGCGCTCGAATCCTGCTCGGGATCGACGAGATACGGCAGAGGAGGCAGGACCCACGCGACGGGAGGAGCAGGGGAGGCGCCCGAAGCCGCTCGCTCGTCCGCGCAGCACAGAAGAGGACCACAAGCGAGGGGGCAGCAGCGGCGCCCACGTGGCGACGGCAACGGCGACCGGAACGGCAGCTGCCAGAAAGGTTGGCCGGAATGGAATCGAGGGAGACGAGGAAGAGGGAGCACGGAGTTGCGAGCGTGCGGGAGCAGCGGCGACGGCAACGGCGACCGGAACGGCAGCTGCCGGAAAGGTTGGCCGGGATGGAATCGAGGGAGACGAGGAAGAGGGAGCACGGAGTTGCGAGCGTGCGGGAGCAGGAGAGGAACCTAAGTATCTGATACCATGTTAGGAATGAGCAACTGACTTTACTGAGGGCCAAAGGCCAATACATATACAGGTGTGGAAAAGTGCAGAAAGCCCCTTATACAATGGGGATAAAGCGAAAAGAGACTATACACATCTAACAGAAACAACTAGTGCTTGCACTGTCGCTCCAGCAGTATTAATGTATCTGCATGTTTAGATGTGTCCAATGGAATTCGTGCTCCTGATGTTTCCCTTACGATTAGTTAGTCTCGGTAAACAGCTGCTGAAGTTAGTTTCAGTTTCATCAGACTTAGGTGTTCGTTTCCTCTGT
This sequence comes from Triticum timopheevii, assembly GCA_963921465.1. Taxonomy (NCBI): domain Eukaryota; kingdom Viridiplantae; phylum Streptophyta; class Magnoliopsida; order Poales; family Poaceae; genus Triticum; species Triticum timopheevii. The sequence goes on along the minus strand of OY997272.1, from coordinate 43,465,456 downwards.
CAGTTTCGACAGTGGTTTTTTGCTTTCTTCAGAAATAAGCCAAGCTGCGCCTCGGACGTAGTTTGTTAGCTGAAGTCGCGGCCCTGACCTGATCGTGGGATGACACGAGGTAGACGGTCATGGGCGCATCATGGGCGACGCGCGGGGAGCGTTGGTATGGCAGCGCTCACGACCCGGTCGTGGCCTTGTTTTACGTTTCTGTTAGTCTCTGTAATAGCTGAATAAGAAGAGAAAGGAAGAGCAGAAAAGCTGCGAGGTTTTACGCGGCACAAACATCTTCATCTTCCTCTCGTGTGAGTTCGAGCGCTAGGCCTTAACAATGTTTGGTTTCCTGATGTTCCCTGATGTTCTCATGGAGATTGGAAACAACCAGTGCTTAATTAGTTTGTCGCTCCAGCAGTATGAATATACCTGCATGTTTAGATGTTAATGTTATCTTATGGAATTCATGCGCTTGATGCTCCCTTCGCGATTAGTTAGTCTCGGTAATGTTTGGACCATGTGATGTCTGCCATGGTCCAGGTGCCATGTTGTATATATGGAGTTATTCTCAGATGTCCTTAACTAGTAGTATGAAGTCTGCTTGTTCATCAACTGCAGTAGAATTTACTTGTGACTCTCGAGAACATGCCAGATTCATGAGTTTCTGCTACTTTTCTTTTATTAATGACAGTTTTTTCTGCAAATAATTTGCTGGAAGCATTTCTTTTGAGAAATAAGCAAATTTACTTGAACACTGAAACAAATGTACACTCAAATCAGTGTACATTCAATCAGCTCACAGGGCACAGGACGTGCAAGCCACACCGATGGCATAATTCCATTCAGATTCACTGTGTTTTTTCTGCAAAGACTCTACAGAATAGAAGTGCTTGGAAATCATCAGAAGAGGATATGATCAAGAATACGAATGCCAGGGTAATTGATAGGCATTTATCAATTTGGCAACACATATTTTTTGAGTGGCACGACTACAGGTAGGCTTGAATATCATGATTTTCCGTCAAGACCAAATATTCTGCGTATCTTATGCTTTTTTTCACAAGCAATTACCAAGTTTGCTACATTAGTAGTAACACCTATGGTATGTTCCTCTTCTCTCAAAAGCTTCTGAATGTCGATCTGAATATGCATGATTTTAATACGTAATCAGGAAGGTGGTGAGGAGATGTTGGAACAAGGTGTGGTGGCACTGCGACCTGAAGAATCCATAAATGCCGATTATGGCGGTCAAGCCCGGTGTGTCGAGGATAGGGCACGGCGACAGTTGACTAGAGCCTAGAGGTTGTTCATTAGTTTGGTGCTTTTGGCTCTAAAGGCCGTGGTAGTTTTTTGGGGTGGATTAGCAGAAAACTGGTAGCTTCTTGTTAGGTCTCCAAATTGTGGTAGTTTTTCGGAACGGTTGCACAAAAGTGGTAGTTTTATGCTATTTACTCTCTTGACCTGACAATGATTCATGTGTTTGTTTGTCGGATTAGGTAGCAAGAGCATTAACGGAGCATAGTTTCTCAGTAGGTTAACTAAGAGTATACGTAACCAGTCAATGTGATTGCCATCGTGTTGTATGGCTACTAATCATTGTACCTGCTATTTGCTTCAACTGCGAGTGCGCGGCTTGGAACTTGCTAATTATGGGATAAAGTCCCTTGAAGATGTTCAAATTTCAGTAACAAGTGCTCCCAATCTCCTCATTCGCTTGAGGTGAAACATATGGCATGCTTCCATTGCACTCTTGCATGTTTGTTGCGATGGAGGTGGTTCCAGAAGATGTTCACCTGCCAACGCTATCTTGTTTCTCCTAAGGAACCTACCAACGCTCTGTCGTCGAAGAGAAGAAGCAAACTTGGTGCTGGGGGAAATGGTCCTTTTTCTTTCCTTTGGGTTTTTGGCGGTGATTTTTTGAAGAGAAGAAGCAAACTTGGCTAGCAATTTTTTTTTTTTGAAAGAATTTGGCTAGCAATTTTGATGTACGTACTCACCTACTGTATCTGAGCAACAGGCAAACCTTCGCAGCAATTCTAATGCAGCTCTTCACAACAGTATACCTACCTACATGCTTACATGTTCTTGTCAATCAGTTTATTTGAGCCGAGTTTGATGAGAGGTGTCGACGGCGCATATGGCCGCCGGTCAGACTGCGTGCACCTGCCTATGCCGGAGTGTCTCTCTCTATTTCTTCTGGGTCTGAATTAAGCTCCACGTTAGAATTCAGATAAAACCATCGGAGCCAAAAATATAACACTGAATTTTGTATGAAGTGATAATCTTTTTTTTGTAATCCATTACAGAGTAATATTTTTTTGAGAGTAAGCACACCACTAGCGAGTTTCATGTGCTACTTTGCTTGCTTTCCTCCTACGGTCTTTTTGACGAAAATGCTGAGAGCGCAGCTTTTCATTGGGGGGGGGGGGGGGGGGGGGGGGGTAGAAGTACAGGGGATCTACAAGTCATATGAAAGGCACACTTTCCTCCTACAGTTAAAAGAAAAGGAAACAGTAGAAGAAAGGCAGAGTGCGTCAAGGATGCGTCCGTCACTCAACTATAATAGATGGAGCTGTTCTTTTTCATCTTCATCATCCAACCATTAGTGAGTTTCATGTGCCACGGTAGAGTATATAGTACTCCCTCCGTCCGAAAATACTTGTCATCAAAATGGATAAAAGGGGATGTATTTAGAACTAATATACATCTAGATACATCCCCGTTTATTCATTTTGATGACAAGTATTTCCGGACGGAGGGAGTATGTTTTAACAGAAGAAAGAAATACATAATGTAATTTGGGTAGAAGAAGAAGGTTTGTCGAGCATGGATCAAAGCTGTTTTCATATGAGCCAGGGCTAAAGGAAAGCAGTACAGACACAACAAGGCCATTGGGCCCATTTGGGAAGCAGTAGACAGAACCAGGAAGAAAGAAAAAAGGAAAAAGGAAAGAAGAAGAAAGGAAGATGGAAAAATGAAAAATGAAAAAAGAACAGCACAAGGAAGAAAAGAAAAAAAAAAGATGCATGTACTCACATTAGGGTTGGTGGCGTGGTGGTTAATGCGGTTTATGACGAAGTAGGAGTTGGGCTGATCGAATCGCTGTGCACCCGCTTTACTTTTTTGCTTTATGTTTTCAAAAACAGAAATAAGGTAAAAAGGGCCGGCCCATATAGCATCGATGGGGGAGATCGGGGGTGTGCGCCCGCTACTGCTGGCTTCCCGTCACTGCTGTCAGGGCATCTCCAATAGACGCACGACTTTAGCGCCGCGCGGGAAAAATTGCCCTTTTTGCGCGCGCAAGCCGTTCCTGGTGCTCCAGCGCGCAATAGTTGGTTCAGCGCGCGGTGAAAAATGGCATGCGTGCCGCTTATTTTGTGCGCCTGCTCCCATGCGATGGACAGCGACGACTCGCGCGTGACTCCCACCAACCACCGGATCCAGCCGCTGGCGCCACCACCCGCACCTCCCCATTTACTCCGGCGACCCGATGACGCTACCCCGGTTATCCTCGCGCGCCGCTGCTGCTTCCTCCACCTCCTCTCGTTGCCGCCGCCCCTCGAGTGCGCTATTCCTCCGACGGACAGCGCCTGGCTGCCCACTGCAACTCGGCGCCCAGAAGGTGTTTGACAAAACGCCTGCAAGGTATGTATTGCTTCAACTTCACATTTTGTAGATGAATTTGGTGCATGTTGTTTGTACTTTATAGACTAGTTTAATTTCACTATTGTAGATGAGTTCGTCATATGATTCTTCCGACGAAGAATTTGATATTCAAGAGGAGGACCTTGCAATGATCCTAGCTATGCACGTCCGTAAAAAGCCGAAGCACGGTAGTTCGGTTATGGGTCGTCAGAAAATTTGGAGGGATAAGATCGATGCTGACAACGGATTGGTGAGGCACTATTTTGTGGAGAATCCCGCATACTCCTAGTCGTACTTTTGGCACCGTTTTTGGACGAGAACCGAGTTGTTCAAACGCATTGAAGAGAAACTGGCGAGCCCTGACCAATTTTTCAACAAAGGAGAAATGCCGCCAGAGAACTCGGGCATAGCACCTTTCAAAAGGTGGCAGCCGCTTTGCGTATCTTGACATACGGTATTCTGGCTGATCTATTTGATGACCACTTGGCCAGGGGTGAGAGTCAAGCCATCATGTGTGCAAAGCGCTTCACAGTCAGAATTTTGCAAGTGTTTGGTCCAGAGTATTTGAGAGCTCCCAATGGTGAAGACGCTGCAAGGCTTTTGGAGATGAACAAAGCTCACGGGTTCCCATGTATGCTTGGCTCAATAGATTGCATGCATTGATGTTGGAAGAACTGTCCTAAGGCATGACATGGACAATTCCACGACCAGAAAAAAGGGTTCCACTATAATCTTTTAAGCAGTGGCCGATCAAGAGACTTGGATTTGGCATGCTTTTTTTTTGGAATACTTGGATCTTTGAATGAAATCAACGTTCTTAATCGGTCACCACTCATTAATAGGATTGCTGGTGAATTGCCACTGGTCCAGTTTGTAGCAAATGGCCATACATACAACTGTGGCTACTATCTTGCGGATGACATCTACCAAAAGTGGCGAACATTTGTGAAGCCATTGAAAAAATCGGAAGGTAAGAAAAATCTTGATTTCCACAATGCTCAGGCAGTGGCTAGAAAAGATGTGGAGAGAGCTTTTGAGATTTTGCTAGCCCAATTTGCTATTGTGAGAGGACCGACTAGATTTTGGGATCAAAAGATCTTTTGGTACATCATGAACGCTTGTGTGATCATGCATAACATGATCATGCATAACATGATCATCGAGAATGAGCGTGGGCAAGATTTAGACTACTCCTAGTATGAGCTCTTGGGACGGCCAATGCGAGTGCGACGAAGGGCTGAGAGGGTGGCCTGATTTGTTGCCTCCTATCATGCCATTCGACGTGATAATGATCATTAGCAGGATCTAACCGAGGAATGGTGGGCATGGAATGGCTGACAAAACTAGTGATTTTTAAGTTTCATGTTGTATGTTTCATGCTGTATTGTTGAACTATTTGTTGTATTGGAAGATAAACTATTTGTTTGGGTTGTAATAAAATTGAACTATTTATTGTTGATCTATTTTTTATATGTTTGATCTTCTTGATCTTTTGTGTTCTCTCCCAAGACCGAACAATGGCGTGGTATTTCATCCCAGAGCTGGAGCGATTTATTTGCTGGCTTGTTGTCGTCGCCAAGGAAGGGGCTCTTCTCCTGGTGCCAATATGCCTATGGCTCCTTCTATTGGGTGGCACATTGGGTGCAAAACTTGCTGGTGTTTGACACCAGGAAGATGCAGTTCTCCATTGCTGAACCCCCGCCTGAAGCCAGAGGTTTACGCGGTCTGGATATAGCCATTGTGGAGGCAGGGGAAGGCAGACTTGGGATGCTTATGCGTGCAGAAAACCCAAATCACATCAGCTTTACCATCAGGCAAAACGATTGTGTGTATTCGGGCCAGTGGCAGCTGGAGGAGATAATTCCATTGAATTCTCGGTACTTGTTTGTAGGTTCAACAGGGGGGCACTTGTTCCGACAAAAGTGTCCAAGCCCATGGCTCGATGCAGGCTATTTCTTGATGGATGTCCAGACATTTCAGCTTGAGAGGCTGTTTGTTTCGAATTCCTTCATCCTCATGATGTGCGCATATTACAACTTCCTACACTCGTTGTTTTCAACACATACCGTATCCAGTGGTAAACATTTTGCTACTTCCTTTTCTTCCCTTCTCTTCATAGTTATTGCAGCTACTCTGATGCTTGATATTTCGTTATCATGATCCTTATTCTTGTTTACACAGTTTGGTAGTTGTTACCTTTCAGCATAAGAACGTATTAGTGATTTGTTGGTTTTCATCTTCTAGTTGTCATTTCAGGGTAGTTGGATTAGTAAAGAAAGGATCATACACACTATTATGTGACATGAGGAGCATCCTTGAGGCATCATGGAATTGTAGAAAGCACTAGATCGCAAAAAGTATTTAAATTTTTATGGCCAAGCTAATGTAAGAGTGAACACAAGTTTAAATCAGGACATTGCTGATAGTTCACCTTTAGATTGTTTTGCCTTAATTAGAAGCATTTATTCCAGTCGACCAGTATTTTATCTTGTCGACATTCATTTTGATAGATAGAAGGACGCAAAAAAAAACTTGTATGTGGTCGTCGTTAGACCTAACATTTGTTGATGATCATTCCCACAAAGTTTCAGATTTTTCCGAAATGTTTTGCTATTTTTTTTTACGTGGTTGTAGCAGGGGTGCACCGAGCTGGGGTGTAAAAAACCACTCTCTTCATCTAATTACCTGCAAATTTTAAGAGCATGAATGACATATATCTGGGAGTGTCATTCTGCATTGCTGAAAAGCCGACCTTTATTTTACTTAGTTTGGTTGCACGCAGAAATGATTCAGTTGTAAATGACATATTGTTGCACATGAATGCCATACCTACTAACAGTATGGCGATGGCATGAAAAATTGTTTGACGAATAATAGCCTCGTCTTTTCAGCTAATTACGTGTCAACATTGACAGCATGAATCTGAAAGTATCGTTCTTCATTGCTTAGATCTGCACGTGCAAATCCTAGCTCTGGGACACTTCTGAATATTATTTATTCACATTGCTTAAATAAATGTGCTCTCGATGTTCTATATTCATATTTTTCATGCAAGCTCTTATGTTTATTACTTGTAACTTGTTAGAGTTGAATTGTGCTAAATTTCAACTTGTAAATTGTAATCTAGCATTCCTAAATTTTGACTTGTATGCCAAATTGATCATGTAATTATTACACTTGGTCAGTTCATGCTTGTTATCCCCTTCAAGTTCATGGTTCAAAATGTTTGTATTCCAATCCTTATGAGTGGTGCTCATGGTTTTGGGTACCGCCTCAGAAAAATTGTTACGGGAAGATACCGAACTTCTCGCTGCCCCAGGAGACAGACGTATCCTGAGCAAAAAAATCTGATATTTTTGAATTTCTACGTCCATAGGATACTAAAATACTATAGCATCTCAATAATATCACAAAATTTAGCTGTGGCCTGGTGGTGACCATCTACTTCCCTCCTCGAGAGGACCCAAATGAGGACCCGACAAGAGTCGAGCTCGCGACCTCATCGCTTAGCGCGTGTGTACACGACATTCCACTGAGATATTATCACTTTTGCGCTCAGTACTGGTTCAAGTCTTATCTATATCTAGTTTAAAAGAATTTAAATTCAAAATTCTGAAACCTAACAAGTTACAAAGAAAAAAGATGAATAGCTTGCATGAAAAGTATCTCTACTCCTAATGTCTTATCTATATCTAATGTCTAACTTATCATCAGCAAGCATGTTGGTAGATAATCTCTACTCCTAATGTCTCAGTTGATAGTCTCCGTTCGACGGTTATTTTTCGTCCCACCTTCTCTGGGTTTTTTCGTCTCTCCTCCCGCCTCACACGTAGTCCCGTCGAACAAAAAGACTCCAAGCGATGCCCCACCCAGTCCACGCGCAAACCTCCCTCGCACCAGAGAAAAATGGCCGAAAAAATACTACGAAAAAAACCAGCAAAAAAAACCGAGAACGAATCGCAGGAGCGAGGCCTCCTGCCCTCAAGCGACCAGTCGCACCCACGACTCGCACACCAGATACTTTCGCTGCCGCCCTCCATCCGTTCGCCACCGCATATCCATCCCGCCGCCGCCGCCGCTCCATCCCTCTCTTCCCTCCAAGCTTCTCGCCGGCGACTAAGCGTACGGCGCCCCGCGGTCATGATCGATTGCCTCCAGTAACCTACCACGCGTGCCGAGGCGAGGGCCTCGAGGACTCCGTCCGTTGCCGCTTGGCTGACGACCCCGCCGCCAGGCAGGAGGAGTGTTCCGTGCCATGAGGTACCCGCCACGAGCGTCAAGGCGAGCGCCTCCTGGGCTCCGTCCATCGCCACTTCGTCGACACCCACTTGCAAGGTCCCCCCCTCCCGGTCCTTCCCTGACATCATCTGTACGTTATCCTCCATGCTGCACCTTTTCTCATTCGGTTGGGATAGTAGTTCTTGACATTACCACATGTTTGATCAGGCGAGTACCTCGGGGCAGAGCCCGCACTACCGTACCTGAGCCCCTACTTGCGCGGCAAGAACCTGCTCGTCGGCGCCAGCTTCGCGTCCACCGGCGTCGGCATCCTCAACGACACAGGCGTGCAATTCGTAAGCTCCACGTGCACGCACGCACACAAGCTTGAATCATGTATACGTATCTAGAATAATGCAACAGACATGACAATAATGTTGTACGTGTGCATGTGCAGGTGAACACCATCAGGATTACGCAGCAGCTGCACAACTTCCAGGACTACTAGCAGAGGCTGGCAGCGTACATCAGCGCGGCCGCGGCGAGGGAGCGCGTGAGCCAGCCGCTGGTGCTCATCATGTTGCGGAGCACGGTAATTTCAAAAAAATTCCTACGACCACGCAAGTTCTCTCTAGGAGATGCATAGCAACAAGAGGGGAGAGTATGTCCACATACCCTCGTAGACCGAAAGCGGAAGCGTTAGTTAACGCAGTTGATGTAGTCGAACGTCTTTGCGATCCAACTGATCCAAGTACCGAACGCACGGCACCTCCGTATTCAGCACACGTTCAGTTCGATGATATCCCTCCTGCTCTTGATCCAGTTGAGGACGAGGGTATGTTCCGTCAGCACGACGACGCGGCGACGGTGATGATGATGCTACCGGCGCAGGGCTTCGCCTAGGCTCTACGATGGTATGACCGAGGTGTGTAACTGTGGAGGGGGCACCTGTTGAGGAACGCAGTAATTTCAAAAAATTCCTCCGCACACGCAAGATCATGGTGATGCATAGCAACGAGCGGGAGAGTGTTGTCCACGTACCCTTGTAGACCGTAAGCGGAAGCGTTATGACAACGCGGTTGATGTAGTCGTACGTCTTCACGATCCGACCGATCCTAGTACCAAAAGTACGGCACCTCCGCGATCTGCACACATTCGGCTCGATCACATCCCATGAACTCACGATCCAGCAGAGTGTCGAGGGAGAGCTTCGTCAGCACGACGGCGTGATGACGGTGATGATGAACTCACCGGCACAGGGCTTCGCCTAAGCACTGCAACGATATGACTGAGGTGGATTATGGTGGAGGGGGGCACCGCACACGGTTAAGAGATCAATGATCAACTTGTGTGTCTACAGGGTGCCCCCTCCTCCGTATATAAAGGAGAGGAGGAGGGGGAGGGCCGGCCCTCCTATGGCGCGCCCCATGGGGAGTCCTACTCCCACTAGGAGTAGGATTCCCCCCTTCCCTAGTTGGACTAGGAGTGGAAGGAAGGGGGAGAGAGGGGGAAGGAAAGGAGGGGGGGGGGGGGGGGCACCCAATTCGGATTGGGCTTGAGGGGGGCGCGTTCCCCCTATTCCTCCCTCTCTTCTCTCCCACTATGGCCCAATAAGGCCCATATACCTCCCGAGGGGTTCCGGTAACCTCCCGGTACTCCGGTATATGCCCGAACTCACCCGGAACCATTCCGACGTCCAAATATAGTCATCCAATATATTGATCTTTATGTCTCGACCATTTTGAGACTCCTCGTCATGTCCGTGATCATATCTGGGACTCCGAAGTACCTTCGGTACATCAAAACGCATAAACTCATAATACCGATCGTCACCGAACGTTAAGCGTGCGGACCCTACGGTTCAAGAACTATGTAGACATGTCCGAGACATGTCTCCGGCCAATAACCAATAGCGTAACCTGGATGCTCATATTGGCTCCCACATATTCTATGAAGATCTTTATCGGTCAAACCATGTAACAACATACGTTGTTCCCTTTGTCATCGGTATGTTACTTGCCCGAGATTCGATCGTCGGTATCTCAATACCTAGTTCAATCTCGTTACCAGAAAGTCTATTTACTCGTTTTGTAATGCTTCATCCGGCAACTAACATATTAGTCACAATGCTTGCAAGGCTTATAGTGATGAGCATTACCGAGAGGGCCCAAAGATACCTCTCCGAAGCATGGAGTGACAAATCCTAATCTCAATCTATGCCAACCTAACAAACACCTTCGGAGACACCTGTAGAGCATCTCTATAATCATCCAGTTACGTTGTGACGTTTGATAGCACACAAGGTGTTCCTCCGGTATTCGGGAGTTGCATAATCTCATAGTCTAAGGAACATGTATAAGTCATGAAGAAAGCAGTAGCAATGAAACTGTAACGATCATAATGCTAAGCTAACGAATGGGTCTTGTCCATCACATCATTCTCCTAATGATGTGACCCCGTTCATCAAATGACAACACATGTCTATTGTTAGGAAACATAACCATCTTTGACTAACGAGCTAGTCTAGTAGAGGCATACTAGGGACAATATGTTTTGTCTATGTATTCACACATGTACTAAGTTTCCGGTTAATACAATTCTAGCATGAATAATATACATTTATCATGATATAAGGAAATAAATAATAATTTTATTATTGCCTCTAGGGCATATTTCGTTCGGCACCGCACACGGTTGGGAGAGAAACTTGTGTGTTCTGGGGTGCCCCCCTACCCCCATATATGAAGGAGCAAGGGGAGGCCGGCCGGCCCTCCTAGGGCGTGCCCCACCAGGGGAGTCCTACTAGGACTACTAGTCCTAGTAGGATTTCACCAAGAGGGAGAGAGGGGGAAGGAAGGAGAGGGAGAGGGAGAAGGAAAGGGGGGCACTTCCCCCTTCCCTAGTCCAATTCGGACCCATGGGGGAGGGCGCGCGCGGCCTGCCCTGGCTGCCCCCTCTCTCTCTCCACTAAGGCCCATGTGGCCCATTAGTTCCCCTGGGGGGTTCCGGTAACCCTCCACTACTAGGGAAAACCTTATACACAACATCTTAGTAGTAGCACCGGACAAAACATGGCGCTACTACTACTTAGTAGTAGCGCGTTTAAATAAACCACCCTACTGCTACTACTTTAGCAGTAGCGCGTATTTGCAACCAGCGCTGCTGCTACGCTCCATAGCAGTAGCGCGTATCCCAGAAACGTGCTACTACTTACTTACCTTATCCTCATCACGCGCCCGACCCTCTCACTCTCCCTCTCACTCACTCTCGCCCGCGCCGAACCCGTCGTCCGCCGCTGCCGCGCTGCTCGTCCACGGAGGTACTCCCTCGGTCCCTCTTCCATCCTTCCCTCCCTCCTCCTCCCTCCTCCTCCGGCCACCCTCCTCCCACCGCCCCTCCCTCCTCCTCCTCCGGCCGCCCCTCCCTCCTCCTCCTCAAGCCGCCCCTCCCCCTTCTCCACCCGCCCCCTCCCTCCTCCGATCCCACCGGCCTCCCCCCTCCTCTCTCCTTCCTCCTCCCTTCCCCTCCTCCCTCCATCTCTTTTTTTTCTGTTTATTACTGTATTTTTTTACTATTGTATAATGTAGTTTTTTTTTACTGTTTTTAGTAAGTTTTTAAAATAATTAGTAAGTAAATTAATAAAACTAGTTGAACTAGTTTATTTTTAGTAACAACTAGTTGAATTAATAGAACTAATGTATTTTTAGTAAGAAAATTAATATAACTACTTGAACTAGTTTATTTTTAGAAAGAACTAGTATATTTTTATTAATAGTAAGTTTATTTTTAGTAATAACTAGTTGAATTAATAGAACTAGTTGAACATGTCACATTTGTTGTTATTTTTTTAGTTTAAGCAATTATTCCCACATCGACGTCGACGATGCCTATCACACATCCTCGTCGTCGATACCCGTCGTTCGCTAGGGTTTTAGTTGTATTAGTGATGTTATATGTATGGTGCCATTCGGGATGTATTAGTGATAACTTATATGGTTTTTGTTTTTGCAGAAATCTAGGAGCCCCTCCATCATCCCCGCTGTCATCCCCGTCACCGACCCCCTCCGACCTCGAGGTGAGACCAGCCAAATCTCCATGTCAGTACGAGTCCTATAAGATATGATATAGATAAAAACATGTATATCTTGTGTTGCTCAAATAGGATATGTGGTTGCCCAAGTGGCCTGTCATGTTTGCAGGTTACACCTCCGAGTGGCCTATGTTTTGTCGGAGTGTTGATTAATTTCCGTTTCGGAAAATTTCAGGCGCTCGATATGTCCTTTTTAGCAAAGGTCATGCCGGAATTTTCCGTGAATTTTGGCATGACTTGTGCTAGAATATGTAGGAAATATCGAGTGGCCTGGATGTTCTAGAAAGATAATTAAACGATATTTCAGGTTGACTTTAAGTCTGTCGAGGCCGAAGAATCCCGACTGTTGTCGTGGGGGTCGTTTCTCCTTCTTCTCCTTGTGCTAGACCTTTGTTATGCACTAGGGGAAGGAGGAGTAACGACGATCACCGACGGTCACAAATGTCAGAGAGGAATCGGTGAGGGAGAGTTTCCACCATATATGAGAGGACGAAGAATCTCGACTGTTGTCGTGGGGGTAGCTTCTCCTTCGTTCCCGTGTGCTACACAATTTGGTGTAATGCACTCGGGAACGAAAGGAGGAGCTACCATCACCGATGGTCGAATATATACACCACATGAGCTGAGAGTTTTCAAGAAAAGACTCGATAGACCGATAGTCAACCCGTGATGAATAATAATGATCTAATTTAGTTTTTTAGTACATATATTTAATTGTACAAGTTTAATCTTTGAATTATGAACATAGGAAATGTCGTCGGCGAAGAAGGTCCCGGGGAGTGCTCCTGGTGCGGCGACAACCGGGGTTTCTGCGACAGGCCTGACTTGGTAGAAGGTCGGCGCTTCAGCATTAAGCTCGAGGAGGCCTTCGATTGTGATACGGTAAGCTATGACGCAAAGTGTTTTTTTCATACTTAAGCTCGACTTCTACTACTTCAACGTGTAATTTTTGTCTTCTACAATTCGACTAGCTTATCCTATGCCATGCAAGACGCCATGTCTTGGAGAGGATGGGTTTTGAAGATCAGGAGAGGAATGAAACACATAAAATTAACCGAAGGACCCATCATGGTATGGATTTTGAGGTATCCCATTTTGGTTGCCTGGGTTGGGAAGCACTTTGCAAGATGTATGACTTTCAAGATGGTATGTTTATCACCATGGATCTTGGTGATCCTGACATCGAGGTGGACAATTTGGACATTTGGGTCCTTGTTGATACGCTTCCAATTCTATCGCTATCACTACTGGAATCTGACATTTTGCCATCCGCCACGTCTTTGCCATCGGTCAGCTGACGGCAAAGAGACTCTTTTCCGCCTGCTTCCACAAAGCGGACGACAAAGAAAGTGTAGATGGCAAAAATGTTATTTGCAGTCAGCTGCTTCTTTGCCGTCGGCTAGCTGACGGCAAAAAGCTAGAAGGCAGACGACAAAGAGCCAGGTGGGCCCCACGGGGCACGGCGTGGCTAGGTTAGATTCTTTGCCGTCGGCTAGCGGACGGCAAAAGAGGTGACTACTTTGCCGTCAGCTGGCAGACGAGAATGTTAGTCCTTTGCCGTCTGCTCGCGGACGGCAAAGAGGAAACGTGGGCCAGCCCTAACGGTGGCCCTCGTTGCCGTCTGCTAACAGACGGCAAGGAAGGCCCACTTAACGGGCCGAGCCGTCTCCCCCCTCTCTCTTTCTCTCTCTCCCTCGCGTGCGCCCGCCTCGATCTCCTCTATCGCCGCCGCCGGCCATCCCCGTCCCGTCGCCCCATCGACCCGCTGGCCCGTTGCGCTGCCGCCCCGCCACGCCCCGTCGCCCCATCACCCGCCGCCCAGCCACACCCCATCGCCTCGCCACACCCCGTCGCCCCGCCGCCCAGCCGCGCCCCGTCGGCCCGCCGTCTCGCCGCGCCCCGTTGGCCCGCCGCCCTGCCGTGCCCCATCACCGGAGTGGCCTGCGCCAGGCCGCCCCGATGCCGGACCCCTCCTCGAGGTCCCTGCGCTGCCCCGCTGCTGTGCTCCTCCCCGCGGCCCCTGCGCCGCCCCGACCCACCGGCCAACCTCGCCGGAGAAGAGGTAATTTTTTTCTGTTTTTTTCCTGTTTTTTGTTCTCTATTTTCTTGATTAGTTTTAGGTTAGTGCTAGGTTTAATTAGGTGTAGTTTTGAGTTTTTAGGTTTAGGTTAGTGCTAGGTTTAGGTGTAGTTTTTTCCTGTTTTGTTTTAGGTTAGTGCTAGGTTTAAGAAGAGGAAAACGGAGAAGAAGAAGAAGAAGAAGAAGAAGAAGAAGAAGAAGAAGAAGAAGAAGAAGAAGACGAAGATAAGGAAAAAAGAAGAAGAAGAAGAAGAAGAAGAAGAAGAAGAAGAAGAAGAAGAAAAAGAGGGTTCCTCGGTGTCGATGGTACCCTAAATAGTAAGTATCGTCAGTGCGAGGTACATGTGGCTGTCGGTGTCGAATACTACGTCCACGTCCCACAAGTGACAGAGGGGTCCTGCGTCCAGCAGCAACAGTTCTCAGGGTCGATGGCGGTCGAACACCATTGCGAATTTGTCTGGCAGCCTCAGAGATGACGATTGAAAGCTATGTGTTGAAACTTGAAACACCCAAACTAACTCAAGTCGGTTTGGTTGTTTGAAATTTCAACTTGGCTTTAATCCTCATCGCAGTGGCTGGCAGACAAATTCGCCAAGGTGTTCGACCGTCATCGGCCACCAGAACTATTGTTGCGGGACGCCGGGCGCCAGCTTCACTTGTGGGATGTGGATCTAGTGTTCAACGCCGACCGCCTCATGTACCTTGCACTGATGGTAGTTACTATTTAGTTTACCCAGGGATGAGTGGGTTAGAGGCACTACTACGGAAAAGCCTAGCAGCAGCGCGGGTTCTAGGTATATCAGTAGCACGTGAGGCGGCGCTACTAATAAGGCGCTACAGCTAACTCGTAGCAGCAGCGCGTGCCCACCCGCACTACTGATATACAAGTGTAGCAGCAGCGTTCTTACTGGGAGCTCGCTACTGCTAATAGCTATAGCGCGCTTCTCCAGTGCGTGCTGCTGCTACTAACTTTTCTCCACTCGCTAATGCTAATTTTAGTAGTTTTTTGTTTTTTTCTGCATATTTGTTTTGTATTTGAACAGGCTTTATAGAAGAATCTTTAACACATACAAATGTCATCATGATACACATATAAATGCCTGCGAGACCACAAATATAATCATAGCATATACATACAAATAGTCTCATCATAATCATCATCCAACACAAACTGGTATCTTGTCATCATCTCGAAAATAGCGATACATGCAAGTCTCGAATACTTGCAACTACAACGTCATCCATCTAAACAAAGGTATACGCGAGAAGAGCTATCACTATGAGTGAGAGCGGAACTATGTAGTACATGAGGTGGCGGTTACGTGTCCTCTGTCGTGCTAGCGTGAACCTCAAGTAACTAGCTTCTCCTTCTTGTCTGCTTTTGAAGCTTTTATGGCTGGCGCCCGAGAACCCATTCACTTGCGCCTGACACTCATGCCACTCGTTGTACACCCCCGGAACCTTCCCTTTGTACACGACATAGCACTTCCATCTCACCATCAAGAAACTAGGTACCTATTAGAGATGCATCTTCATGAAGAGGATGTACAATCATATGCAACAAAATATACAAGCGCAACACGAAAAAGAAAGGGTTAGCAACTAGATGCAACATACAATACGCAAAATAATTAACTAGAGGTACACAGGTCGTCATACGCAAACTAACAAAGTAGCATTATGCAAGTTCGGCAGGGGCCGTGGACATCACAAAGTTTCATCGGTACAAAAAGTATACAAGTTGAACTGACACATATCATCATCATCGGCATCATAAATCACTAGAAGTTCCATCCTTCCATATCATCGAGGATGGACCCTAGCTTCTTGAACGACGTGAGGTCTAGACGTTGCATGCCTATGTGAGTTCGGACGTCAGCTCGCGATATAGGGCCGTGGTCGAACATCCCCTTCTCATCGACGACTTCTTTCATGATGATCGTCGCAATGTCCCTTTGGATGCGAAAGAAGTCCTCTCTAAGTTTATAATCCGCTTCTCCATGAGATTCTAGCCACTTGTGGATATGATCATCATTTCTGCTTCTCATGCGAAGCTTTTGGTGATCCGTGTTGAATAGAATCATGAGATGGATGATGTAGAATCCATCCTTCTTGCTTGGTTTTGGGACATGGATGCAGGAGAAGTTAGTTTTATGCGCGAAACCCATCTTCTTGTTCCTTCGTTTCCTTATTTGCATGTGGCCACCTCTAATGCTGAAGCCTTGGAGAGCATCATCTAGAATATTCATTATGTGGGTGTAGTCCTTTTTCTCGTAGTCTTTGGAAGGGACAAAATACACGGCATGTGAGACTTGCGGGTAAAGAACGATAAGGACGGCGCGCCCGTTGCTACGGGGAAAAGACACCTCAAATTATTCTCCATATGAGCGAGAAGGAATGATTGAAATGTACGAAAGGGTTGTCCGGAACTGACTTACTTTGGATGATAAGGCACGAGGACAATTTCGTGGTCCTTATTTTGTACCGTGATGTTTTGGAGGTAGTCCCTAGCAGTTTCACGCTCATAGTCGCCGAGACTCAAGAAAGACTCGTGCATGTCGTACGGATCCGCCACACAGATTTGTGAGACTTCTTCACTCTTCATGATGGAGCTCATATGTAGCACAAAAAGACGGACGATTGTAAAATCGAGCCGCCTTGTCAGAAACATCTCAAAGATATGGTCAAACCGCAGGAAGAACACCTCCGTGGGCCGTGTGTCGATGTAGCACTTCCCCTCAGGCACACAAGCTGCGTATGTCGGATATCCTGGATCCTTTGAGGCTAGTAGGCTTTTCTCAGTCGACAACACATGGTCGTGCAGTCTCCTGAGATCCCCTGATAGTGCCTCTAGCGGTTTTGGCCGTAGCATCAGCTCGCCTGTGAGATGGAACATGGCCGTACCTTTCACGGGTACATGCTCTTCAGAATCCATCATCTGGCTATTATGTGCTCTGGCTTGTTTGGAGGCAGTTATCTTCCCCGATCTCTTCCTCTCCTTTTTCTTGGGCACACCTTCTAGACCCTTCCTTAACCCCTGCCCCAGGGTTCCCGGGCTAAGCACCGTACGACCCCCGGCTAGTTGAGCCTGTGTTGAGGCGGCATCTTCAGGCGTGTCCTGTGAGGAATTCATGAAGAGAGACTTTTTGCAATCCTTCCAACGACCTTCCTGCCCGGGCATATAATCCATATCCTCATTAGCATGCTGATAGCCCGATTCTTTATATCGTTCACTAATCATATCTATGTCACAGTCATACATGTTTGTATTGAGGAAAACCATAGGGTCGAACTCCGTCTCATCATCCATTCTCTGTTCTACAGGACCGATTACATCAGCTAGTACTATTGCACCCCCTTCATCACGTTGTCCGCCGCTCTCACCCGGCACTACAGGATCTGGTAATTGCATAGGCGGGGTGGTGGTCTCCGCACATGCTTGTTGATGTGTGGTTATTGGTGTGCTCTCGGCCGGCTCCAGACGAATAAGATTCTTCGGCCATAGCAGCACCCTACCCTTGCAGCTTCCAATCTGTGGCGGGATCTCGTCGTCCTCTCCCACATGCTATACTGGAGGAGGCAAAGCCTCGTGACCCGAGTTCACACTGGACAAGCTAACCCTGAAGTGCCCAGTGGGGATCGGCTAGTTGTGGAACGTTGGTTTCAAGGGGTTCTATATCATCCCCTTTCACACGTCCACCTTCTGGCCCTTGATCAAGTAGAGTATGGTGCATGGTGTTTCTTCGCCCTGCAAACACATATGTCTGTGGCGTAAAACATTCGAAAGGCAACGAAAATGGAATATTATATATATATATATATATATATATATATATATATATATATATATATATATGTTGGTGTGACATGTAATTACCATGACAGCGTCGAGCTCAGCTAAAGACGAAGGCCTACCTAGCACGCCAGAGACGGAGGATTGGCTGCTATGAGCGGGAGCTACTGCGAGAGGAGGCCCGGTTGCGTGAGAAAGTGATGGTGCGGTGTTGTTGTTGTTCATGGAGTTGCTCCTGACGATACTGGGCATCAGGAAATCATGTACCGTCTTGTCTGGATTTTCCTTCGTCCAGTTGATGATAGCTGGAACCAAGTTAGTAGCGAAATCATTTCTGCAGGCAGTTACAGCTGCATTGACTGCATGTTGTAGCAACTCATTTTTCTCCTCAGCTGTTTTTTCCGCGTCCTCAGGTGTTTTTTTCTCGACTGCAAGCTTCACCTTCGCGTCGATGTCCGCCTGACTAAACTTCCTTTTCTTCTTCTTGGCCTCCGGGCCTTCCTTGTAAAACACCTTCCACGTGGCGCCATCTCCAGTGCCGTGCACACGACCATATTGCGGCTGCTGGCCCAAAGGGAGTCCCTTAAGTTCGTTCAAGGCCTGGTTGAGAGGGGTGTCCCACTTGGGCCTCATCGGAGAAGTAGGGCTTTCGGCTGCAAGCTGGTGTTGCTTCTCCTGCAGAAGGAGCGTGAACCGTTTAGGAATGTGTAGTCAACTAGATATGGAGCTAAATGTAAGGTGCTAAAAGAATAATTACCAGTAGTCTAATCAATTTCCTCGTGATCTGGTCTGTGTAAAAAACCTTTTTTTCCTTGTCCCACTTGTAGCGGGCCCTCATGAAGACACGCTCCAAGGGGTTGGTGAACTTCGCGAAGGGGTCTGGCAGACCCGCGGCTTCACGTTCCGCGTCCTCCTTATCCCATATGGGCCTTTTACCGAGGTAGCCACGGCTTCCGAGGCGATGCTTCCCCGTGTTCCTTTGCTGAAGGCTCTTGAATTTTACAGCCTTACCCGTGGCTGCCTCGGTAGCGCAAGTGTCCTTAAACTTTTCAAACTCCTCTTGCGTAAGTGTCAGATTTTCCTCCAGAATCTTGGACAGGGGTTCCTCAGCCTCAATAGCTCGTTTCACCCTCCCTTTCCAGGAGGCCAAATCATTGCTGAACATGCCCATGGCATGATTGTTAATCTTTTTCATCTTCGGATCATCCCACGGTTGTTCTATGTTATCATCTAGGTCGGGGAACTTGAATCTCTTGTGCAACTTCGTTAGGAGCAACTGCGTCGAATGTTCTTTACTCCTTAAGTCATTGTCGTTGATTCTCGCGCATTCCCATAGGATGCATCCTACTTGGTTCCCATAGCACTTGCGAGGTTCTTCCGGCTCTAATGGCTCAAACTTGCCAAGTGCCATCTTTGTGATCACTAGTCGTCCAATCCCTAGCTTGTTAGGTTTTCGTATCCTCTCCTTCTTATGCTTCTTTTTTTCGGCAGCGGCATCGGCGCCGGTACCTTCCCCGCTTGTATCTTCCCCGCCGGTACCTTCACCGCTGATCTCGGCGCCGCAATCGATGCTGGCGCCGTCGGTGTCGATGTCGGCATCTGTACATCATCGAGGCCGACCTGCAAACCTTGCTTAACAGTCAAATAGTCGAGGTACTCTTGTTCACCCTCATAATCCATCTCGTATGCATCTTGGTCAGAAGGCCCAGTTTCTTCGTTGTTTGACATGTTTCCGATGATTAAGTCTCCTCATTTTTTTCTAAAAGTATGAAAAAAATGAGAAATGACATAAAAAAGAAATCTATGTTCCAGCACTCGATATGCCTACTATCTATCACAAATCATGCCAAAATTCACGGAAAATTTCGGCATGACCTTTGCTAAAAAATGGACATATCGAGCGTTTGAAATTCACCGGAATGGAAATGAATCAACATTCCAGCGTAACATAGTCCACTCGGATCATTTACCAAAACTGAACCAAAACATCACATGTCCAAATGACATGTCCACATATCACATGTCCAGTTAGAATTTGTTGGAAATATGCCCTAGAGGCAATAATAAATTGATTATTATTATATTTCCTTGTTCATGATAATCGTTTATTATCCATGCTATAATTGTATTGATAGGAAACTCAGATACATGTGTGGATACATAGACAACACCATGTCCCTAGTAAGCCTCTAGTTGACTAGCTCGTTGATCAATAGATGGTTACGGTTTCCTGACCATGGACATTGGATGTCGTTGATAACGGGATCACATCATTAGGAGAATGATGTGATGGACAAGACCCAATCCTAAGCCTAGCACAAAGATCGTGTAGTTCGTATGCTGAAGCTTTTCTAATGTCAAGTATCTTTTCCTTAGACCATGAGATTGTGCAACTCCCGGATACCGTAGGAGTGCTTTGGGTGTGCCAAACGTCACAACGTAACTGGGTGGCTATAAAGGTACATTACAGGTATCTCCGAAAGTGTCTGTTGGGTTGGCACGAATCGAGACTGGGATTTGTCACTCCGTGTAAACGGAGAGGTATCTCTGGGCCCACTCGGTAGGACATCATCATAATGTGCACAATGTGACCAAGGGGTTGATCACGGGATGATGTGTTACGGAACGAGTAAAGAGACTTGCCGGTAACGAGATTGAACAAGGTATCGGGATACCGACGATCGAATCTCGGGCAAGTATCGTACCGCTAGACAAAGGGAATTGTATACGGGATCGATTGAGTCCTTGACATCGTGGTTCATCCGATGAGATCATCGTGGAACGTGTGGGAGCCAACATGGGTATCCAGATCCCGCTGTGGGAGAACATCTCGGTCATGTCTGCATGTCTCCCGAACCCGTAGGGTCTACACACTTAAGGTTCGATGATGCTAGGGTTATAAAGGAAGCTTGTATGTGGTTACCGAATGTTGTTCGGAGTCCCGGATGAGATCCCGGATGTCACGAGGAGTTCCGCAATGGTCCGGAGGTAAAGATTTATATATAGGAAGTCCTATTTCGGCCATCGGGACAAGTTTCGGGGTCATCGGTATTGCACCGGGACCACCGGAAGGGTCCCAGGGGCCCACCGGGTGGGGCCACCTATCCCGGAGGGTCCCATGGGCTGAAGTGGGAAGGGATCCAGCCCAAAGTTGGCTGGGGCGCCACTTCCCTCATGGCCCATGCGCCTAGGGTGAAGGGGGAACCCTAAGGAAGAGTCCTAGGAGGGGAAGGCACCTCCTAGGTGCCTTGGGGGGGAGGGAATCCTCCCTTGGCCGCCGCCCCTTTCCCATCTAGGGCTGCCGGACCCGCTAGGGTGGGAACCCTAGAGGGGGCGCACCCTCCTCCCTCTCCCCTATATATAGTGAGGCATGGGGCTGCCCATAACACGTGATTCGATCTCTGCCTGTTGGTGCAGCCATCCCTCTCTTTCTCCTCATATCTCACGGTGCTTGGCGAAGCCCTGCAGGATTGCCACGCTCCTCCATCACCACCACGCCGTTGTGCTGCTACTGGATGGAGTCTTCCTCAACCTCTCCCTCTCTCCTTGCTGGATCAAGGCGTGGGAGACATCGTCGGGCTGTACGTGTGTTGAACGCGGAGGTGCCGTCCGTTCGGCACTAGGATCATCGGTGATTTGGATCACGACGAGTACGACTCCATCAACCCTGTTCACTTGAACGCTTCCGCTTAGCGATCTACAAGGGTATGTAGATGCACTCTCCTTCCCCTCGTTGCTGGTCTCTCCATAGATAGATCTTGGTGATACGTAGGAAAATTTTGAATTTCTGCTACGTTACCCAACAGTGGCATCATGAGCTAGGTTTATGCGTAGTTTCTATGCACGAGTAGAACACAAAGTAGTTGTGGGCGTTGATTTTGTTCAATATGCTTTCCGTTACTAGTCTTATCTTGATTCGACGGCATCGTGGGATGAAGCGGCCCGGATCAACCTTACACGTACTCTTACGTGAGACCGGTTCCACCGACAAACATGCACTAGTTGCATAAGGTGGCTGGCGGGTGTCTGTCTCTCCCACTTTAGTCGGATCGGATTCGATGAAAAGGGTCCTTATGAAGGGTAAATAGCAATTGGCATATCACGTTGTGGTCTTTGCGTAGGTAAGAAACGTTCTTGCTAGAAACCCATAGCAGCCACGTAAAACATGCAAACAACAATTAGAGGACGTCTAACTTGTTTTTGCAGGGTATGCTATGTGATGTGATATGGCCAAAGGATGTGATGAATGATATATGTGATGTATGAGATGATCATGTTCTTGTAATAGGAATCACGACTTGCATGTCGATGAGTATGACAACCGGCAGGAGCCATAGGAGTTGTCTTTATTTATTTATGACCTGCGTGTCAACTTAAACGTCATGTAATTACTTTACTTTATTGCTAACGGTAGCCATAGAAGTAGAAGTAATAGTTGGCGAGACAACTTCATGAAGACACGATGATGGAGATCATGATGATGGAGATCATGGTGTCATGCCGGTGACGATGATGATCATGGAGCCCCGAAGATGGAGATCAAAAGGAGCAAAATGATATTGGCCATATCATGTCACTATTTGATTGCATGTGATGTTTATCATGTTTATGCATCTTGTTTACTTAGAACGACGGTAGTAAATAAGATGATCCCTCATTAAAATTTCAAGAAGTGTTCTCCCCTAACTGTGCACCGTTGTTACAGTTCGTCGCTTCTAAGCACCACGTGATGATCGGGTGTGATGGATTCTTACATTCACATACAACGGGTGTTGACGAGCCTAGCATGTACAGACATGGCCTCGGAACACATGCAATACACTTAGGGTTAACTTCACGAGCCTAGCATGTACAGACATGGCCTTGGAACACGGAGACCGAAAGGTCGAGCATGAGTCGTATAGAAGATACGATCAACATGAAGATGTTCACCGACGTTGGCTAGTCCGTCTCACGTGATGATCGGACACGGCCTAGTTGACTCGGATCATGTAATCGCTTAGATGACTAGAGGGATGTCTATCTGAGTGGGAGTTCATAAGATGAACTTAATTATCCTGAACATAGTCAAAAGGATTTTCCAAATTATGTCCTAGCTCACTCTATAGTTCTACTGTTTAGATATGTTCCTAGAGAAAAATTAGTTGAAAGTTGATAGTAGCAATTATGCGGACTAGGTCCGTAAACTGAGGATTGTCCTCATTGCTTCATAGAAGGCTTATGTCCTTAATGCACCGCTCAGTGTGCTGAACCTCGAACGTTGTATGTGGATGTTGCGAACATCTGACATACACATTTTGATAACTACGTGATAGTTCAGTTAAACGGTTTGGAATTGAGACACCAAAGACGTTTTTGAAACGTCGCGAAACATATGAGATGTTTTGAGGGATGAAATTGAGATTTCTGGCTCGTGCCCACGTCAAGAGGTATAAGACCTCCGACGATTTTCTTAACCTACAAACTAAGGGAGAAAAGCTCAATTGTTGAGCCTGGGCTCAGATTGTCTGAGTACAACAATCATTTGAATCGAGTGGGAGTTGATCTTCCAGATGAGATAGTGATGTTTCTCCGAAAGTCATTGCCACCAAGCTGCTAGAGCTTCGTGATGAACTATAATATATCAGGGACATATATGATGATCCTTGAGATATTCGCGATGTTTGACACCGCGAAAGTAGAAATCAAGAAGGAGCATCAATTGTTGATGGTTGGTGAAACCACTAGTTTCAAGAAGGGCAAGGGAACAAAGGGATACTTCATGAAACGGCAATTCAGCTGCTTCTCTAGTAAAGAAACCCAAGGTTGAATCCAAACCCGAGACTAAGTGCTTCTGTAATAAGGGGAACAACCACTGGAGCAGAATTACCCTAGATACTTGGTAGATTAGAAGGCTGGCAAAGTCGATAGAAGTATATTGGATATACATTATGTTAATGTGTACTTTACTAGTACTCCTAGTAGCACCAGGGTATTAAGATACCGGTTCAGTTGCTAAGTGTTAGTAACTCGAAATAAAAGAGCTACGGATTAAACGGAGACTAGCTAAAGGTGAGCTGACGATATGTGTTGGAAGTGTTTCCAAGTTTGATGTGATCAAACATCGCACGCTCCCTCTACCATCAAGATTAGTATTAAACCTGAATAATTGTCATTTGGTGTTTGCGTTGAGCATAGACATGATTGGATTATGTCTATCGTGATACGGTTATTCATTTAAGGAGAATAATGGTTACTCTGTTTATTTGAATAATACCTTCAATGGTCTTGCACCTAAAAATGAATGGTTTATTGAATCTCGATCATAGTGATACACATGTTCATGCCAAAAGATAGTAATGATAGTACCACCTACTTGTGGCACTGCCACGTAAGTCATATCGGTATAAAACGCATGAAGAAGCTCCATATTGATGGATCTTTGGGCTTACTCGTTTTTGAAAGGTTTGAGACATGCGAACCATGTCTATTGGTGTATTTGCATGAAGAAACTCCATGAAAATGGACCATTTGGACTCACTTGATTTTGAATCACTTGAGATATGCAAATCATGCCACATGCACAAGATGACTGAAAGCCTCGTTTTCAGTAAAATGGAACTAGAAAGCAACTTGTTGGAAGTAGTACATTTTGATGTGTGCAATCCAATGAGTGCTGAGGCATGTAGTGGATATCGTTATGTTCTTACTTCACAGATGATTTGAGTAGATGTTGAGAATATTTACTTGATGAAACACAAGTCTGAATTATTGAATGGTTCAAGTAATTTCAGAGTGAAGTAGAAGATCATTGTGACAAGAGGATAAAATGTCTATGATATGATCATAGAGGTGAATATCTGAGTTACGAGTTTTGGCACACAATTAAGACATTGTGGAAATTGTTTCGCAATTAATACTGCCTGGAACACCATAGTGTGATGGTGTGTCCGAACATCATAGTTGCACCCTATTGGATATGGTGCGTACCATGATGTCTCTTATCGAATTACCACTATTGTTCATGGGTTAGGCATTAGAGACAACCACATTCACTTTAAATAGGGCACCATGTAATTCTGATGAGATGACACCGTATGAACTATGGTTTAGAGAAACCTAAGCTGTCATTTCTTAGAAGTTTGGGGCTGCGACGCTTATATGAAAAAGTTTCAGGATAGATAAGTACGAACCCAAAACGGATAAAATACATCTTCATAGGACACCCAAAACAGTTGGGTATACCTCCTAATTCAGATCCGAAAGCAATAAGGGATTGTTTCTAGAATCGGGTCCTTTCTTGAGGAAAAGTTTCTCTCGAAAGAATTGAGTGGGAGGATGGTGGAGACTTGATAAGGTTATTGAACCATCACTTCAACTAGTGTATAGCAGGGCACAAAGAGTTGTTCCTGTGGCACCTACACCAATTGAAGTGGAAGCTTATGATAGTGATCATGAAACTTCAGATCAAGTCACTACCAAACCTCGTGGGATGACAAGGATGCATACTACTTCAGAGTGGTACGTAATCCTGTCTTGGAAGTCATGTTGCTAGACAACAATGAACCTACGAGCTATGGAGAAGCAATGGTGGGCCCGGATTCCGATAAATGGCTCGAGGCCATAAAATCCAAGAGAGGATCCATGTATGAAAACAAAGTGTAGACTTTGGAAGAACTACTTGATGGTCGTAAGGCTGTTGAGTGCAGATGGATTTTAAAAGGAAGACGGACAATGATGGTAAGTATCACCATTAAGAAAGCTCGAATTGTCGTTAAGATGTTTTTCGACAAGTTCAAGGAGTTGACTACGATGAGACTTTCTCACTCGTAGCGATGCTAAGAGTCTGTTGGAATTATATTAGCAATTACTGCATCATTTATGAAATCTTGCAGATAGGATGTCAAAACATTGTTTCCTCGACGACTTTTCTTGAGGAAAGGTTGTATGTGATACAACCGGAAGGTTTTGTCAATCCTGAAAGATGCTAATAAGTATGCAAAGCTCTAGCAATCCTTCTAAGGACTGGAGTAAGCATCTCGGAGTTGGAACGTATGCTTTGATGATGATCAAAGATTTTGGGTTTATACAAAGATTATGAGAAACTTGTATTTCCAAAGAAGTGAGTGGGAGCACTATAGAATTTCTGATGAGTATATGTTGTTGACATATTAATGATCAGAAATGATGTAGAATTTCTGGAAAGCATATAGGGTTATTTGAAAGGTGTTTTTCAATAGAAAGCCTGGATTAAGCTACTTGAGCATTGAGCATCAAGATCTATAAGGATAGATCAAAACGCTTAATAGTACTTTCAAATGAGCACATACCTTGACATGATCTTGAAGGTGTTCAAGATGGATCAGTCAAAGAAGGAGTTCTTGCCTGAGTTGTAAGGTATGAAGTTAAGACTTAAAGCTCGACCATGGCAGAATAGAGAGAAAGGACTAAGGTCGTCCCCTATGCATAAGACGTAGGCTCTACAGTATGCTATGCTGTGTACCGCACCTGAAGTGTGCCTTGCCATGAGTCAGTCAAGGGGTACAAGAGTGATCCAAGAATGGATCACGGGACAGCGGTCAAAGTTATCCTTAGTAACTAGTGGACTAAGGAATTTTCTCGATTATGGAGGTGGTAAAGGGGTTCGTCGTAAAGGGTTACGTCGATGCAAGCTTAACACCTATCCGGATAGCTCTGAGTAGAGATACAGGATACGTATAATGGAGCAACAATTTAGAATAGCTCCAAGTAGAACAGTTATTTGGAATAGCTCCAAATAGAACGTGGTAGCTGCATCTAGGAGATGACACAGAGATTTGTAAAGCACACACGGATCTGAAAGATTCAGACCCGTTGACTATAACATCTCTCACAAGCATAACATGATCAAACCCAGAACTCATCGAGTGTTAATCACATGGTAATGTGAACTAGATTATTGACTCTAGTAAACTCTTTGGGTGTTAGTCACATGGGGATGTGACCTGTGAGTGTTAATAACATGGTGATGTGAACTGGATTATTGACTCTAGTGCAAGTGGGAGACTGTTGGAAATATGCCCTAGAGGCAATAATAAATTGATTATTATTATATTTCCTTGTTCATGATAATCGTTTATTATCCATGCTATAATTGTATTGATAGGAAACTCAGATACATGTGTGGATACATAGACAACACCATGTCCCTAGTAAGCCTCTAGTTGACTAGCTCGTTGATCAATAGATGGTTACGGTTTCCTGACCATGGACATTGGATGTCGTTGATAACGGGATCACATCATTAGGAGAATGATGTGATGGACAAGACCCAATCCTAAGCCTAGCACAAAGATCGTGTAGTTCGTATGCTGAAGCTTTTCTAATGTCAAGTATCTTTTCCTTAGACCATGAGATTGTGCAACTCCCGGATACCGTAGGAGTGCTTTGGGTGTGCCAAACGTCACAACGTAACTGGGTGGCTATAAAGGTACATTACAGGTATCTCCGAAAGTGTCTGTTGGGTTGGCACGAATCGAGACTGGGATTTGTCACTCCGTGTAAACGGAGAGGTATCTCTGGGCCCACTCGGTAGGACATCATCATAATGTGCACAATGTGACCAAGGGGTTGATCACGGGATGATGTGTTACGGAACGAGTAAAGAGACTTGCCGGTAACGAGATTGAACAAGGTATCGGGATACCGACGATCGAATCTCGGGCAAGTATCGTACCGCTAGACAAAGGGAATTGTATACGGGATCGATTGAGTCCTTGACATCGTGGTTCATCCGATGAGATCATCGTGGAACGTGTGGGAGCCAACATGGGTATCCAGATCCCGCTGTTGGTTATTGACCAGAGAACATCTCGGTCATGTCTGCATGTCTCCCGAACCCGTAGGGTCTACACACTTAAGGTTCGATGATGCTAGGGTTATAAAGGAAGCTTGTATGTGGTTACCGAATGTTGTTCGGAGTCCCGGATGAGATCCCGGATGTCACGAGGAGTTCCGCAATGGTCCGGAGGTAAAGATTTATATATAGGAAGTCCTATTTCGGCCATCGGGACAAGTTTCGGGGTCATCGGTATTGCACCGGGACCACCGGAAGGGTCCCAGGGGCCCACCGGGTGGGGCCACCTATCCCGGAGGGTCCCATGGGCTGAAGTGGGAAGGGATCCAGCCCAAAGTGGGCTGGGGCGCCACTTCCCTCATGGCCCATGCGCCTAGGGTGAAGGGGGAACCCTAAGGAAGAGTCCTAGGAGGGGAAGGCACCTCCTAGGTGCCTTGGGGGGGAGGGAATCCTCCCTTGGCCGCCGCCCCTTTCCCATCTAGGGCTGCCGGACCCGCTAGGGTGGGAACCCTAGAGGAGGCACACCCTCCTCCCTCTCCCCTATATATAGTGAGGCATGGGGCTGCCCATAACACGTGATTCGATCTCTGCCTGTTGGTGCAGCCATCCCTCTCTTTCTCCTCATATCTCACGGTGCTTGGCGAAGCCCTGCAGGATTGCCACGCTCCTCCATCACCACCACGCCGTTGTGCTGCTGCTGGATGGAGTCTTCCTCAACCTCTCCCTCTCTCCTTGCTGGATCAAGGCGTGGGAGACATCGTCGGGCTGTACGTGTGTTGAACGCGGAGGTGTCGTCCGTTCGGCACTAGGATCATCAGTGATTTGGATCACGACGAGTACGACTCCATCAACCCCGTTCGCTTGAACGCTTCTGCTTAGCGATCTACAAGGGTATGTAGATGCACTCTCCTTCCCCTCGTTGCTGGTCTCTCCATAGATAGATCTTGGTGATACGTAGGAAAATTTTGAATTTCTGCTACGTTACCCAACAGAATTTGCATATAAATTCAGCCTACCTAAATTTGCATATAAATTCAACCTAGCTAAATTGATAACTAAATAAATAACCTAATTAACCTAATTAACCCTAGCTAGTAGAGAGAGAGGGGGGGTTACAGAGGGTGCAGGGGCGAGGAGGCAGGCCCAACGACGACCGAGGTTGGGAGGGGAGGGAGCAAAGGAGGGAGCCGTGGCGCGTCGGGGTCGGGGGCTAGCGCCAGGGTCGGGGGCGAGGGCCGGGTCGGGGGCGAGCGCTGGGGTCAGGGGCGAGCGCCGGGGCGCGACGGTGCGACGAGGGAAGAGAGAGTGGGGATTTGGGGGGAAATGAGGCGGGATGAAGCAGAGAGAGGGAGGATTTTGGGTTAACTGGACGTAGCAGCAGCGCATTTGTACCAAACGCGCTACTACTAAAACAGGTAGCTATAGCGGTTTTTAAGGAAAACGCTACTGCTACCTTTACTAGCTGTAGCTCTTTTTCAGTAAACCGCTACTACAATAACCAGTTTTCCTTTTTTTTATTTTCTCTCACTTTTTTTCCGAGAGCAGTGAACGCATGGAAGGCGATATATATTGCATCATTTGATGGTTAAATATGTATACAAAATAGGAACATATATATTACATCATTGGACCCATGCATAATAATGGCTAAGTGTGTATACAAAATAGGAATATATATATATATATATATATATATATATATATATATATATATATATATATATATATATATATATATATATATATATATAGACACACACACACACTAGCAAAAGGGCCCGTGCGTTGCAACGGGAGAAAAATAATAATCATATAATCTCTAATGGCATGACCATATTTTGTTGCATCACCGTGATACACTATCACTCTCAATTTTTTCTTGAAATCCTGAACATATTTTTTGAACTCATGCACATATGTGAAATTTGAATATTTTTTAAATTCATGAACACTTTTACAAATTTTCGAACATTTTCTAAAATCAAGAATATTTTTTGAATACATGAACATTTTATACTATTTGCAAACATTTTCTAAAACATGAAAAAAATTGTTTGTTATTATTTCGAGAGTATTACTACTCAGATTTCAACCATATGTGCCACTCAAAATTCCCCTCTCCCAAAAAGTTCATGGCTATTTAGTTGACCATTTGTTGTCTGTCAAGAGACATCAGGGGCATTGCCATGGGGTGTTCATGGCCCCCGAGAACTTTTTTGTTAAACAATTTTCATGGAGGTGGCACACTATCTGAAATCTTCCTAGCTCCACTCTGCTTGTTGGTCATGCCTTGTCATTATTTTGCCAAACCATGCATGTACTCATTTTGGAATTAGTTTCACATCCCATATTTTTGGCATGATTATGAGGTAAAAGTCTTAATTAATTTTAAACTGAAAGTGCAAAAAAAATGTATTAATTTTATCTCGCAAAACAAATGAAAACTCTGACTTTCTGAACACCAACTCAAGGTGATTATTTACTGCTGCAGTTAACTGTTACAGTATATGCTTGATTTAAATTCGCCCTTAACCGATCTAAACAGGGAGCTCATACTGTAGTAGGATCATTGGTATCCTGTTAGCGCTGCTGCTGTTGGATTTTTTTCATGGTTGGTGGTTCACTGGTTTCTGAACACCAACCAAGATGGCTTCAAGGAAAGAAACAACATCCTTAACTCGGTAGTTGCATCTGTCCAATGCGCCGGTGAGTTATCAATCCAACTCTGACCTTCTACATCTCATGGCGCCAATCCAAATATACCCATGGCACCCAAAGGTGGCGGCACTTTTTGTATATATGTTCATATTAGTCGCCATCTTCACACTGACAGGTAAGAGGTAAACTCATCCTCCTTGTGCCCTCGGCATGGACAAGTACTCGTTGCTCACGGAGAAGTAGCGAAGCCACGAGGCTTTAAATGGAGCTCGAGCGTTACCTCTGTGCATAGCCCGTGCTCGTCGCCACTGACAACGGTGACCAAGGCCGACATACAGGACGCCATGGACAGGGTGGTCGTTCTCGACGCCGCGCACCCACTCCTCTGCTCCCTAAGGTCGCCGAGCTTGTGCTCTGGCCGTGCTCCCTGAAGTTGTTGTGCAACAGGGCCGTTGCCTTGACGTATCTACACATGGAGTGGGCGGCTTCTCCAGCGGTTAGCAACGACGCGGCATACCTCGTAGAAGGCGCTTGGCGGCAGACATGAATGGAAGGCCGAAGCGGCGCGCCACGGCAGCAGCGTGAGCAAGGAGGAGGAGGTCAAGCAGAGCCAGGAGAACGAAGTACGATGTGGAGATGATGTAGGCGAGGGTGACAGCGTCTCCACGAGCGCAGGGAGGTGCTGCTAGGGGGAGGAGGTGCGCGGGGCTGGGTAGGGAGAGTGGCGACTGGGCAACCCCCGTCGTGCAGCGGGGAGTAGATGAACCCGGACACCAGGACAAAAACTTGAATCAGGCGATCAGAGCCGCCGCCGGACCAGCAACAGGTAGCCGCGCCGTCCTTACTCTCCCTTCTCTTCTTTGCATCTCACCTCGTCTCTTCTTAGCAGGAGACCTAGTCGCCATGGCCATGGAGCGCCGGCGGGCCCTTGCTCCGCGTACTCGCTCCTCCTTCTCGGGTTCTGGCGGCGGCGGCGGCGACATCGACAGGCCCTTGCTCCGCGTACTCGCTCCTCCTTCTCGGTTTCTAGCGTCAGCGGCGGCGACATCGACGTGCCCTTGCTCCGCGTACTCGCTCCTCCTCGGGTTCTAGCGTCGGCGGCAGCGACATCGGGCCCTTGCTCCGCTTACTCGCTTCTCCTTCTCGGGTTCTGGCGTCGGGGGCGGCGACATCGACGGGCCCTTGCTCCGCGTACTCGCTCCTCCTTCTTGGTACGATTTGGTTCTTGACCCTCGTGGTTCTCAGGATAAATTGGATGGGTGCAGCAGCAGCAGTGTTTGCATCGGCTTCTATCTCTTTTTCTGAAGAAAGAGGAATTTTTTTAGGGGTATATCAGAAAAAAGGATCCGTTTCTGCGAACGCGAACGTGGGCAGGTGGGACTGACGAGCCAGGCTATGGGCCGGACTGGCCCATCCAGCCGAGCGAGCCTGCTCACCTAACTCCAGGCTTCCTGCTAGGGAACGGAGGCTAGTCACGTACGGAAAATAGAGAAACGAATTATGAAACGTTTTCCAGATCGATTAAAATAGGGATTGCGGGTTCAATAAAGAAAAAATACAGGAACCTTTTTGTAAAGCGTCGCGACGGTGAACTCGGAGACCCAATCCGTGCTTTATTATTAGGGAGATATATATATATATATATATATATATATATATATATGTATATATATATATATATATTACATCATTTGACCGATAACATACGGTTCCTCAGCGTTGACGTTTTCGTTTTTGTGTCAACTTCCTTCCCTTCTTGTTCGTCGAAGAATAATTGAGCCCCCCATTGTGACTTTGCCTTTTTCATGGAGTACGATTTTTCTTAGGTAATGTAGTATTGATTCTTCTTTTGACGTATACTTCATCATCATCGTCATCTTCCCTTATTGGGTTGCCGTACTGATCGTAGTCTTCCTCGTTGGCGACTCCATCCATTCCAATGATGTTCCTTTTGCCTCTTCTCATGACAACACGGCTGGGATTGCACGGGTCGATTATGAAGAAGCATTGTGTCACGTGCTTACCATGTACCCATGGCTCATTTTTTGCGATAGCGTTCACGGTAGCGCTCTTGGTGTCGGGTATAGTCATGGTAGTCAAAATACGGCTTTCTCTTTCGACATTCTTAGCCGACCTGACACGGAACATCATCGTGTTGTGCAGTCTGGAGTAGTCAAGCTCCCAGATCTCCTCGACCCTTCCATAAAATCGTTCAGTTGCGCCGTTGTCACTGCCGGTCATGCATTCCATCGTCACCCCTGAGTTCTGATCATCAGTGTCCATATCTTTGGCCTCCGTGTAGAATGTGTATCCGTTGATATCATATGCCTGATAGGTTACGAGGTTGGGCGAGGGGCCATGTGCTAAGGCGTATATGAGCAATCCGTCCTTAGAGCCCTCCTCTGGGGGATTATCAATAATATGCTCTTTGAACCAATGCAGGAAAGTGGAATTGTGGTCTCTAGTAACTTTGTCGTCCGTCCTGCATACCCCCGGTCACGATACTTCTTTGCGATAACTTCTTTGTGCAGTGCCATGAAAGGATCTACCTCGTCTAGGTGTTGTAGCACTACCAAGTTTGCTCTGTCAAAGTCGCTACGTCGATCTGAGTATGCCACGTGCAGTTCCTTGCGACTGTTGCAGTGACCTTCTCCTTCGAGCCTCCCATCATGCTTGTTAACGGGCAAACCAACGCTAACACCAGGCGGCTGGTCTACGCCATATAGAAAATTCTCGCAGAAAGAGACGCACTCTTGTGTCACATAGCCATGGACGATGCTTCCATCCGGACGGGACATCTTATGAACGAATCCTTTGATGATCCCATTCATCCTCTCAAACGGCATCATGTTGTGCAGGAATGACGGCCCCAGGTCTATTATGTCATCCACAATATGGACACACAGATGCACCATCACGTCAAAGAATGCGGGCGGGAAGTACATCTCAAGCTCATTCAGTATCACAATGATCTCTTCCTGTAGCCTATGGAGCTGCTTCACACTGATTGACTTTCGAGAGATGACATCGAAAAAGTTGCAGAGACCAATAAGCGTGTCACATACGTGCTTGTCCATTATCCCTCTAAGGGCAACAGGTAGTATCTGCATCATCATCACATGACAGTCATGGGACTTCATCCCGCTGAACCTTTTCTTGTCCGTGTCTAGATATCTGCTTATCTTGCCACAGTAACCGGAACTAACTTTGACTCCAGTAAGGCACTTAAATAATTGATCGATCTCAGCCTGACTTAAGGTGAAGCAAGAAGGGGGGCAATAATCCTCTTTCTTTATTTTCTTGCCCTTCTTCTCCCATGCCTCTGTCTCCGTCTCTGTCTCGTCTGACATTTTACAGGGCGGCATGTGCAAAGCTTCCCCGATTTTCAAATCTTGCAAGTCTTTTCTTGCCTTCGGCCCATCCTTGGTTTTATCCGCCATGTTCATCAGTGTTGCAAGCAAAGTCTCAAGGACATTCTTATAGATATGCATTTGATCAAGGCAATGAGGTGTATCGAGTTTGTGCCAGTACTCCAAGTCCCAGAACACAGACCTTGTCTTCCATACCTTCGGTAGCGGCTCCGGCGCCTTTCTCATCATCTGTCCCAGCGCGGGGCACTCCTTCCAGTTTTTCAACAACTCATCGATTTTGGCACCGCTACGCTTACGTGGAGGTCCTCGATGCTCAGCTTGACCATTGAATAGATCTCCACGATTTCTCCAAGGGTCGTCCTGTTCGAGCCATCTTCGATGCCCCATGTACACGATTTTCCTAGACCCGCCATCTTTCCTTGACGTTAGCTGCTGAGACGTCGTATCATCCATGCACCACGTGCATTCGCATTATCCATGGCACACCTGGCCTGCGACATATCCGTAACCGAGATAGTCGTGCACCGTCGTGATCAGCGCGGCTCTCATGTAGAAATACTTGCCTTTGCTGGCATCCCATGTCTTGGCCGGTGTTTTCCATAACGTGTCTATCTCCTCTTGAAGTACCCCCAGATACAAATTAATATTATTTCCTGGTTGTTTCGGCCCTTGAATAAGCATGCTCATGTGAATGTACTTCGACTTCATGCACAACCGGGGGGGAGGTTGTACATCCATACAAACACAGGCCATGTGCTATGGTTGGTGTTCTGGTTGCCAAATGGATTCATGCCATTGGTACACGCGCCGAGCACGATGTTCCTTGCATCACATTCGAAAAACCGATAGAAGCTGTTCAACGCTCTCCATTGGCTTCCATCCTTGACGTGTCTCAGCTTCAGATCATCTCTATCGTCGGGCTTCTTCCTCTCTGCGTGCCAGCGCATTAGCTTTGCTTCCTTGGGATCTACAAAATACCGCTAGAGACGGGGAGTGATCGGTAAGTACCATACAACTTTCTGGGGACATTTCTTCCCGGCCTTCTTGTATCGAGAAGCATTGCACACTGGACAACTTGTTTTTTCCGTGTGCTCCTTCCAATAAATTATGCAATCGTTGATGCATGCATGGTATCTAACATGTGGCAGATCAAGAGGGCACACGATCTTCTTGGCCTCATCAACACTAGTAGGACACAGATTCCCCGCGGGAAGAACATCCTTTAGGTACTTGAGATGCTCATCGAGGCTAGTGTCAGTCCATTTGTTTTAGCCTTCGTCTTCAGGATTTGGAGCGTGAAACTCAAGCGGGTCACCTCAGGATTGCAACCATCATACAATGGAGTGTTCAAGTCTACCACCAGTCGCTCCAACTTAGCCTCCTCTCTAGAAGCAGCTCTCTCAGTCCATGTTGTTCTCTCCGCCGCCATGTCCGGCCCCTTCTCCTCCGCCATGTCCGGCCCCTTCTCTGCCGCCCTGTCCGGCCTCTTCACCGCCGCCATTATCGATCATCTCTTCGTCTTGCCCCGTGTCATCATTGCCTGCCCCGTCGGCGTCCTCAACATCGTCATCCTCATTTTCAATTATCCACCGAGTATAGCCATCCATGAAACCCGTCATGAGCAGGTGCGCTTCGACATGACCATCTTCATGGGGGTCGAGCCAAACTATTCCT
This sequence comes from Triticum timopheevii, assembly GCA_963921465.1. Lineage (NCBI taxonomy): Eukaryota > Viridiplantae > Streptophyta > Magnoliopsida > Poales > Poaceae > Triticum > Triticum timopheevii. The sequence continues at coordinate 43,430,132 of OY997272.1, read as the reverse complement.
TTGCATTTTCGACACGGACATAAAACCTCTGTCCGGTTATTTTCTTTCATGTCTTGCACCGCCAACCGCAACCACCTATCTGATGGGCAACATAGCAGAAATTCAAAATTTTCCTACGTGTCACCAAGATCTATCTATGGAGAAACCAGCAATGAGGGGAAGGAGAGTGCATCTACATACCCTTGTAGATCGCTAAGCGGAAGCGTTCAAGAGAACGGGGTTGAAGGAGTCGTACTCGTCGTGATCCAAATCACCGGAGATCCTAGTGCCGAACGGACGGCACCTCCGCGTTCAACACACGTACAGCCCGGTGACGTCTCCCACGCCTTGATCCAGCAAGGAGAGAGGGAGAGGTTGAGGAAGACTCCATCCAGCAGCAGCACAACGGCGTGGTGGTGATGGAGGAGCATGGTAGTCTAGCAGGGCTTCACCAAGCACCGCGAGATATGAGGAGAAAGAGAGGTAGGGCTGCGCCAACAGGAGAAGAAACTCATGTGTTGGGCTGCTCCTATGCCTCCACTATATATAGGGGGAGAGGGGGCTGCGCCCCCACCTAGGTTTCCACCCCTAGGGGGCGGCGGCCAGCCCTAGATCCCATCTAGGGGGGCGGCCAAGGGGTGGAGAGGGGGAAACTTGCCCCCCAAGCAAGGTGGGGCGCCCCTCCCCAAACCCTAGGCGCCTTGGGCCCTTGTGGGGGGGGGGGGGGGGGCGCACCAGCCCACCTGCGGCTGGTCCCCTCCCACACTTGGCCCATGCAGTCCTCCGGGGCCGGTGGCCCCACTTGGTGGACCCCCGGGACCCTCCCGGTGGTCCCGGTACGTTACCGATAAAACCCGAAACTTCTCCGGTGACCAAAACAGGACTTCCCATATATAAATCTTTACCTCCGGACCATTCCGGAACTCCTCGTGACATCCGAGATCTCATCCGGGACTCCAAATAACATTCCGTAACCACATACAAACTTCCTTTATAACCCTAGCATCATCGAACCTTAAGTGTGTAGACCCTACGGGTTCGGGAACCATGCAGACATGAACGAGACGTTCTCCGGTCAATAACCAACAGCAGGATCTGGATACCCATGTTGGCTCCCACATGTTCCACGATGATCTCATCGGATGAACAACGATGTCAAGGACTCAATCGATCTCGTATACAATTCCCTTTGTCTAGCGGTATTATACTTGCCCGAGATTCGATTGTCGGTATACCGATACCTTGTTCAATCTCGTTACCGGCAAGTCTCTTTACTCATTCCATAACACATCATCCCGTGATCAACCCCTTGGTCACATTGTGCACATTATGATGATGTCCTACCGAGTGGGCCCAGAGACACCTCTCTGTTTACAAGGAGTGACAAATCCCAGTCTCGATTCGTGCCAACCCAACAAACACTTTCGGAGATACCTGTAGTGCACCTTTATAGCCACCCAGTTACGTTGTGACGTTTGGTACACCCAAAGCATTCCTACGGTATCCGGGAGTTGCACAATCTCATGGTCTAAGGAAAAGATACTTGACATTAGAAAAGCTTTAGCATACGAACTACGATCTTTGTTGTAGGCTTAGGATTGGGTCTTGTCCATCACATCATTCTCCTAATGATGTGATCCCATTATCAATGACATCCAATGTCCATGGTCAGGAAAGCGTAACCATCTATTGATCAACGAGCTAGTCAACTAGAGGCTTACTAGGGACATGGTGTTGTCTATGTACCCACACATGTATCTGAGTTTCCTATCAATACAATTATAGCATGGATAATAAACGATTATCATGAACAAGGAAATATAATAATAACTAATTTATTATTGCCTCTAGGGCATATTTCCAACAGTCTCCCACTTGCACTAAAGTCAATAATCTAGTTCACATCGCCATGTGATTAACACTCACAGGTCACATCGCCATGTGACCAACATCCAAGAGTTTACTAGTGTCATTAAACTAGTTCACATCATCATGTGATTAAGACTCAATGAGTTCTGGGGTTTGATCATGTTTTGCTTGTGAGAGAAGTTTTAGTCAACGGGTCTGCAACATTCAGATCCGTATGTACTTCGCAAATCTCTAGGTCATATTGTAAATGCTGCTACCACTCTCCACTCGGAGCTATTCCAAATGGTTGCTCCACTATACGTATCCGGTTTGCTACTCAGAGTCATTCGGATAGGTGTTAAAGCTTGCATCAACGTAACCCTTTACGCCAAACTCTTTATCACCTCCATAATCGAGAAACATGTCCTTATTACTCCAAGGACAATTTTGACCGCTATCTAGTGATCTACTCCTTGATCACCTTTGTACTCTCTTGCCAGATATGTAGCAAGGCACACATCAGGTGCGGTACACAACATAGCATACTGTAGAGCCTACGTTTAAAGCATAGGGGACGACCTTCGTCCTTTCTCTCTCTTCTACCGTGGTCGAGCTTTAAGTCTCAACTTCATACCTTACATCTTAGGCAAGAACTCCTTCTTTGACTGATCCATCTTGAACACCTTCAAGATCATGTCAAGGTATATGCTCATTTGAAAGTACCATTAAGCGGTTTTGATCTATCCTCATAGATCTTGATGCTCAATGTTCAAGCAGCTTAATCCAGGTTTTCACTTGAAAAACACTTTTCAAATAACCCTATATGTTTTACAGAAAATTCTACATCATTTCTGATCATCAATATGTCAACAACATATATTCATCAGAAATTCTATAGTGCTCCCACTCACTTCTTTGGAAATACAAGTTTCTCATAAACTTTGTATAAACCTAAAATCTTTGATCATCTTATCAAAGTGTATATTCCAACTCCGAGATGCTTACTCCAGTCCATGGAAGGATCACTGGAGCTAGCATACCTTTTAGCATCCTTAGGATCGACAAAACCTTTCTGATTGTATCACATACAACCTTTCCTTACGAAAACTAGTAAGGAAACTCGTTTTGACATCCATCTGCCAGATTTCATAAATGCAGCTAATGCTAACATGATTCTGACGGACTTAAGCATCGCTACGGATGAGAAAACCTCATCGTAGTCAACTCCTTGAACTTGTGAAAAAACTCTTCGCCACAAGTCGAGCTTCATAGACGGTGACATTACCGTCCACGTCCGTCTTCTTCTTAAAGATCCATTTATCTCAATGGCTTGCCGATCATCGGGCAATTCCACCAAAGTCCATGATTTGTTATGATACATGGATCCTATCTCGGATTTCATGGCTTCTAACCATTTTTCGGAATATGGGCCCACCATCACTTCTCCATAGCTCGTAGGTTCATTGTTGTCTAGCAACATGACCTTCAAGACAGGATTACCGTACCACTCTGAAGTAGTACGCATCCTTATCAACCTACGAGGTTCGGTAGTGACTTGATCCGAAGCATCATGATCACTATCATAAGCTTCCCCTTCAATTGGTGTAGGTGCCACATGAACAACTTCCTGTGCCCTGCTACACACTTGTTGAAGTGATGGTTCAATAACCTCATCAAGTCTCCACCATCCTCCCACTCAATTCTTTCGAGAGAAACTTTTCCTCGAGAAAGGATCCGTTTCTAGAAACAATCACTTTTGCTTCCGGATCTGAATTAGGAGGTATACCCAACTATTTTGGGTGTCCTATGAAGATGCATTTTATCCGCTTTGGGTTCGAGCTTATCAACCTAAAACTTTTTCACATAAGCATCGCAGCCCCAAACCTTTAAGAAACAACAACTTAGGTTTCTCCAAACGGTGTCGTCTCAACGGAATTACGTGGTACCCTATTAAAGTGAGTGCGGTTGTCTCTAATGCCTAACCCATGAACGGTAGTGGTAATTCGATAAGAGACATCATGGTACGCACCATATCCAATAGGGTGCAACTATGATGTTCGGACACACCATTACACTATGGTGTTCTAGGCGGTATTAATTGTGAAACAATTTCCACAATGTCTTAATTGCGTGCCAAAGCTCATAACTCAGATACTCATCTCTATGATCATATCATAGATATTTTATCCTCTTGTCACGATGATCTTCAACTTCACTCTGAAATTACTTGAACCATTCAATAATTTAGACTTGCGTTTCATCAAGTAAATATACTCAGTATCTACTCAAATCATCCGTGAAGTAAGAACATAACGATATCCACTGCGTGCCTCAACACTCATTGGACTGCACACATCAAAATGTGTTACTTCCAACAAGTTGCTATCTTGTTCCATCTTACTGAAATCGAGGCTTTTCAGTCATCTTGCCCATGTGGTATAATTTGCATATCTCAAGTGATTCAAAATCAAGTGAGTCCAAACGATCCATTTGCATGGAGTTTCTTCATGCGTATACACCAATAGACATGGTTCGCATGTCTCAAACTTTTCAAAAACGAGTGAGTCCAAAGATCCATCAACATGGAGCTTCTTCATGCGTTTTATACCAATATGACTTACATGGCAGTGCCACGAGTGAGTGGTACTATCATTACTATCTTATATCTTTTGGCATGAAAATGCGTATCACTACGATTTTAGATTCAATAAACCATTCCTTTAGGTGCAAGACCATTGAAGGTATTATTCAAATAAATAGAGTAACCATTATTCTCCTTAAATGAATAACCGTATTGCGATAGACATAATCCAATCATGTCTATGCTCAACGCAAACACCAAATAACAATTATTTTAACACCAATCTCGATGGTAGAGGGAGCGTGCGATGCTTGATCACATAAACCTTGGAAACACTTCCGACACATATCGTCAGCTCACCTTTAGCTAGTCTCCGTTTATTCCGTAGCTTTTATTTTGCGTTACTAACACTTAGCAACTGAACCGGTATCTAATACCCTGGTGCTACTAGGAGTACTAGTAAAGTACACATTAACATAATGTATATCCAATATACTTCTATCAACCTTGCCAACCTTCTTATCTACCAAGTATCAGGGTAATTCTTCTCCAGTGGTTGTTCCCCTTATTACAGAAGCACTTAGTCTCGGGTTTGGGTTCAACCTTGGGTTTCTTCACTAGAGCAGCAGCTGATTTGCCGTTTCATGAAGTATCCCTTCTTGCCCTTGCCCTTCTTGAAACTAGTGGTTTCACCAACCATCAACAATTGATGCTCCTTCTTGATTTCTACTTTCGCGGTGTCAAACATCGCGAATACCTCAAGGATCATCATATCTATCCCTGATATGTTATAGTTCATCACGAAGCTCTAGCAGCTTGGTGGCAATGACTTTGGAGGAACATCACTATCTCATCTGGAAGATCAACTCCCACTCGATTCAAGTGATTGTTGCACTCAGACAATCTGAGCACAAGCTCAACGATTGAGCTTTTCTCCCTTAGTTTGTAGGCTAAGAAAATCGTCGGAGGTCTTATACCTCTTGACGTGGGCACGAGCCTGAAATCCCAATTTTAGCCCTCGAAACATCTCAGATGTTCCACGATGTTTCGAAAACGTCTTTGGTGCCTCAACTCTAAACCGTTTAACTGAACTATCACGTAGTTATCAAAACGTGTATGTCCGATGTTCGCAACATCCACAGACGACGTTTGGGGTTCAGCACACTGATCGGTGCATTAAGGACATAAGCTTTCTTCTGATCGCATAATCTCTACTATCAACTTTCAACTATATTTTCTCTAGGAACATATCTAAACAGTAGAACTAAAGCGCGAGCTATGACATAATTTGCAAAGGGTCTTTTGACTATGTTCAGGATAATTAAGTTCATCTTATGAACTCCCACTCAGATAGACATCCCTCTGGTCATCTAAGTGATTAGATGATCCGAGTCAACTAGGCCGTGTCCGATCATCACGTGGGACGGACTAGTCATCATCGGTGAACATCTTCATGTTGATCGTATCTACTATATGACTCATGCTCGACCTTTCGGTCTCTTGTGTTCCGAGGCCATGTCTGTACATGCTAGGCTCGTCAAGTTAATGTAAGTGTTCTGCGTGTGTAAATCTGGCTTACACCCGTTGTATGTGAACGTAAGAATCCATCACACCCGATCATCATGTGGTGCTTAGAAACGACGAACTTTCGCAACGGTGCACAGTTAGGGGGAACACTTTCTTGAAATTTTAATGAGGGATCATCTTATTTACTACCGTCGCTCTAAGCAAATAAGATGCATAAACATGATAAACATCACATGCAATCAAATAGTGACATGATATGTCCAATATCATTTTGGTCCTTTTGATCTCCATCTTCTGGGCTCCATGATCATCATCGTCACCGGCATGACACCATGATCCCCATCATCATGATCTCCATCATCGTGTCTTCATGAAGTTGTCTCGCCAACTATTACTTCTACTACTATGGCTACCGGTTAGCAATAAAGTAAAGTAATTACATGGCGTTGTTCAATGACACGCAGGTCATACAATAAATAAAGACAACTCCTATGGCTCCTGCCGGTTGTCATACTCATCGACATGCAAGTCGTGATAACTATTACAAGAACATGATCAATCTCATACATCACATATCATTCATCACATTCTTCTTGGCCATATCACATCACATAGCATACCCTGCAAAAACAAGTTAGACGTCCTCTAATTGTTGTTTGCATGTTTTACGTGGCTGCTATGGGTTTCTAGCAAGAACGGTTCTTACCTACGCAAAACCATAACGTGATATGCCAATTGCTATTTACCCTTCATAAGGACCCTTTTCATCGAATCCGTTCCGACTAAAGTGGGAGAGACTGGCACCCGGTAGCCACCTTATGCACCAAGTGCATGTCAGTCAGTGGAACCTGTCTCACGTAAGTGTACGTGTAAGGTCGGTCCGGGCCGCTTCATCCCACAATACCGTCGAAACAAGATTGGACTAGTAACAGTAAGCATATTGAACAACATCAATGCCCACAACTACTTTGTGTTCTACTCGTGCAAAGAATCTACGCAATAGACCTAGATCATGATGCCACTGATGGGGAACGTTGCAGAAATTCAAAATTTTCCTACGTGTCACCAAGATCTATCTATGGAGAAACCAGCAATGAGGGGAAGGAGAGTGCATCTACATACCCTTGTAGATCGCTAAGCGGAAGCGTTCAAGAGAACGGGGTTGAAGGAGTCGTACTCGTCCTGATCCAAATGACCGGAGATCCTAGTGCCGAACGGACGGCACCTCCGCGTTCAACGCACGTACAGCCCGGTGACGTCTCCCACGCCTTGATCCAGCAAGGAGAGAGGGAGAGGTTGAGGAAGACTCCATCCAGCAGCAGCACAACGGCGTGGTGGTGATGGAGGAGCGTGGTAGTCCAGCAGGGCTTCTCCAAGCACCGCGAGATATGAGGAGAAAGAGAGGTAGGGCTGCGCCAACAGGAGAAGAAACTCATGTGTTGGGCTGCTCCTATGCCTCCACTATATATAGGGGGAGAGGGGGCTGCGCCCCCACCTAGGTTTCCACCCCTAGGGGGCGGCGGCCAGCCCTAGATCCCATCTAGGGGATCGGCCAAGGGGTGGAGAGGGGGAAACTTGCCCCCCAAGCAAGGTGGGGCGCCCCCTCCCCAAACCCTAGGCGCCTTGGGCCCTTGTGGGGGGGGGGGGGGGGGGGCGCACCAGCCCACCTGCGGCTAGTCCCCTCCCACAATTGGCCCATGCAGCCCTCCGGGGCCGGTGGCCCCACTTGGTGGACCCCCGGGACCCTCCCGGTGGTCCCGGTACGTTACCGATAAAACCCGAAACTTTTTCGGTGACCAAAACAGGACTTCCCATATATAAATCTTTACCTCCGGACCATTCCGGAACTCCTCGTGACGTCCGGGATCTCATCCGGGACTCCGAACAACATTCGGTAACCACACACAAACTTCCTTTATAACCCTAGCGTCGTCGAACCTTAAGTGTGTAGACCCTACGGGTTTGGGAACCATGCAGACATGACCGAGACGTTCTCCGGTCAATAACCAACAGCGGGATCTGGATACCCATGTTGGCTCCCACATGTTCCACGATGATCTCATCGGATGAACCACGATGTCAAGGACTCAATCGATCCCGTATACAATTCCCTTTGTCTAGCGGTATTATACTTGCCCGAGATTCGATCGTCGGTATACCGATACCTTGTTCAATCTCGTTACCAGCAAGTCTCTTTACTCGTTCCGTAACACATCATCCTGTGATCAACCCCTTGGTCACATTGTGCACATTATGATGATGTCCTACCGAGTGGGCCCAGAGATACCTCTCCGTTTACACGGAGTGACAAATCCCAGTCTTGATTTGTGCCAACCCAACAGACACTTTTGGAGATACCTGTAGTGCACCTTTATAGCCACCCAGTTACGTTGTGACGTTTGGTACACCCAAAGCATTCCTACGGTATCCGGGAGTTGCACAATCTCATGGTCTAAGGAAAAGATACTTGACATTAGAAAAGCTTTAGCATACGAACTACGATCTTTGTGCTAGGCTTAGGATTGGGTCTTGTCCATCACATCATACTCCTAATAATGTGATCCCGCTATCAACGACATCCAATGTCCATGGTCAGGAAACCGTAACCATCTATTGATCAACGAGCTAGTCAACTAGAGGCTTACTAGGGACATGGTGTTGTCTATGTATCCACACATGTATCTGAGTTTCCTATCAATACAATAATAACTAATTTATTATCATGAATAAGGAAATATAATAATAACTAATTTATTATCGCCTCTAGGGCATATTTCCAACACTATCCACCATCGTTCCATTGACCATCGTGAACTTTGCACGGTAACAATAAACAAATTGATTATAAAAATGCGTGCATGCATCAAAGTCATACAAAAATTCGGCATGACCTTCCCTAAAAATAGGACATGTATAGATCTAGAGTTTGCCCGGAATTCACCGAAACGGAAATAAGACATTTCGGCAAAACATAGGCAACTCAAAAGCACAATTTGGCGTCAACTCATGCCACACACACAATTTCCATCATATCTCCCAACTATCATATCACACACACATAAAAAAATTTCCATTTTGCAAAAGCATGAAATTTTAATTATCTCTATCTCGAGATTGAGCACACGGTGGAGATGATGATGTAGGGAGATCAAAAGTGCACAAAGCTCTTCTTGACAAAGATAGATCTAGTTAGGGGGCAAATAGGTCACTTAACTAAATGCTACATCAACCTAGCGAGCTAATTTGGGAGGAGACAACTTCAACTAGTGGAGGGGGAAGGAAAAAGAGAAAGGAGATGCATTAATGGAGGTGGTGTAGTTAGCTAGGAGTAATGAAGAGATACAAAGGTAGGTAGGAGAGGGAGAGTAATGGGGGAGAAGTATTGAGGAAGAAGAAGAGTGAGAGAGGGAGGATGAGGGGGGTAGGGGAAAGGGAAGAGAGGAGATGGGGGAGGGGAGGGCGGGTGGGGAAAGTTGCTGGACTGATGCGGCTTAGCAGTAGCACGGGTGGTAAAATGCGCTGCTGATAATAAATTAGTGGCAGCGCGCTTCCCACACAAGCGCTACTGCTAACTGGGACCAACAGTGTGCCCAATTCGAAAATTAGCAGAAGCGATCTCAGCAAACGCGCGCTGCTACTAAAGCTTTAGCAGTAGCGCGGGTTGGTACAACGCGGTGCTGCTGAATGTAGGTTAATGGATACTGTCGGTCGATATTTCAGTAGCGAGTTTTGCGCACACGCACTGCTAATAATTAGCAGTAGTGCCTCTTTTTGAGCCGTGCTGCTACTAAGATTCTGTGTATAAGGTTTTCCCTAGTAGTGAGGGTTCATTGGTGTCGATGGTACCATAAATAGCAAGTATCATCAGTGCGAGGTACATGTGGCCGTTGGTGTCGAATACTTGCTATGTTACTCATCTTTCGATTTAAATATGCAGTTATTTCGTCGTGGCGAGTGTCTAGTGTTCGACGAGCTCCGCCCCTATGTTCGATGATGAGCACAAATCACATCTCCTCCTCCCCCCTTCATTTGCTCTGTTCCGGTCTTCATGCCGATGAAACTTGCTAGCTATAGGTGTCAATCATCAGTATGCGTAACCACTATGCGTCTCGCGTTTGAAAGGGTTACATCTATATATATGCATGCATTTGCATATTTATAGTTGTGATTCTTTCGAATTATCTAACGTTATCCATGGACAGCCCGAGTATGTGTAGATTGGGTTCGTTTTCCCATATGCTCAGCTCCGGATCCGACGCAAAATTTTGTCAGTGCCTCCCTGTTGTTCTTCGGGTACACATCCTCTCTGCTTATTGCCAAGACGTATATCAGGAGAACAGCGGGAAGGTGCTGCCAAAATTTTGCGTCGGATCCGGAGCAGAGCATGGGAAAACGAACCCGATCTACACATACTCGGGTGGGATTATGACCTATCCTTACCTATTAGCGTGTAGGTTGCATTGACGTAATAAAACTAACAAATTCCATTAACTAATGGATATGGTTTGCTTAATTATGTATATATTTCTTGTGTGTCCAGTAGGAAGTCAATATGAGTGATCGTGCATGGATGTACACCGGTTACACTAGTCAGTATGTTTTGACCGAGGAATGGTTAACAAAAACTAAGGGGTTTGTTAGAGCCGCATTTGCAAACGGCCAGAAATTTAGTTGGTGCCCCTGTGTCCGGTGCGACAACAATAATCAGAGGGACGAGCTTGAAATGAGTAAACACCTGCAGAAGTTTGGTTTTACGCCCGGTTACACGGTCTGGACATTACATAGTGAGTCTGCCCAACGTGCCAGAGCCGAGGTGGTTCGTCATTGCATCGACGAGCATGGTACCGGGACCGCAGACATGGTGCAAGACTTTGATGATGCTCGGTGAGGGAGTCCTTGATTAGGGGGTATCCGGACAGCCGGACTATATACATTGTTCGGACTATTGAAGCGTGAAGATACAAGACTCAAGACTTCGGCCCGTGTTCGGATGGGAGTCTCCTTTGCGTGAAAGACAAGCTTGGCGATCCGGATATTATATTTCCTTCCTTGTACCGACTCCATGTAAACCCTAGCCCTCTCTGGTGTCTATATAAACCGGAGAGGATGGTCCTTAGAAGGCCGACCACAATTACAATCGTACCATCATAGGCTAGCTCTTAGGGTTTAGCCTCTACGATCTCGTGGTAGATCTACTCTTGTACTACTCATATCTTCAATATTAATCAAGCAGGAAGTAGGGTTTTACCTCCATCAAGAGTGCCCGAACCTAGGAAAACATTGTGTCCCTTGCTTCCTGTTACTATCAGCCTAAGATGCACAGATCGGGACCCCCTACCCGAGATCCGCCGGTGTTGACACCGACATTGGTGCTTTCATTGAGAGTTCCTCTGTGCCGTCGCTTCAAGGCTCGATGGTGTCTTCAATCGTCAACAACACAGTCCAGGGTGAGACTTTTCTCCCCGGACAGATCTTTATGTTCGGCGGCTTCGCACTGCGGGCCAATTCACTTGGCCATCTGGAGCAGATCGACAGCTACGCCCCTGGCCACTAGATCAGGTTCGAAAACTTGAACTACACGGCGGACATTCGCGGAGACTTGATCTTCGACGGATTCGGCCCTGCGCCGGGAGCGCCGGACAGTCACGACGGACACGGCCAAGACCTGCTGGGGCAATGCTCGGAAAGTCATCCCTGCAATAGCCCCGGACCTAAATCCGGATCGGGTTGCGTCGCCCAAGGACAGAGGGCTAGACCCCACCCTGTAGGCCGCATACTCATCGGCGTTGGAGCCGAACACAGGTCTCACCTCTGTGGAGAGCTGCAACCCCGGACCCCCGGACTCGTATTCGGTCGTTGGTTCCGGTCCGCACACCCTCGAGCCAGCCGAGCGAGGTTGGGCTCTGGTGATGGAGTTTACCGCTGCGGACATCTTTCAACACTCGCCCTTTGGCGATGTGCTGAACTCATTGAAGTCTCTCTCTCTGTCAGGAGACTCTAGGCCGGAGGAATTCACTGCCCAGCCACCACCCACTTGATTGCCACGATCGATGATTTAACTGACGTGCTGGACTTCGACTTTGAAAACATTGATGGCATGGACGACGATGTCAGAGACATACAGGAGCCACCGCTCACAGGGCAGTGGACAGCCACCTCTTCCTATGGTATATACATGGTGGACACTCCGAAAGAAACCAATGGCGATGAGGCAACGAAGGATAACCCCTCCAAGAAGAAAGCAAAGCATGGGCGTCGCCCGCGCCGCTCCAAGACCCGCCAAGATAATACCGGCACCAGAGATGAAAACAATCCGGACAGTGCCGACGATGAATACAACCCCGAACAGCCCGCCTTTGAGCAGGACGAACAGGAAGACGGGCATGACAGCCCAGATGAACAGGCGACTGACGGGTATCTGGAAGTGGACAACTACATGCCCCCCTCTGAAGACAAGATTAGCCTCGCCGACGACGAGTTTGGCGTGCCCGAGGACCCCGCGGAGCAGGAGCGCTTCAAGCGCCGGCTTATTGCCACTGCGAGAAGCCTGAAGAAGAAGTAGCAACAGCTCCAAGTTGATCAAGACCTGCTCACAGATAGATGGACAGAAGTTCTGGCAACCAAGGAATATGGACTCGAGCGCCACACGGCTGACCGGCCGCCTCGAGGCCGGGATAAAATAACATATCAGCCCGAATACCAGCCCTCACCCCCGCGCTAGTTTACTACGGCCCGGGGCAATACTCAGGACCTGCGCGATAAACTGATAACACCACAAGACAACCAAGATCGATCTACGGATCACGGGGGCGCGCCACAACACATGACGATGACCGTCATACCGGATACACTAGCAAATCCGACCGGGCCGAATATATCCAGTCAGACACAGCCAGACTGCGTCGCGACATAGCCCGGCACAGAGGCACTGCACACCCCCTCTACTTCACCAATGAAGTAATGGATCATGAATTCCCAGAAGGGTTCAAACCCGTCAACATCGAATCATACGATGGCACAACAGACCCCGCAGTATGGATCGAAGATTTCCTTCTCCACATCCACATGGCCCACGGAGATGATCTACATGCCATCAAGTATCTTCCCCTTAAGCTCAAAGGACCCGCTAGGTATTGGCTTAACAGCCTGCCCGCAAATTCCATCGGCAGTTGGGAAAACCTGGAAGACACATTTCTTGACAACTTCCAAGGCACATATGTGCGACCTCCGGATGTCGATGACTTGAGCCACATTACTCAACAGCCCGGAGAATCAGCCAGGAAATTCTGGACTCGGTTCCTAACTAAAAAGAACCAAATAGTCGACTATCCGAACGCCGAAGCCCTGGCGGCCTTCAAGCATAATATCCGTGACGAGTAGCTAGCCCGACACCTCGGTCAGGAGAAACCAAAGTCTATGGCAGCTCTCACGACACTAACGACCCGCTTTTGCGCGAGCGAGGATAGTTGGTTGGCTCGCAACAGCACTACACCACATTCTGGCACGTCAGATGTCCGTGACAATAACAGCAAGCTACAACGCAACAAACACAAGCGACGGAACAACGGCGACAACACCAAAGACACGGTGGTCAATGCCGGATTCAGCGGATCTAAATCCGGTCAGCGGAAGAAGCCATTCAAGAGAAATAATCAGGGACCGTCCAGTCTAGACCGTATACTGGAGCGATCGTGCCAGATTCATTGCACCCCGGACAAGCCAGCCAACCACACTAATAGAGACCGCTAGGTATTTAAACAGGCCGGCAACATAAACGCCGAAAACAAGGACAAGGGGCTGCATAGCGATGATGACGAGGAGCCCCGGCGTCTGAACATGGGGGGATAGAAGAAATTTCCCCCCAGGTGAAAACGGTCAACATGATCTATGCCACCCACATCCCCAAGCGGGAACGGAAGCGAGCACTACGGGATGTCTATGCAATGGAGCCAGTCGTCCCCAAATTCAACCCATGGTCAGCTTGTCCGATCACCTTTGATTGTAGGGATCATCCTACTAGCATCCGTCATGGCGGCTCGGCCGCATTGGTCTTAGACCCAATCATCGATGGATTCCACCTCACGCGAGTCCTTATGGACGGCGGCAGCAGCCTGAACCTGCTTTACCAGGACACAGTGCACAAAATGGGCATCGATCCTTCAAGGATTAAGCCCACCAAAACCACCTTTAAAGGTGTAATTCCTGGAGTAGAGGCCCGTTGTACGGGCTCTATAACATTGGAAGTGGTCTTCGGATCTCTGGATAATTTCTGAAGCGAAGAGCTAATCTTCGATATCGCCCTTTCCGCAGTGGTTACCACGCACTGCTCGGACGAACCGCATTCGCTAGATTCAACGCGGTACCACACTATGCATACCTCAAGCTCAAGATGCCAGGCCCTCGCGGGGTCATAACAGTCAACGGAAATATGGACCGCTCTCTCCGTACAGAAGAGCACACTGCAGCCTTTGCGGCAGAAGTACAATGTGGCCTCCTCCAGCAAACCACCAATACGACGACGACAACCTCAAGTTCCGTTAAGCGAGGGTGGAACACCCCGCAACAGGATCAACAGTCACGCCAAGAGCATGACTAGCAGTCCGGCCTCCGCTCAAATCCCATCAAAGCGGCATTCGTGCCACGCGTACATAATTACACACTCAAAATACCATGGGCACAGGCGGAGGCATAGCAGTGGCTCAGTCAGCAGTACGGTATTGCTTCGTAACCTTTCCATTTACCTTTAAGGACATTGCTTTAGTGCAGGTTCTCCAGAAGAGCCGGATTGTCGGACTTACATAGGAAAAAGAACCAAGGAGGCAACAGGCTTTGCGCACAAAAGGAAATACCCAGGTGGAATCTATTTGCGATCGTTATACCTGCTTTATCTATCTGTGTGTAGCCTGCCTCTGGATATGATATGTCAAATTATCCTCTTTATCTCCACTTAATGCATTCATTGTAAACATACGCCTAAATGTATTATTCATCAATGGGAGCTCATATACATCATCATCTTATTATTTTTCTTTGAGCATTTTTTACAAATGTCTATTTAATATTGCATCCGTACAATTTGGTACGTGGAGTTTGCTAGGGGCTTCTTATGGCGCCCCATAATACGACACGACAAGACCGAACACTTTCAACAGTGCGGCACCCCAAACTTATAGCTTTATATGCATCAGCTCCGAATCATGTCTTGGGTCTACAGTTGGGATAGCCCAGCTCCCTTGTTTTGGTGCCTTACGTTCCGTTATAACGGCTAAGGTAGCACAGGGAGAACTACGGCGATTGTGCCCTGGTTCTGCCGGACGAGCACCTCAGTAGAGAAAGCCGAAAACTGACTGGCATGATGTGGCGAGATCTGATCGCTGTTCGAGAGGTCTTAAAATCCTTAAATATTTTTCGGCGTTAGGCGATAAATCGGATTCGTCCAATCTAGGCGTGTATAGCACCCCAATTCGGTCTTCCGGATTCTAGGGGCTTCGCTGAAATTTAAAATTGTAGACTTCTATGGCCAAGTGAAGGTTATAAAGCTGCATAGTCTGATTGCCTTGTTCGCTGCGCTGGACACCTCCTTAAGGGACCAAACATTTGGATAAAGAGTGTCCGGGTTATCCACGAACACCCCAGTACTAGTTGCATGGGGGCGGAAGCCGACGACTGGCCTACTTTTAGAATTTGATAAACAGCCGCATAGAAGGTAATATTTTAAATAACAAAAGCGCTACTTAGCGCAAGTAACTTCGTCTTTAAATTACAAACATGACAGAAGTGAATTCATTCAAAAATTATGTCCGTGGTACATTCGTCGGCCATGAGATGAGCACCCTTCATAACGCCATCATAATACTTCTCGGGAACGCGATGCGGCTTGCCCTCTGGCGGCCCGTCCTTCACCAGCTTCTCCGCATCCAGCTTGCCCCAATGCACCTTCACATGGGCAAGGGCCCGGCAGGCACCCTCAATGCAAACGGATCCCTTGATGACTTCCAGGCGCGGACAGGCATTCACCATTCGCTTGATCAGGCCGAAGTAGCTGGTGGGCAGGGGCTCACAAGGCCACATACGGACTATGAAATCCTTCATAGCCACTTCGTCCGCCATGTGGAGTTCGACAACTGCTTCAGTTGGTCACTCAGAGACGTTGGATGTTCGGCCCCAGCATACTAGGACCAGAACAGCTTCTCCGTTGAGCTCCCCTCCTGAGCACGGTAGAACTCCGCGGCGTCTGATAAGCATTGTGGCATATCTGTGAATGCCCCTGGAGAGCTCCGGACTCGTGTAAGTAAAAGAAACGCCTCCTCCACATGTTTGCTTTGCATAAAGAATTTCTTACCCGCCGCTATCTTTTTGGCCTCCTGGATTTCCTGCTGTGCCCTCTCGGCTTCGGCCTTGGCCTCTTTTATACTTGTAAGGGCCTTCGCAAGCTCAGCCTATTTTTCTCTAAGCTCATGCTCCACGGACTCGAACTTTTTGCCGAGCTCCTGGAGATCTTCTTGTACTTCGCCCACTCGGGCTTCCTGTTTTTTGCGCTCCTCGCGTTCCATGGCCGCCCTATGTTCGGCCTCGGACAGCGCTCTCTTAAGAGGTGTCACTTCTGTGGTGGCCTCTGTTACCAAATCACGACGCCTCGTCGTTAGAATAAACAATTTTATTTGTACTTTACTATATGTGAGAGGGGAATCATTCACCTTTGCTCTCCTCGAGCTACCTCCCCGTGAGGCCGAGCTCTCCTTGTGCCCGCTCCAAGTCCAGCTTTAGGCTGGCGATTTCGGCCGTACGGACAGCAGCGGCCAGCAGCACAGCCTTTTTATTCACATTCAAACTTACTGTTAGACTCCTACGGATTATAATTGACCCTCCGTTTGGTTTTTCCTTCCGAACACCAAACAGAGTATCAGGGGCTACTACCTATCGGGTGGTAATTTCACACATTTTTACTTACCTGAAAGCCTGTCAGGAGGCTGGTGCAGGCTTCAGTTAGTCCGCTCTTGGCGGACGAAACCTTCTGAATCACCACACTCATAAGAGTACGATGCTCTTCTTCTAGGGAAGCGCCGCGAAGCACTTCCAGCAGATAGTCCGGCACCTTGGGCGCAACGGAAGTCCTCGATACAAAAGGCCCTCCCTCCCTAACGAGGGGCTACCCGCCTGAGTCCGGAGCCACTGAAGGCTCCGGAACAGTGTTCGGCTGAGAGCCCGGCTTACCGTGGCTCTCATCAACATGATCCGCGGGGATCTTGAACCCCGCGAGTCCGACGTCTGGAATGCCGCCTTGAGGTGCCTCTAGGGCCACCTTCCCCATCTCTGGGAACCTTTGGGACAACACCTCCGTGTCATCCGCAGGCCGAGGAGAAGTGACCATCGGCAGTGAGTTCATTGCTGACTCACTCAAGGACTCGTCCAAAGACGATACCTCGGGATGGGCCCTGGCCGGACTGCATACAAGTTCGGCATTATAACAAAATTATGAAGCAGAATTACGATGGAGTGCGGATACTTACGATCGCACTGAAGGCTTCTTCCTGGGCAGCCACCCTTCCTTGCTATCGGCGGCGGTGGTGGAGTAGTCCGGAAGGGACACCTTTCCCTTCTTGAACGTCCCAGTCTCCCCCACCGGGGCGGCCTTCCTCTTTCTCTACCGCCCCAGTATGGGGAGGTGGAGTTTCTTCTTGTTTTCCCCTGCTTCCGCGGGAGGAATCTGCCTCGTCGTCATCGGACGACGAGCGTATGACGGCCTTGCGCCGGGGGCCTCTACTGGTCCCCTGGTCCGCCCTCTCAGGCCCCTCGTCCTTTCCGGAGGGGGCGGCCTCCTCCTCCTCTTCTTCTTATTCTTCTTCCCCTTAGGGGGAGGAGTGCGCCTTGTCGTCTTCGGACGAGGCTTGCGCAACCTTACGCCGGAGACCCTTTCGGGTCCGCGGGGCCTTCTTATCGGCCTTCTTCTCCGGCCCCTTATAGGGCGCCGGGACCAGCATCTTCGTCAGAAGATCATTAGCTGGGCTTTCTGGCAGCGGAGCCGGACAGTCAATCCGCTCCGCTGTCTCCACGTAATCCTGTGCAAATATACACAATTACTAAAGGCTCCCCCATGAATGTATTGGGAAAAAATGAATCCGGTGGCGGCCTGAGAACTCACCTGAATAGGACGCCGTGCGGCGTGGAGCCCACGGTCCTCAGATATGGGAGGAGGTACTTCAGAGGCCTTGAACAACGCCTTCCACGTGTTTTTGTGCTTCATGCCGGAGAGCCTCTGAAGCGTCTGGTGTTCGGACGGGACGAACTCCCACAGATTGAATGCTCGCCTTTGGCACGGCAGAACCCGGCGAATGAGCATGACCTGGATCATGTTGACAAGCTTGATCTTCTTGTCCTTCATGCCCTTGATGCAGGTGATGAGTCCGATCAGCTCTGTAGATTCGCCCCATGACAGGCCCTTCTGTTCCCAGGAGGTGAGCCACATAGGGGTTCCAGATCGGAACTCTGGGGCCGCCACCCTGTTGGCGTCGCGCGGCTCGGTTATGTAGAATCACCCCGATTGCCACCCCTTCACGGTTTCTGCAAAGGAGCTGTCAAGCCAGGTGACGTTAGGCATTTTGCCCACCATGGCTCCTCCGCACTCCGCTTGCTGGCCGCTCACGATCGTCGGCTTCACGCAGAAGGTTTGTAGCCACAAGCCAAAATGAGGCTTGATGCGGAGGAAAGCCTCGCATACGACGATGAACACCGAGATGTTGAGGACGAAGTTCGGGGCTAGATCATGGAAATCTAGCCCGTAGTAGAACATGAGCCTGCGGACGAAGGGGTGGAGTGGAAACCCCAGTCCACGGATGAAGTGGGCAAGAAACACGACCCTCTCGTGGGGTCCTGGAGTTGGAATGACCCGCCCGTCGTCCGTTAGCAGGTGCGCTATGTCTGCGGTCAAGTATTCGGCCGCCCGAAGACTTGCGATGTTCTTCTCCTTCACGGTGGAAGCCACCCATTTGCCTCCTGCTCCGGACATGTTAAACTGTGCGGAGAAGACTTGGACTAGGGCGCTGGAGCTTGGGGAGGCAAGAGTGGGCAGAGGAGGAAGAAGGCGCGGGTAAGAATGGGGAACTCTTATCCCTTTATAGAGGCGACGAAAGCGGTGCGCCTCCCCACTAGCCTGTTGAGAATCGATTACTTCCCAAGCGCCACGATTGATGGCACGGGGGGATTACCCATTCCCGTATTGATGAGAATCCCGTGATAAGCAGACATGATCTCTGCTTTGACAAGACGTGTCAAGGAAACCGCCTCACAATACGCACTATGGCTGGTTGTGGAAAAACGGTTCGAATAATGACCTGGCTATAATGGCATATCACGTCGTCTAAAAAGTTGTCAGCTGAAGTATCATTCTCTCTAGGTGGTATGTGAAGATCATTTTGCAGATCCGGACACGGTCTACGTGTTCTATAATGACATTGGAGTATTCGGAGAACGAACCTGCCTTGCAATGCCGAAGACAAGACTGTGCGCCGGACTCATCGTCATTGAAGCCTGGTTCAGGGGCTACTGAGGGAGTCCTGGATTAGGTGGTATCCAGAGAGCCGGACTATATACATCGTCCAGACTATTGAAGCGTGAAGATAGGCCCGTGTCCGGATGGGACTCTCGTTTGCGTGGAAGACAAGCTTGGTGATCCGGATATTATATTTCCTTTCTTATAACCGACTCCATGTAAACCCTAGCCCTATCCGGTGTCTATATAAACCGGAGAGGATGGTCCTTAGAAGGTCGATCACAATTACAATCATACCCATCATAGGCTAGCTCTTAGGGTTTAGCCTCTACGATCTCGTGGTAGATCTACTCTTGTACTACTCATATCTTCAATATTAATCAAGCAGGAAGTAGGGTTTTACCTCCATCAAGAGGGCCCGAACCTGGGTAAACATTGTGTCCCTTGCTTCCTGTTACCATCAGCCTAAGATGTACAGATCGGGACCCCCTACCCGAGATCCGCCGGTTTTGACACCGACACTCGGGACTCGGACAAGGAGATGGAGGAATCTGCAAAGGCCTTCACGAGAACACTGAGCTTTGTCAGCTGGATGGCATTGAAGGCTCAATTCAACTTGGGCAGAGAATGCTACGACGCGATGGTGATAGTTTTTGGACAATTTCTACCCAAAGGCCATGTGGTACCTCCAAACCTGTACCAGTCAGACAAAATCCTCCGTGCTCTTAAGATGCCCTATGAGAAGATACATGCCTGTGAGAAAGGATGTGTCTTATTTAGGCTTCAGTATGAGGACTTGAACTATTGTCCCATTTGCAATTCTTCCAGGTATGTTGTGGTAGACAACGGTATGGGTGAGAAGACGCAGACCAAAATAACCGTTAATGTTCTTCGGTATATGCCAATCGTACCAAGACTTCAACGTCTTTTCATGGTCGAAGAGACGGCCACACAGATGACATGGCGCAAAACGGGAAAGAGAACCAAACTAGATGCAGATGGGAATGTGATGATGGTGCACACATCGGATGGTGAAGCGTGGAAGCGCTTCGATGCACTACATAAGGAAAAAACGGTAGATCCAAGGCATCCTCGAGTCACCGTCAACACAGATGGGTTCAGTGTGTTTGGTCAGATGGCAGCCCCATACATCTATTGGCCCGTGTTTGTCATTCCACTCAATCTCCCCTCAGGCAGATTATGCAAAGAAAGAACATTTTCCTGACGTTGATAATTCTAGGGCCCAACTATCCGGGGAAGAATATGAATGTGTACATGCAGCCTCTTAAGGACGAATTGCAAGAAGCTTGGGATAATGAGTTCAAGACATACGACGCATGTAGCAAAGAGAACTTCACAATGCGTGCCTGGTACATGTACTCGACGCATGACTTGCCGGCGTATGCGCTATTCGTTGGCTGGTGTGTGCATGGAAGATTCCCGTGCCCCACATGCAAGGGAGCTCTTGAGTTTCGTTTGCTGGCGGCGGGGCACAAGTATAGTTGCTTCGACTTGCATAGACAGTTTCTAGATCCTCGCCATAAGTTTAGGAAAGACAAGGAGAACTTCATGAAAGGTAGAGTTGTCAAACACTCTGCACCACCTACGTTGACGGGCCAACAGACCACCTCCCCCAATGAAGAGGACTATGAACGTCACATTAACCAAGACACATATGACGAAGGAGAATTCTTCAAAGAAAGATGTCTTGCCAAAAAACATTTCAAGAAACGCTCTACTCCACCCCAGAACATTGAAGAAGACAACGATAGTGAATCCGACCCTAAGCCAGAACAAGAAGAGCCAGAAGAAGAAGAAGTTACTGCTGCAGATGACATATCAATGCTTGAACGATTACGTAAAGGTGGCGTTCCATATGATGATGCATTTATTAATGATGATGATGAGCACGTCATTACCGATAGTGATTATTAGGTATTCAAAATTTTATGTTGTACTTTGTATGATTTATATAGTTGGTATGTATAATTTCTTACTTTGTATGATTGTTTCTTATACATAGTTCCATGGTCTTGATGTCCGTCCCCGTCGGCCCTCACCCGCTTTATGATTCGGATGTGGTAAATTCTCTTTCATAACTATTTGTTGCATTTCGCATTTATGACAATTATGGCCATCGAGTTGACATAGAGATATTTTAATCTAGGAAGTATGTGAACCGGAATTTGAAACCGACCCTCTTTTCGAGAAGTTAAATTTAGTTGAAAAAGAAAACGAGTATTTGAAAGAAAAAATTAAAAGAATTGAAGAAGAGAAGATGACATTGGAATTGTATGTTGCCGATGTCATCGATGATCACAAGGTGAACATGAATGCAATGCACTTGAAGATGGATGCAATGCGCCTGAAGCTTAAGAGGATTAGAAAATATGCCACTGATAATGAAGCTTGGTATCATTATGCTGTTGGATCAATTGTCACCTTAGTTGCGATCTTCATCATATTTGTTGTGATGAGGTTAAGTTTTCTCTAATGTTTTGCTTTACAAATGGATACTTAGCTTATTTTCCTCATAAATGGCATAATTACCTAAGTTATATAAAAAATGAGCTATACTTAGCTTATTGAGTTCATTTATGACATACTTAGCATACTTAGGTCAAAAATGGCACGATAATCTTTGTTACGTCCAAAATGATATAGACTTAGCTTATTTTCCTCAAAAATGACATAATAACCTTACTAAGCTCCAAAATGACCTATTTACCTAGCTTAGCTCTAAAATGACCTACACTTAGCATTTTTTCCTAGCTTAGCAATAAAATGGCATTTTTTACTTACCTTAGTTAGAAGAAGAAGGAGATAATTAAAGAAGAGGAGAGGAGAAAAAGAATGAGAAGAAAAAAGATCTTCTTCTGCTTCTTCTTCTTCTTCTTCTAACTAATCTTCTTCTTCTAACTAGTCTTCTTCTTCTTCTTATTCTTCTTCTTCTTCTTCTTCTTCTTCTTCTAACTTTCATCTTTCCCAAGTTGCAGATTTGCTTTACATGAGGAAGGCTTGGATTCATGGAGTGTACTAGTCTTCTGGTGCTTCCTTGTTGTTTATGAAAACTTGTTTGAATATGTATGTCTATATGGATATGTTGTTGGAAACTTGTTTGTGGTTATGTATATATGGATATGTTGGACTTTGATGAACTGTGTTGTTGGATTTGATCAAATATGCTGTTGGACATGCTGTTGGATATGTTGGATATGTATGCATGTATATCTGTGTTTGAAACCATGTCTAATTAATTGGATTTAAGTAAAAACAGGGGATGTGTAGCCTCTTTGCCGTCTGCTAGCGGACGTCAAAGAGCTTTGCCGTCCGCTAGCAGACGACAAATAGGACACGTGGTAGTCACCTGTGCAAACTGACAACCTATTTGGTCATTTTGCCGTCTGCAAGCGGATGACAAAGTGATCAAATAGGCCTGGCAAACAGGGCCATCTATGCCGTCTGCTGGCAAATGACATAGCTGGCCACGTGGCAGCTTCCCAGTGCTGCCCTAGCTAAGTTCTTTGTCGTCTGTCAGCGGATGGCAAAGAGCGCCGTTAACCCCCTAACGGATCTCACCCCACACCGCTGCCATCCGTCGTCATTGCCGTCTGCTGGCCTCGGATGGCGGACGACACAATCCTTTGCCGTCCGTTTCTTCGAAGCAGATGGCAAAGATGGCCTTTGCTGGCACGTGTTCAGCCGGACGGTTTGCCGTCCGCTGGATGACGGCAAAGGACTTTGCCGTCCGAGATCTGTGCCTTTGCCGTCCGCCATGGCGGACGGCAAAGAAGCTGATTCCAGTAGTGTATGTGAGTTTCTCAAACATAGTTATTAACTAATTTATATTGTTTATTTCAAAATAGTTGATTGCTTATTTCCATTGATTTCTTATTTTCATTCTTCAAAGAATGTGCGGAAGATGGTAGACATAACCTACTACACAGATGGCTCTGAGTTAACTTATTAGGAGAAAAATCATCTGGTCGCATATTGTACTGACCTTGAGAATTACAATGCCTATTATAAAACTCCTCCACATTATGGTCAATACGTGCCACTAGTGCATGTGTTGAACCACGATAACTTCCATGGAGATGCCCTGGTAAGATTTTTTACTATTACGACATCCGTGCATCTTTTGCATACTTCTAAAACTGAACTGCATTGCTAACTACGAAGTTATTACTATGTTTTTCAACAGAAATTCCCGATGGATTGTGTGCCTCATTTGGTGTATCAGAATGGTCGCCTTGATGTTTTGAATATATAGCCAGGTCATCCTATGAATCTCACCTGTCCATACCGGATTTCTAAAACTGGTGAACACATAATAATCAAAGAATAGAAAAAAATGTATGGACAGTTGTAAGGAGGTTCTTGGAAGCAACATTGTGCGAAAGGCAAGAATTGGAGAGAGGATAATCTCCATGATCCATAATGGAGAGTCAGGGGCTATCTTGTTTTATGCTATTTTACCTAAGAGAATATAGTAGGTCCTAATAGAATGTAGTAGGTCCTACGAGGTACAATATGTTTATGAGAGTTATTGATCAGGAGTAGTTGTGATTATGACTAGTGACCAACTTGCTATGTGATGTCTCATTGATGAAAGCGATGATCATGAGGAGGTGTAATATGACAATAATGTATTATGATGATAAGTTGTTAATGATATGATGATGATGATGATATTTATTATATCATTGGGTGAAAGAACCGCAGATTAGTTTCAAGTGGATGTCCATCCACTTGAAACTAGTCCACGGTTCTTTCTCCCAGTGATGTAATAACTCATTATGATGTAAAAAAATCTCTATATTGTTGCGGTATGAAACATGTATAAAGGTGTATGAATACAACATGAAATAAAAAAGAAGTAAAATACAGAATAATAGTACTAGCGCGTGCTGGGAGAAGCGCTACTACTAATTACCAGTAGCGCTCATTGTAGAAAGCGGTACTACTAAGTCGATATAGCAGTAGCGTGGTCTAGCCCACACTACTACTAACCTTTAGCTATAGCGCCTTACTAGTAGCGTGGTTCCCCGCGCTACTGATAGGCATTAAACCCGGGCTACTGCTAGGGTTTTCCCTAATAGTGCTCCGGCACTCCGGTTTTATCCGAAACTTTTCCAGAACACTTTCGGTGTCTGAATATAGCCATCCAATATATCAATATTTATGTCTTGACCATTTTGAGACTCCTTGTCATGTACGTGATATCATTCGGGACTCCGAACAAACTCCGGTCATCAAAAACACATAACTCATATTACATATTGTCATCGAACATTAAGCGTGCGGACCCTACGAGTTCGAGAACTATGTAGACATGACTAAGACACATCTCCGGTCAATAACCAATAACGGAACCTAAATGCTCATATTGGCTCCTACATATTATACGAAGATCTTTATCGATCAAACCACATAGCAACATACGTTGTTCCCTTTGTCATCGGTATGTTACTTGTCCGAGATTCGATCGTTGGTATCATTATACCTAGTTCAATCTCGTTACTGGAAAGTCTCTTTACTCATTCCATAATACTTCATCCCGCAACTAACTCATTAGTTAAAATGCTTGCTAGGCTTATAGTGATGAGAACTACCGAGAGGGCCTAGAGATACCTCTCCAAAACACGGCGTGACAAATCCTAATCTCGAACAATGCCAACCCAACAAACACCTTCGAGGACACCTATAGAGCACCTTTATAATCACCCATTTTCGTTGTGACGTTTGGTAGTACACAAAGTGTTCCTCCAGTATTCGGGAGTTGCATAAGCTCATAGTCCGAGGAACATGTATAAGTCATGAAGAAAGCAGTAGCAATGAAACTGTAACGATCATAATGCTAAGCTAACGAATGGGTTATGTCCATCACATGATTGTCCTAATGACAACACATGTCTATGGTTAGGAAACATAACCATCTTTGATTAATGAGCTAGTCAAGTAGAGGCATACTAGGGACAATATGTTTTGTCCATGTATTCACACATGTATTAAGTTTCCAATTAATACAATTCTAGCATGAATAATAAACATTTATCATGAAACAAGGAAATAAATAATAACTTTATTATTGCCTATAGGGCATATTTCTTTCACATCACGCTCGGCGGCAACGACTTCTTGAACAACTACTACCTCGTGCCCTTCTTCACTAGGTCCCAGCAGTTCGAGATCCACGACTACGTCCCCTTCATCATCTCTGAGTACGATAAAGTCCTCGCGGTAATAATAATTAACCTCTTCTCTTACTTACCACTAATAAATTCCCAAACATGCATAATTTCTGCTCCAAATCATAATTGCATTTGTAAAACATGATTATCATTCAAGGTGAAAAATTGGACTTTTTTTGTCTTCTATTTTGTCAGTATGGTGCACAAGAGTGGTAGGCCTAAAATTCCCAAAATTAGACAGGGAAATGAAATGTTTGCTGCATGCCGGCTAGAACAGTAGTGGAAAGAGATGAGTCTGTAGACTGCCTGCCCGCCTGCCTGCCTGATATGATGGTGAGAGAGATGGGTGGTAGCACTGGTGAAGTCATTTTTGTAGTGGAGCCATTTTTGGGTGGTATGTTCAGCAAGCAATAAACTGACACGCGACCTGTTGTGTTCTGCAAACCGAATTTAGAAGCAGACACTATTTCTGGTAAGAGTTGGCCCATGAAGCGAGAAACGATTTATTCATGGTTGATAGCCACTTTCAGTAACTGTCTGAGACATCTACACTACGGAGGCCTAACCCTAATAAGCTATTGCAATATATTATTTAGTACCCTAATTGTTCATTACTAAATTATAACTGCTTGAATGCTGATTTTCATATACATTAATATTTTAGTGGAGTTTCCTACATTGTAAGGTGATATGGATGAAGGAAAAGAGGCCAGCAGTGCTGGGCTAAACAATTCAGGGAGGTATTGGATTGGCCTCTGTAGAAACTATGGTAAAGGTAACTTGAGAGTGCACTTTAGTTCTTTATTACATTTGTAAAATGGTTGCTTATAAGTTTTAGCTATCCTATTGATTAAATCTCAATCTCTCATGGTTGGGATAAACTTTCTCATAATGCATTCATCTATATATGTGAGAGAGCTAAATTTCTCATAGTGTCGGAGAAAGAAGGTTTGAATATTATTTTCTTCACATGTGATCTTATTTTCATTCTGGAAGTACTAATTAATCTATCCAGCCCATTTGTTCAAAATAGACGAAGGTGAATACTCGGGTAACAATTTGTTGAGCAAGCCATTCCAATAATCCTAGTTGTTTCAGGCATAGCTAGAGTATATTACAACAAAAGAGTTTCTTGTGCTGATACTTGGAAATCTGCACTCACCTAAATAATGAGCGCCTGCACCTGTTTATCCACCACATGTAACCTGATTATCAAAACAAAGATACTCGGATGCTTGACAATATTGTTACTAAGTCTAGAAATCTTGTTACTGTGATTTTCCACCACAGGCAACCATTCTTTGACTTTGATTGTTACTGAGTCTATATGGTTCTAAAAAATAATATTGTGCGAGAAATCTTGCTAGCTGAACGAGGTTCCTGGAAATAGATTACATGCTGAAGCCTAGAAGTAAGCAATTAAAGTGCATATTGCTACGTCTTGAGCTTGCGTTGGTTTTCCTTGAAGAGGAAAGGGTGATGCAACAATAGTAGCGGAAGTATTTCCCTCAGTTTTTGATAACCATGGTATCAATCTAGTAGGAGTCTCCTCAAAAGTCCCACGCACCTACATAAACAAACAAAGAACTCGCAACCAACGCAATAAAGGGGTTGTCAATCCCTTCACGACCACTTGCGAAAGTGAGATCTGATAGAGATAGTATGATAAGATAAATATATTTGTGGTATTTTTATAATATAGAGTGGAAAAGTAAAGATGCAAATAAAAGTAGATTGAAAGCTTATATGATAAAAGATAGACCCGGGGCCACAGGTTTCACTAGTGGCTTATCTCAAGATAATATAAGTATTACGGTGGGTGAACAAATTACTGTCGAGCAATTGATAGAAAAACGAATAATTATGAGATTATCTAGGCATGATCATGTATATAGGCATCACGTCCGCAACAAGTAGACCGACTCCTGCCTGCATCTACTAATATTACTCCACACATCAACCGCTATCCAGCATGCATGTAGAGTATTAAGTACATAAAGAACAGAGTAACGCATTAAGAAAGATGACATGAGGTAGAGGGACAAACTCATGCAATATGATATAAATCCCATCTTTTTATCCTCGATGGCAACAATAAAATACATGCCTTGCTGCCCCTGCTGTCACTTGGAAAGGACACCGCAAGATTGAACCCAAAGCTAAGCACTTCTCCCGTTGCAAGAAAGATCAATCTAGTAGGCCAAACCAAACTCATAATTCGAAGAGACTTGCAAAGATAACTTAATCACACATAAAAGAATTCAGAGGAGATTCAAATATTTGTCAAAGATAAACTTGATCATAAACCCACAATTCATCGGATCTCGGCAAACACACCGCACAAAGAGTTGCATCGAAAAGATCTCCAAGAAGATCGAGGAGAACATGGTATTGAGATCCAAAAAGAGAGAAGAAGCCATCTAGCTAATAACTATGGACCCGAAGGTCTATGGTAAAATACTCAAAACTCATTGGAGGGGCTATGGTGTTGATGTACAAGCCCTCCATGGTCAATTCCCCCTCCGTCGGAGCACCGACGAAGGCTCCAAGATGGGATCTCGCGGATACAGAAGGTTACGGCGGTGGAAATAGTTTTTCGTCGGCTCCCCTGATGTTTCTGGGGTACGTGGGTATATAGAGGAGGAAGAAGTACGTAGGTGGACGCCCGAGGGGCCTACGAGATAGGGGGGCGCGCCCTGTAGGGGTGGGCGTGCCCTCCACCCTCGTGGCCGCCTCGGATGCTTCTTGACTTGCACTCCACGTCCTCTGGATCACGTTTGTTCCAAAAATAACGCTCCTGAAGGTTTCATTCCGTTTGGACTCCGTTTGATATTCCTTTTCTTTGAAACACTGAAATAGGCAAAAAACAGCAATACGGGCTGGGCCTCCGGTTAGTAGGTTAGCCCCAAAAATGATATAAATGTGTAAAGTAAAGCCCATAAACATGCAAAACGGGTAATATAATAGCATGGAACAATCAAAAATTATAGATACGTTGGAGACGTATCACATATGTACTTGTAGACAGAACACGTTCTTGATATCTTTGATATTAAATTGTAAATGTATTTTCATTTCTAGGACCACTTACTCATCTGCTATGCATACTTGGCTTCGTGCTCTCTTGGTGCTTTTCTTGATTATGAAAAGAGTAGAACAGAGTGTTGGCATTTGCTGCTTTATAACATATTTTTAACACGATTTTGGATATTTTGTTTCCGTAGTGTACCTTAGTTTGGGACTTGTTTTGCCGGCACCTTATCTTGGGCCCCTAGAAGAAGGAAACTCAACATGCGTGGTTCTCATTAATTAGAGGCAAACAGACCGTTGGTGAAAATATTGATGATTCCTGTTGTGTATTCTCAAGGAATGGTCAGGTTTAGTACTGTAAGTATTTTATTGTTAAATATATTTGGGTGGTGCTCAAAATGCAGAGGTGAAAAGCAAGAAACATAAAACTACCTCTGAAGAAAAGTTCACCACGCCTCCCAGAATGTCACCCTGCTTAGTTGAACCAAAGTTTAATGATATTTAGTTTTAGTGGAAAATTGATCAAATCAGATCATCTAACCTTTGTAAACTAGGCAACTGAATCATCTCATCTCGACAAAGTTCAGTACATGGGGAAGATATTAGAGTTTGACTAATTCTCTTGAAAAATGAATCAGCTCTCACCTCTCAACTTGCGTCGCAGGGCTAACAAAATATAGGTAATATGGTGAAGCCAAGTGACACTCTTATTTTTCTTTCATACATGGTGCGTAGAAGAAAGGTGCTAGTTTCACTTAGTTCTCTCAGTTCTAAGTTGGGACTGCAAAAATTTGAGGATTTCCCCACATGTGAGTTGCCTTGATTAGTTTTGTCTTAGTTAGAGAAATGAACTGGACGTAACTTCTGAAATTGTTTGACTTTGGACTTGCTAGAGACCTGAAGTTTCTGATTCTAGCATTTCTCTTCTGTAAGCAACATGGCAAACCCGGTTTCAAAGTAAAGACCTGAGGAAGAATGTAGATTGATTACTGTGATTTCAAGTCCTTCAGGTGATTGATCACTTGGTAATTCATTCTTTTGTCAGAATTTGATTACAATTGGTGTTGGAGGGAAGCAACAAAATTCCTTTCCTGTAATAGACATTTTTGGTGTGTGACTTGATAGTTGTTTAGGTCGATACATAATTTGATTCATGTGGTTTTCTAAGGCATTTGAATTTAACATTCTTTTTATGTTTGTCTAAGAGCTGGAGCTGTTAAGACTTGAGACAGATATATACAGGGGCCTACAAGATAAAATTCATGTTAGTTACCTATAACTCTGTACTTAAATGCATTTTTCATAATGTTATTTCTGTAATTTATAGAGGTAAACAAATTCCTTACAGGTTTGACAGTTCATCAAAATAAACAAGTAGTGTTGATGGGTAGGTACTGATTTACTATGAACAAAAGTCTGCATGTTTTAGAACTTCTGTATTTTCCGAGTTTTCTTTCCTTCATGGATTTTCCGAGCTTATGTATTTTTTTGAGTTTTAGCATAATTGAAAATATGGCGCTTATTCAGAAATGTTGGCATATCAATATCATGTCCTTGCATATGTAGTATCCAGAGAAAAATGATATGCAATGATGAATTCTGACAATCTACAGACACATCACTGTATTTTGTTCACTTGCTTGCTATTTCTGGACTATTTTTGATGGAGCAGCAGAAGACGCTTTTAATGTTATAATATATGTTTGACTTATAAATTCAATAGCTAAACAAAACTTTCAAAAATATTACTTTGACAGACTAAAGTATGGACATATATACCATGTGTTATCGTTTCTTATTCTTCTTCACTTAAATACATGTGATGCTGAAGCTGAGCCAATGTGCTTTTCCAGAAGAAAGCTGAGGCACATCAATCAAACGCCAACCCACCTGCTATTGGCACTAAATGAGGAAGGAAAAAGAAGGAAAAAGAACATTGTCCCTGAGGGCTCAAGACACACAAACAGGAAACTGAGTTTGGGAAAGGTGGTTGTCTCCTTGACGCACACCATGGTGCCCTTGTCTACTCTCTGTCTTCTTCCTTGGACAGGTATTTTATTTCAAGCTTTCATAAGTGGTCCGTACTGACAAATGAAATACGCAGAAAAAGATACTTATGTTGTTTTATTCTTGCAGACATCTTATTTACTGGTAGTAGGTTCTCTCGTACCATATTTTGGTGGAGTTGTACTGGCATCTTTGACTGAAGTTTCTTTCAACTGGTTAGTTGTAATCTTCCCATTTCTGAAATTTCAAAGTCAAGTGATTGGGGAATGCATCACACTATCCATTAGTTCAGTAAAGCTCACATTATTGGAAATTGAGTTCAGTCTTATATTTATATGCATGTATCACTCAAAACTTTCTAAAATGAGAAGTGATGTGTTAATTTTGAAGAGACTGTGATTATGTTACAAGCATATACATCACTGGCAATGCGAAAAACTAATAATACCCTTTCCTGTTATTTTAGCTAAAATAATGGAGCACATTTAATTTTATTTTATTTGCAATCTGAAGCCTTGGTTGTACTTTAGTCTCTGGCAATTGGTTTATTTCTTGTGGTCTTAATATGAGCCATCTGCCATCATGTATATTGATTGCGATTGGATTTTGGAGTGCCATGTCTTGCAATCTTACTAATCAGTTGTTAGGTGTTTTTGGCAAGAATCTTTTTACCGACAAGGAGGATGAAGACGGGGATTAATACAAGGTAGCGGGTATGGTCTCCAGGTCGAGACCACGACCCTTAGTGCAGTCGTTGCACAGAACCGTTTCGTCCAGTGCCTCAGACGGGCTTGGGTCTTTCTGGCGTGCGTGAGAGAGTAGATGGCAGGGGCACGCGACCAACTTTCTATGCATTGTTGGTGGGCTTGGGGGGCGAGGCACGTATATCTGTAAGGCCCGTCGGCAAGAGCCCGCTCAACTGCTAATTAGAGGTTTGTCTGACGTGTCTTCAATAGTGATGTGTTGATGTATTGATATCCAGCTATTCACACTATTTTGGCGGCAACCGAATTGCGACGTCCTCGTCGACTACCCTAGCGTCAGCCGCCGCCACCTCAAGTTCTGATGCAAGGCACTAACACCGGATCGGCATCACTGTCAGGCCTCCCCCTGCCTAAGTTTGTCCCAGGATAAAGTACACGTAAAAGTAAGTTTCAGCTTGTTGCGACAATGACTTGAATAACATCACAATTTGCTGATGATGGATGGCATGTGTTCCACGATGGTGGTACGTGCTGCAGTATACTCAACAGATGGTAGGTTCATGGGATGGCAGGTTCATATATGCCATATGGAGATGGAGAACCGGGTGCCTGAGGGACATCCAGCTTTCCCATGTCTTCTTCCTTCAATTCAATGTTGTTAAGATTTTGAAGATTTTCTGCGAGTTGAACTCGCATGACATGAACCCTCTGCAATGGACTCTTGGACTACATCAATCGTTTTGTCGACCAAGTACCTGTACTGGAGCATGATCCCAGGAGTGGATCACCACATGCTATCCTGACACGACTAGGTAAGTGACCTTATTATAGCATTTCAGGCATTTGTCGATGAATCGTGGCAGCTGTAGTTCAGTCATGTGGTCTTGCCATGCTCAACTCTGTTTATTGTGCAACAACGGCCATCAATGATAAGGATTAATGTGTTGACTAAATATTATGATGTGCAACGCCAACCCATTGGAGGGATTTAACGCTTCCAATTATGCATTGTATATATTCAGATTATTGTGCATGTGTATGTCTGTGACCGCCTACTTTAGATTATTTCACATGTGATGTTTCCTGTTAATAGTCACATAATTAGTTGGTTATCCCTTGTGTATGTGCGTTGTTATTTTTGCACACCTCTTATATCAACTTGATCTGATGCTTATCTTCTACAATAGCCATGTCAAGTATACTATGTTTTCAGGTTACAAGTTGTGAAGCATATCAGGTCAAGAATAATCTCACGTTCATTAGCTTTATATATTTTTCTGTTATACATGACTCCTCCAATGTAAATTGGGTACATGTCCTTCTACCTTATATTAGTGTAACCTGCCATATCTCTCCCATGTAATTAGACCTTCATGTTGCCGCAAAGAGGAGCGGCACTGCCCAACCTCCCAATTTTACGTTGTTTTGAGTTAATTGCCCATGAGGTCCAAACATGCCATTTATTATGATTTTTTCATTATTCCTTATTTGGAACTTGAGGCCCAGGCCAGATCTGTGTGGCGGAGGGGCTACAGAAGCTCGAAAGGAAGATTCCTCGCCAGCATCAGAGCAATTTATTAGCCAGATCGACACTAAAGCTCCTGCATGGACGTGAAGGCATTTCTTTGTTAAGAAGTTCAATCTTTGGAACTTGGCATCCGACAATGTGTAAAAATAGAAAGATGCTAGAAAATTGTCTCTGGCCAATTTCGTATGTAGTTGTGAGCATTGCTAATTTCTGTCAACATGAAGGATATTTGGACTATTTATATAGCTACCATGTGCTGAACAAATTGTCTGATTAATGTAACACTCCCGAATAGATTGGTGTGTGTGTGTGTGCCATGCCATTTGGTGTTCGTTACACTAACAGAATCATTTGTCAATTCCTGATCCATTAATACTGATTTGAGAGAAATGTGCTTCCAAAATTTTATCATGAGTGCAACATTGTAGTTGTTTTTTGCTGGTATGTATGATAAGCACACGTGTCAAATTTGGAGCAGATGATGGATTGTTGGTTGTAGTTATTTGATATTTTAATGACTATTCATATCAATGATTGTGCTTGGCCCCATGAGAAACACACGAAGAAGAAATGATTGTGAGATAGGGAGGGGAATAGAAAGGTGACGAGGAGATGCATTTATCTACCACATCACAAGCATGAAATATCATCACATGTCAATTGTCTATGACTCCCATATCATATAAATAGAAATCCAATATTTTTGTTTCTTGTGAAGTTAGTTCACTTTATTCCCTTCCTGTTAGAGTTGATGCTTGAGATCTAGGGCCTAAACAATTTGTGACTATAGACTGCTTAGAGTTGTCCTATTTGATCTTCAAGTGCAACCCTTCCTTTGTTCTATTGCATCTCTGAGCCATATTAGCATACATTTCTAATCAACAATGGACTACCGGATTTACTTCATGTTAGTTGTTACTATCTCTAAGAAATTCTTTCTGCATTCATCATATAAGCAATTAAATTCACTACCAGCGAAGTTCACTGCAAGTTTGCTGCACAATTTTTATTTGATAGATACACGTGAGATTATTATTTTTCTTTATGTTTGTTGAATATATGTGAAGGAAATATGCCCTAGACGCAAGAATAAAGTTATTATTTATTTCCTTATTTCATGATAAATGTTTATTATTCATGCTAGAATTGTATTAACCGGAAACTTAGTACATGTGTGAGTACATAGACAAACAAAGTGTCACTAGTATGCCTCTACTTGACTAGCTCGTTGAATCAAAGATGGTTAAGTCGCCTAGCCATAGACATGAGTTGTTATATGATTAACGGGATCACATCATTAGAGAATGATGTGATTGACTTGACCCATTCCATTAGCTTAGCACTTGATCGTTTAGTATACTGCTATTGCTTTCTTCATGACTTATACATGTTCCTATGACTATGAGATTATGCAACTCCTGAATACCGGAGGAACACTTTCTGTGCTACCAAACGTCACAACGTAACTGGGTGATTATAAAGGTTCTCTATAGGTGTCTCCAATGGTGTTTGCTGAGTTGGCATAGATCGAGATTAGAATTTGTCACTCCGGTTGTCGGAGAGGTATCTCTGGGCCCGCTTGGTAATGCACATCAGTATTAGCCTTTCAAGCAATGTGACTAATGAGTTAGTTGCGGGATGATGCATTACGGAATGAGTAAAGAGACTTGCCGGTAACGAGATTGAACTAGGTATTGAGATACCGACGATCGAATCTCGGGCAAGTAACATACCGATGACAAAGGGAACAACGTATGTTGTTATGCGGTTTGACCGATAAAGATCTTCATAGAATATGTAGGAGCCAATATGAGCATCCAGGTTTCGCTATTGGTTATTGACCGGAGACGTGTCTCGGTCATGTCTACATAGTTCTCGAACCCGTAGGGTCTGCACGCTTAACGTTCGGTGACGATTTATATTATGAGTTATGTGTTTTGATATAACAAAGATAGTTTGGAGTCCCGGATGTGATCGGGGACATGACGAGGAGTCTCTAAATAGTCGATACGTAAAGATTGATATATTGGACGACTATATTCGGACATCGGAAATGTTCCGAGTGATTCCGGTATTTATCGGAGTACCGGAGAGTTACGGGACTTCGCCGGGGAGTATATGGGCCTTATTGGGCTTTAAGGGAAAGAGGGAGAGGCAGGCCGCGCGCCCCCCAAGTCCTAGTCCGAATTGGACTAGGGGGAGGGGCTGCGCCCCCTCCTTCCTTCTCTTCTCTCTTCCCTTTCCTTGACTCCTACTCCTACTACATGGAAGGGGGGAATCGTACTCCCGGTGGGAGTAGGATTCCCCAGGGCGTGCCATAGAGAGGGCCGACCTCTCCCCTCCTCTACTCCTTTATATACGGGGGAGGAGGGCACCCCATGGACACGCAAGTTGATCTGTTGATCTCTCCCAGCCGTGTGCGGTGCCCCCCTCCACCATATTCCATCTCGGTCATATCATAGCGATGCTTAGGTGAAGCCCTACGTCGGTAGCAACATCATCACCGTCATCACGCTGTAGTGCTGACGGAACTCTCCTGTGAAGCTCTGCTGGATCGGACTTCGCGGGATTTCATCGAGCTGAACGTGTGCTGAACTCGGAGGTGTCGTACGTTCGGTACATGGATCGGTCGGATTGTGAAGACGTACGACTACATCAACCGCGTTGTGCTAAAGCTTCCGCTTTCGGTCTACGAGGGTACGTGGACTCATTGTCCCCGCTTGTTGCTATGCATCACCATGATCTTGCCTGTGCGTAGGAATTTTTTTGAAATTACTACGTTCCGCAACAATATGAATAATTCATTTGAGAACAGAGACAAAACATGACAAGAAAGGGGAAGAACTAACCTACATGGAGCTTGGTCAAGGTCGCCGCTTGTTGGGGATATAACTAGTGGGTATAAACCGCCCTGGAGGGGCCGGTTTATCCTCAGAGAAGTTGCCAATATTGAAGCCCATGAAGTTATAGAAGACGGTGACTTATGAAGGAAACATAACAAGGGGCCCAAAGGCCAGAGGCGGGTTAGGGCCCATAGGCATAAACTGCCATAGGCATGTAACTTGTGATGTAAGGTAGGAAAGAGTAGATACCGAGCCGGACACGTTTATGAACCGGCCTCAAGATTCAGTAGACCGACGGGCGTCAACCTGTGAATATAAAGGGACGACCCGACGGCGGTTTAGGGACAAGAAAAAACAACTCGAGAGCCAGGTTACGCGTATTCGCTCCCTGGTTATCGAAACCCTAGGAATTCCACTTCAACTAGATCATAGGCTTTTACCTTCACCGCAAGGGGCCGAGCCAGTATAAACTCCCAGTGTCCTTTGTCCTGTTTAACCCCTTTAAGCTAATCTCATTGTGATAGCTCCATGACTAAGTCCGCACACTAGGACATCTGACGTGTCAATTCCACGATAGTTTACGCCCACCATGGGGCTATCGCACGATGGTTCCAAGTTCTTAGAGAGAAATTTCGAAGGACTCAAGGGATACGAAGTGGGACGGATGACCAAGAGTCGTCGCAGCAAGCTCTACATCGATGATGAAGGCTAGGGCCCCGACGCCGGCTCAACCGAGTACGGGTACCAGGTCCCCTTCAGAGGAATTCATGTCTTCATCGGCAAGATCGGCGAACTGGGACCTGAGCCGGACATCTGCACCGACCTCATTGAGACGGCTCAGCATGCAAGACCCGCCCGGGTTCAACCCGCCATGAAGCGTGCATTTGTAGGATTCATCAATGGTGCAGAATCTGAACCGGTATCCGACGGTGAGACGGTTATCTATTCAGATGGCGAATCATCCACCAGTGAGACTGAGTCACTGTACCAACTGCAAGATGGCCGGTTTGGAGGTTGTTCCGATGGCGACAGTATTCCAGACCCCTTGAGCTGACAAACTGGGTTGCGATCTTCATGGCCAGTATGCAGCCCGCGCAGCACTCCTCAACCGCGGTAGTGATAATTTCTGGATTGGCAGCGGCAACGGCAGCCGGGGCAGGAAGCCTTGCGCGCCCGCCGGCTCAAGACCTGTCTGGTTTATTGGATGCGTGGACGACATTGTTGACCATAGAGGTTAACCCGGACAATCGAGATCAGCATAATGCAGAGGTCACGAAATTGCGAGATCAGATTGCTCAGGCCAAGTAGGACTTTGCGGCTGAGGAAGTCGGGATGGTAGAGGAGTGGGCCGCTTTGGATGCTCAGGCACAGCAGATTCAGTCGGAATCTTACCAGCTCAGGCTGGATCAGAATGCTTCAAACGAGGTGATGATGAGGAGGCATCGGTCTCATCTACCACCGGTTTATGAAGCAAGGAATCTCTTTAGCACGCCAGTAGCGGGAACCAGTAACCCGGCAGCATTAAACCGGGTTGAAGCACCTGGGACAGGAGCGCCGGATCAGCCACGGACAACGGACCCGCCTCGACAGAACCATGACCCGCCTCAGTACATGCCAACATCACCGGGTCATTTTTCTACCCTTTGGATAACATGATCGCTACGGCGTCGTGATTGGCAGCTATTCCAATAGAAGGCGAGTCTCCAATAGCGGTTGAGACACGACGGGCCAGAGATCTCTCCAAACGGCTTTGGTTCAGCAGCAGGCTTATTTATATAGCCGAGACATGATTCATTCCATCCCTCGCCCAAGCCGGAGTTATAGCGGGCATATTGAAGAACCGGTCGTGTCGAGCAGTGGACGGAACCATAATCTGCCCCGTGTGCCTAACCCGACAGGATGGAGAGCTGATGCCCAGGACGTAGTGGACCAGGCCAGAGCGCTTCGGGAAGCCGAGTTAGCTGCGCAGTATGCGGCATGTTAGCCTACTCCGGTTCGTCCAACGACCTTAGTGGAAACAGGTGTGACCTTTAGAAACTTGGGTGTACCATGTTTAGTGCCGGCCTTGCGCAATGAGCTTTTGCCCAAGGATTTCAAGGGTCCTCTCAAGGTGCCTAACTATACAGCCAATTTATCTCCTGAGGCGTGGATCGAGAGTTATGAGATGGCCATGGAATTGCTGAATGTTAGTGAAGCTGTGTGTGCTAAGTATTTCCCCCTGACAATGGAAGGGACGACCCGAACTTGGTTAAAGGGGCTCCCAGCTAACTCCATCGGATCATGGGCCGAGTTAAAGGCCCGGTTTATCCAGAATTTTAAAGACACATGCAAGTAGCCCATGTCAATTGTGGACTTAGCTGCCTGTGTCCAACAAGAAGGTGAATCGACGACTCATTGGGTGCGCCGGGTCACAGCGATTCTGCACTCGTCGGATCATATCAATGCCGATTCGACGGTCTTGACGTTAGAAGGCAATTGTCGTTTCAAGCCCCTGAAGCCGAAACTGGGGCGGCTTAAATGTCATTGTAATGACACGGGGATACTCATGGCAGCCTTGGTTAAGTACACTGACTCTGATGGTACCAAGGACCCCGAGTTTGATGATGAAAAGCCGGGGAAGGGAAAGAGGAGCAGCAACACCAAGGGGCAGCAGCTTAATCTAGCAAACCAAGGAGGCAATGGTAAGCGTAAGGCTGAGAGTAATTATGACTTTGTGGCTAACATCAATGTGCAAAATAATAGTCAGCGCCGTAAAGGTAAACCGCCCCCACAGGACGGACCGTCAGGCATCAATCTTAGGCATCTATTAAACCAGCCTTGCCCAAGACACGGGACGAAGGAAAGGCCGTGCGGACAACTCTGGAAAGATTGCCTCATCATGAAGGAGTTCAAATTTTTTAATTTTTACCCAGATGGTCAAGGACCGGGCGGCGGTTCAGGATCCGGATTCCATGGAATGTGTTATGGTGAAGGCGGTTCAAGCTCAGGATTTCAAGGTAATACGGGCAATCAGAACAACCAGGGTGGTTACAACCAGCAGAATAATCAGGGAAATCAGTAGCAATCGGGTTATCAAAGCCACCCGAAGCAGTTGAATAGTGGGCAGTATCATGTCTTCACCACTAGCTTATGCAAGCATGACCAGAAGCTTCATAAGAGGGAAGTAAATTCGGTTGAGCCGGCAGTCCCACGTTATTTGCATTGGTCTGAACAACCCATCATATGGAGCCGAGAGGATCACTCGCCACAGGTTGATAACCCGGGTCACCCGGCGTTGGTAGTGGCACCTCAGGTTGGAAGGTATAAGTTCACGAAGGTACTCATGGATGGAGGGAGCAGCATCAATATCCTCTATTGTGAGACCTTCCGTTGCATGGGGTTGACAGATAAAAACCTTAAACTGTCAAACACTGTTTTTCATGGTGTGGTACCTGGTAAATCAGCATACCCGGTTGGGAAGATAGTTCTGGAGGTTGCGTTTGGAGATGATCATGATTCCAGATTGGAAACCTTAACCTTTGAAGTGGTGAAGATTAAGAGCCCTTATCATGCTCTGTTCAGATGGCCGGCTTATGCTAAGTTCATGGCCCGGCCCTGTGATGTTTATCTGCAGCTCAAGATGCCGGGTCACCATGGGACCATCACAGTACATGGGAGCCGGAAGATAGCTTTGGAGTGTGAAGTGGGTGATGGAGCTTACGCCAAGTCGGTTTGCGCAACTGAGGAGTTAAAATTTTATAAAGACAATGTTGATCTGGCGGATATGACGTCGGTGAAAAAGCCAACTACAGAGCATGATCCGGCCTTGAAGGTTAAATCGGCTGATGAGACTAAACTGGTTGATTTTGTTCTGGGTGATTCATCTAAGTAGTTCAGTATCGGTGCTAATCTAGATCCGGAATAGGAAAGCGCGCTCATTGAGTTCATCCTTGAGAATCGGGACATCTTTGCATGGAAACCTTCTAACATGCGAGGTGTACCGAGGGAACTCGCCGAGCACACTCTCAATATTGATCCCAAGTTTAAACCGGTCAAGAAGTTTCTTCGCCGCTTCAATGAAGAAAGGCGCAACGCCATTGGTGAGGAGGTAGCCCGGCTTTTGGTGGCTGGGTTTATCATTGAAGTTTTTCATCCAGAGTGGTAGGCTAACCCGGTGCTGGTGCTTAAGAAGAATGACACTTGGCGCATGTGTGTGGATTACACGGATTTGAACAAGGCTTG
Organism: Triticum timopheevii; assembly: GCA_963921465.1. Classification (NCBI taxonomy): domain Eukaryota; kingdom Viridiplantae; phylum Streptophyta; class Magnoliopsida; order Poales; family Poaceae; genus Triticum; species Triticum timopheevii. The sequence continues at coordinate 43,390,181 of OY997272.1, read as the reverse complement.
TCCAGGTGACCCCTTTGCCATCCCTCGTATTGATCAGATTATTGATGCTACAGCGGGTTGTGAGCGCTTGAGTTTTTTGGATGCTTATTCTGGTTATCATCATATCAAGATGGAAGTTAAGGACCAGGAGAAAAAAATTTTATAACTCCCTTTGGAGCCTTCTGTTATGTGTCTATGCCTTTTGGGCTCAAGAGTGCCCAGACAACTTATCAGCGATGTGTGCAGAATTGCCTTCACAAGCAGATTGGGCGCAATGTTCATGCTTATGTGGACGATATTGTGGTGAAGTCCAGGAAGAAGGAGACATTGATAGATTATTTGAAGGAAACCTTTGATAACCTCTGGGTTTATAAAATGATGCTTAACCTGGCCAAGTGCATCTTTGGTGTACCGGCAGGCAAACTCTTGTGTTTTTTGGTGTCTAACAGGGGCATTGAAGCTAATCCGGAGATGATCAAGGGCATCACTTCTCTGGCTAAACCGGCTTGTATCAACGACGTACAACGTGTGGCAGCTCGTATCGCGACACTGAGCTGGTTTATCAGCCTGTTGGGAGAAAAAGCTATCCCTTTGTACCAATGGTGAAAAAGATAGACAACTTTGTCTGGAGTGATGCTGCTGAGGCGGCGTTGGAGGATTTGAAGAAGCAGTTAGCCGAGCCACCTGTTCTTGCTGCCCCCATTGATAAGGAACCATTGCTGTTATATGTGGCTGCTAACGGCTGGGCTGTCAGCTTGGCTATTGTGGTGGAGTGCAAGGAGGCAGGTAAGGAGTATCTAGTTCAGTGGCCGGTTTATTATATCAGGGAGGTTCTTATTGATTCGAAGCAAAGATATCCACATTGGCAGAAGCTTGTGTATGGAGTTTTTATGGCGAGCCGGAAGCTTAAGCAATACTTTCAGGGCCATCCCATCACTGTGGTCAGTTCTGCTCCTTTGGGAGATATCATCCAAAACAGGGAGGCAACTGGCCGAGTTGCTAAGTGGGCTATTGAGCTTGGACATCACGGGCTAAAATATATGCCTCGTATGGCTATCAAGTCCCAAGAGCTCATGGACTTCATCAATGACTGGACCGAGTTGCAGGCACTGGAGGATAAACCGGATAACACATACTGGACTATTCACTTCGACGGGTCCAGACAATTGGAGGGCTCGGGGGCTGGAGTTGTTCTTACTTCCCCTCGGGGTGACAAATTTTGTTATGTTCTCCGCTTAATGTTTCCTTTCACTAATAATGCAGCTGAGTACGAGGCCTTGCTGCATGGTCGTCAGGTGGCTAAGGAAATGAACTTAATCCGGGTACGATGCTTTAGGGACTCCGATTTAGTGGCTCGGCAAGTCTCTGGTACTTGGGATTCTAAGGATCCACTCATGGCGGCTTATCAATGTGAGGTGGATGTTATTGGTGGTCACTTCAAGGGTTACCAGGTTGAGCACATGGATTGGTGCAAAAATGAAGCAGCAGAGGCTTTAAGCCGGCTGGGGTCTCATCGTAAACCGGTGCCGCCCAATGTCTTTCTTGATGTTTTGGATAACCTGTTGGTCAAGTTGCCTACAGAGGAGGATCTGGCTGTTCCTGATCCGGAGGCTCAGTTGGTGGCGATGCTTCATGTTGCCCCTGATTGGACGGTGCCATATTTGGCGTATATGACCAGGGGCGAGTTACCAGAGGATGAAATTTTGGCCAGGCAGATAATCCGGCGGTCCAAGTCTATGACTATTATCAACGGCGAGTTACATCACTGGAGTGTCTCGGGGGCATTTCAACACTGCGTTTCTCCTAAAGAAGGCTGTGAGATTCTGCGTGAGATCCACGAAGGGAATTGTGGTCACCACGCCGGTTCAAAATCCCTTGTGGCTAAGGCTTTCTGTCACGGCTTCTATTGGCTAACGGCTCATGCTGATGCTGAGGACTTGGTCAGGAAATGTGACGGTTGTCAGAAGTTTTCACATCGAGCCCATGTTCCGGCTCAGGAGTTGAGATGATTCCAATCACTTGGCCATTTGCAACTTGGGGGCTTGATATGGTTGGGCCTTTTAAGAGGTCCAAGGATAAGAAGACCCACCTTTTAGTGGCAGTTGATAAGTTCACTAAATGGTAGAGGCGGAGCTAGTCAGCAAGTGTGATGCAGATACGGCGGTTCAATTCATGAAGAAGGTGTTTTTCCACTTTGGTTTCCCACATAGCATCATAACGGATAATGGCACGAACCTCTCCAAGGGTGCTATGGAAGACTTTTGTCAACGTGAGCACATCCGGCTTGATGTGTCATCAATGGCTCACCCCCAGTCTAATGGTCAAGCTGAGAGAGCAAATCAAGAAATCCTGAAAGTCATCAATCCCTGACTTATGGTTCCCTTGCAGAGGATGCCAGGTTGTTGGGTGGAAGAGTTTCCTTCTGTATTGTGGAGCATTAATACCACCCCCAATAGATCTACGGGTTATACGCCTTTCTTCATGGTTTACGGGGCTGAAGCAGTTCTCCCCAGTGACATTCGCCATGACTCGCCTCGGGTGGTAGCTTATGTTGAAGCGGACAACGAACAAGCATGCTAAGACGCATTGGACCTGTTAGATGAAAAATGGGACATAGCAGCGGCTCGTTCGGCGATTTATCAGCAAGATCTGCGGCGTTATCACAGCTGCCGGGTTAAAGCCAGAGCTTTTCAAGAAGGTGACTTAGTGCTCCAGCTTATCTAGGATGAGGCCGATATGCACAAGTTATCCCCACCTTGGGAAGGACACTTTGCGGTCAGCAAGAATCTAAACAATGGGTCATACTAGCTTATCGATGTTCGAGAGCACAAAGACTCACGCAAATCGGAGGAGGAGACCCGCCGTCCGTGGAATATTGCTCATCTTCGGCCTTATTACACCTGAGCCATAGGCTCTTCTGATGTACATATTTTGACAATGTATATATTATGATCAATATAATAAACTGGCATGCCTGCTAAAGCAGGGCCTCTATCATTTCTCTTCAATGACTTTTTTGGGTTTTCTGCTTTATAAAGTGAGGTTATCATTGCCCTTTGATCCGGCTTATTGACCACAACAAAAAAAACTTGGGGGATTGCAACCCAAGTTATGGAGACCAACAAGAGTCTCTGGTAAAAATCACAACTCAAACATAGGTACCCCTTGAGCACAACTCAAAATATTGCTTGGGGGCTCTTTTGGTTCTAAAGAACAAAAGTGGCTATAACCCATGTGATAGGCTATAAAAGCCAGGCTTGGAAGCCAGGTCTATTCACCTAAAACTCCGGGTCATCCTGCCTGTATTCCGGAATCTTCTCCATCAGGTAATCCTGATTAACCCGACAAACTCTTAACAGTCAATCTTCTTCTAGCAAAGACCCTGAACTTGTTAAGGTTAAAATGCCGTTTCATCATGAGAGGGCACGGTTTACGGATAGCAAGGAGAAGCTCAGGCTGTTACAGCCGCCTTCCTTGAAACTTGGATAATTTGGCCTATGATGCTTGATGTACTCTGGCCCCGCGTACTCATGATAAGTCTATCTTTCAATAAGAACTGAACTTATCTGGGTTAAAATATCAAAGTGGTAGTCTGAGTGCCGGCTCACGGAAAGCACGTACCTTCCAGTGTTTCATACTAGTTTCATTGAAGAAGATATTTTGGCTCAGCGGCCTATGAAAGGCTTGGATTTTTTCTATTTATTTTTCTTTGATTGTCTTTCTGCAAATTTTTCTCTTATGACACAAAAAATTACATGGTTGAAAACCAAGTAAGGCTTATAAAGCTTCATGAGTCGTATATATGGCGATAAACCGGTGTTTATTAACCCGGCCTGGTTTCTGACTATAAGTCACCAGTATGAAAGCAAGGTAATCCGGTGTTTATTAGCCCGACTTGGTATTAAACCAGAAATATACTTATTACACTAGCTTGATAAATCAGGAGTGAACACATATCACAGGTGTGTTGTATATTGTTTTTTTCAGTCCTACATCTGTTATAAACCATGTTGTTGGGCATGGTAACCCGTCTAGCGGTAAACCGCCAAGACTTAACTTATCTGCTATATGCAGGAACAGATTCCACAAAAAACAAAGTGTCATGAGCAAACATAGCATTATCATAGCATGGCAGATTAACAGCGTCATGCAAAGTGCACGATGGCACATCAGATCCAAGAATTTTTCAACTAGCCTATTACACGGCATTTTCATGCCCAAAAGCATAAGTCTTGCAAAATGAAGAAGTTAAATCGTCCTCCGGTTTATGCATCAGTGGCTGGCTGGCTTGATAGTTGTGGATCATCTTGCGTCGGATCATCCTCCTCCTCTCTATCCAGTGGCTGGAAGTCAGTGGTTGACCAATCGATCCCAGTTAAGGCTCTGAACACAGCTTCATCACTTATAAGATTGGAAGGACCAACTTCAGGGGCATAAGTATGCTTACGAATTGGCGGAATAAGAGTGGGAGTTTCGTAACTCAGCGCATTGACCCTCTTGTTGTGGGCATCATAAATCGATTGATAAAATGAAAGATCGGTCTCTTCAGCCAATTTACTAGCCAACAGGCGCATCTCCCTCGTCACAGCCCGAAGATGATCATTGTCAAATTCTTATATGTCCTCCTTGATGTTTGGATAGCCATTCCCTATGTCGGCCAGATCAAGATCAGATATCCATGCTTTAGCACGGGTCAGTGCGGTAAGAGCGCCGGCCCTTGCAGCTGATCGTTTTAGCTCTTCAAACCGGGCAGGCATCATCGACAACTTCTCTAAACTATCCTTGATCAAAGTGGGGGCGATTTATTATGGGAAGCTGCGTAGATAATCCGTTGTGCGCTGGTATACAATTGCTTTATCAGTGTATAGGCAGCCTTCAATTTCTTCTGCATATTAGAGCCCAGATGCGTAATGCGAGATCCTGCATCATCACAGCTATCGGTAAACCGGCGATTTATGGAGTAATGAAATTTCAAAGGTTGAGAAGAAGTAACTTACCATAGAGAGCAATAGTCACAACATTTATTTGTTGTTTCAAATTGGTTAATTCTTCTGCCACCGATTTAAGAGCTGTGTCAGCATCTTCAGCTTTCTTCAGCAAAGTTGCTTTTTCTGCATCCCAGCCTAGACGCTCATTCTTGAAGTTTTCCTTCAATTGTTCCATTTCCGCTAAAGCGCCAGTAAGCTCTTCTTTCGCCTTGGAAGTTTCTGCTTGCTGGGTCTTGATATTCTCCTCAAGGTCGGCGACTTGGGATTCTTTTTTGTCTAGCTCAGCCTGCAAGAGGTATTTTATGAGTTAACATAACAAAATTTAAGTCCCAAGCACATAACAAGTTATGCACTTGGCACTTAGGAGCTAATGCCTATCACTTCTTATCAACAATATGGCAAAGTCCCAAAGCTCAATACAAGTATTAATCTTGGCACTTGGGGGCTAATGCCTATTTGCTCAAGTATAAAGTTGTGGATTTGTTCTTGATGATAAACCGGCCCTTGAGGCTATACATGCAAAGTTGAAGAATCATTATGTTATGAAGTCCCGGTTTGAATGGGTATTGTCAAACCAGCCCTTGTGGGCTACTAGAGTTGATATTATAAATAGATCAGAAGGAAGGAACACTTATGAAGAGTTCAATGGGATTTACCTCATATCGCTCTTTCATCATGTTCACTAAACCGGCTTCGTAGTCACGGTTTGTGTACAGACGGTTCAAAATCCCAGAATGAATGTCTTGGGCGCTGAGGTGAGCGTAGCTGTCCAAACCTGCCTTCCACTTGCCCTTATCAACAAATTTTTTTCCTCTTTGGTGCTGTGTTTGGACAGAGCTATGGGGTTGCCAGGGGAGGTATAACCAATGCTAGTAACGACAACGTCGTCATCAGCACCTTTAGACGGGCTTGGCGAATCAGTAGCATGAGCCGATGGATCAATATCCATGTGTTCAGCTTTAGTCGCATCATCCGGTAGTGACGGGCCGTCAAGAATATTGTCAACATCTGGGTGTGACGGTTCAGGAGTTTTTTCCGTCTCATCCCGGATGGGGTCTTCAGCTGGTTTGGTCACTTTGGCCTTCTTTCTGGCTCTGGCTTTGGCCCCGGAAAATAATAAGTATGCATCAAAACAGCACAAGGATCAAAAATATAAAGGTATGACGGGTTAGTAAAATCTGCTCACCCAGGAACCGTTTTAAGTGTTGGAAGCTTCGTCCCTGTTGATTCACCAGAAGATGAATGGGAGGTTCCCTGGTAATTCGAGTCAGACAGATTAAGAGGATATCAGAAATAACCCGCCCTGGGACAAGGTGTATCAGAAGTACAAGAGACCTCTTGGCGGCGTTTACGGACCGGAGTGTTCGGTAAACCGAAGGAAGTAACCACTTGGCCGCTATGCCGAGTTGGGCGGCGAGCTTCATGCTGCTATGTCTTCAAATGAAAGTGCGGATCCAAATAAGCTAGAGCGTGTAAAAATCTTACTTTTTGGACTGCTTGACGGGTTTTCGGTGTTGGCAGAGGATCTGAGTCGGAAGAAAGAATAATTACCTCTGCATCACCAGCATGGCTAGCCTCCGCATCATCCTGATAATGATCATTGTCAATGAGGTGTATGAAAAAAGAACCAAGAGAATCAAGTTCTACCTCTGACTCCGGATTATCAAGATCTTCATCATTGCTCGGGTCAGGGGATTCGACAGTTTTCTTCTTCGCAGGTTTAGTTGTAGCTTTGGTCTTAAGGCGTGGCTTTTTCGCCGGTTTATCCTGCGGTTTGGCCAGTTTATCCTGCGGCTTCTTCTTCCAGAACGGATCATCACCCTGCAAAGGTGGACAAAAAGTTATAAAAAATATTTAAAAGGGGTCGGATTAAGACATGAATGATGCAATTCTTACAGCTGGCAGTTTATTGGAAACACAGAAAGGACTAAGCCCTGTCTTGCTGCACTCAGATACCGGTTCATCAAGCATCTTCTTGCCAGCTTCAATAATTTCCTCGTGAGTTAGCTGAATATCAATGTGCCGCTGAGGGTCTTTGACGTTCCCTGTGTACTCGCACATTAAACCGGGACGACGGCTTAAGGGCAAGATACTCCAAGAGACCCAACAACAGAAAAAATCGACGCCGGTTAAACCATTCGCCATAAAGGCTCGGAGCTTTGAAAGCCGTGGAGCATACTTAGCTGTTTCCTTTGCAGTGAGTCGTTGGGGAAATGGACGTGTATTGGTAAGCCGGTGAGCACGATAACCCGGCAGAGGATTTTCGTCAGCTGGAGCTGTGTTTTGACAGTAAAACCAAGGCCGATTCCATTCTTTGGGGTGGCTATGATGCTTGGCGTGAGGGAAATTGACATCTTTCCTTTTCTGAATTGAAACTCCGCCAAGTTCAGTATTGGGCCCATCCGTAGATTCAGTACTGCGGTTTAAGTAAAAGAAGTCTCTGAATAATTCAACAGTAGGTTCTTCTTGCAGATAAGCCTCGCAAAACACTTGAAAATTGCAAATATTGGACACGAAGTTCGGTCCAATATCTTGAGGGCGAAGTTGAAAGCGAGCAAGCACGTCACGGAAGAATTTTGATCCGGGAGGGCTAAACCGTCGACCCAGATGATCAGTAAATACAATCACCTCCCCATCCTTGGGTTCAGGAGGATTCTCTGGACCAGGGACTCTCAAGTGGATGACTTCTTTTTTCGCTAAGGCGCCGGTTGCAACAAGCCCGTTCAGCTGTTCTTCTGTAAATCGGGAAGGAACCCAGTTGCAAGCGTAAAATTGTTTGGCCATTGGTTAAACAAGACCTGAAGGAAGATTGGTGCCGGTTTAAGAAATCATGATCAACTGCTAAAAGTAAAGGGGTAGGAAATATTCAAGCATGAAAGTGTCATAAACCGGAGATATACATTATTAGCTTGCAGAGATAAGCAATTGGCGGTTTAAGAGGGGACTAATGGTACCTGGCGGGTTATGATTCAAAAGTTAAACCGCCCGCACAGCAGCCAATTTTCAGATCTATGAGTGAAAAATGACTAAGTGTTGCAGAAACAGGTTTTACAGATTGATGCTATAATTTTGGATCTGCCGCAGTTCAAAAAAGGGAGAAAATTCTGAAACCCTAAGTTGTGACAGTGGAACAGTTCATGGATTCCGATGGGATCTCTTGCAAAAGGGGAGGCCTTCAAGTATTAAAAATGAGTGCTAAGATCAGTACCGCGCGCGATAAGCACTAGGCCGTGCATAAAAAAACTACAAGACAGGGGAAGCAAAAAAGAATGGGGATGAACTACCGAAGAACTTGAGAACGCCTTAATGCAGATCTAGGGTAAGAGAAATGGGAGACTCACTGAAGCTGTTGAACAGCGGAGAGGCGCAGACGAACTCTGGTGCGCTCAGGTCTATTCTGTTTTTATATTCAAGATACATACAATTATTTATCATCATTATAATCGAGATAATAAATATTTATTTATTCCAGTAATGTGTTGAGTTATTTTGTTTTTGATTTTATTATGCTCTCATGGAATGGTAAAAAATTGGTTCATCCAATTTACAAGTTAAGTATTCTATGTTTGCACGTTCTTACATTTTCATGTGAAATCTTCATGCTAACTGTATGAAGTACTCATGCAGGATGGTTACAAGTCAACGAAGATTTTTTTACTATAATTGCTCAATTACTCTGTGAAGGAAGCTGAAGACAATATTCCTGATATGTTAGGAGATGCAATTGAAGTGGAATAATGAAAATACATTGCATCAAGTACATTTTTCGATTGTTACTGTAAATTTTTTCTATACATGTGAAATTGGAAGTGCATTATGCTGATGTATGCAATCAGAAAAAAAATTAAAAGGCATGTGGCAATGCACGGGCATTGTACTAGTTAAGAAAGGATAGGAATATGCTAGTTGCATCTGCATCATACTTAAATGATATCTAGGTAGGGCGGTCATTTGTAGGGTGATATCTTTTGCAAAAGCAAAATAAAATCATCTTGTAATGTACTCCCTCCGTCCCAAAATTCTTGTCTTAGATTTGTCCAGATACGGATGTATCAAGTTGATACATCCGTATCTGGACAAATCTAAGACAAGAATTTTGGGACGGAGTTGAGTATAAGGAGTACTAACCCAAACCAGGTTTCCCCCTACCTCCTGCTCAGAGGTAAGGGTAACCAGCAGCGGCAGAAGCACTTGCCCACCGACATATACCAACTTTCCACCATTCTTGTCAACACCGACTGTATCAAGTTGTAACCTTTCTGTTGTATCATATTTATTTCCTTCCCTTAGATATCACACATCTTGTTTACTGCTTGATAGTTGTCATCTCTTTTGCGTTGTGGCCAAAATGATCAAGGTCAGTGTCAGCTCGCCGGCTGCTATTCTCTCTAGTCTGACCGTCAGTGACGCTCCTGTTGTTCGCAACGCTACCGCTACGACCGCGGGAGGATGTTAGAGATATATTTGGGATACATGTATTTCGTAGACTAGGATTGGTAATCTGTCTCGTACCCTATCTCAAGTTGAGGCGTCTTGTCCTCCAAGTCTTGTACTCAATGTATACTCGCCCACGAGGCTCAGTATACATCCATCATATTCCGCAACAATCCCTCTCTCTCCCTTCTAACACTCAGGAACATAATTGTGGTTATTTGTTAGTATGTTGTAATTGTCACTTTAAGGTGATCAAAGAAGTAAAATAAAGGTTTGTGCACAGTATGAGTGGCATTTTGGAGGCATCTTAAGATCATAAGAAACACTAAACAACTATTTTTTATGGACAAATTGATACATAAGGCATACTAGTTCAAAGAAAATTGCTACCTTTGGTTCATTTCACCTTAGAAACATTTGTTGTAGTCAAATATAGGACTTAGCTTGACCATATTTCTTGGTAGATGTAAGCAGTGGGGAAGTGTTATATGGTAAAACTAGACCACGGAGGCGCGCTTTGCTGCGCCCGTCCATCTTTAGTAGTTAAAGATGGAAATATTTAAGAGATCTGGGGCTATAATAACATATAATAAATTTTGTATGGTCCAAGTTAACATGCATAGATATAACATTTAGGCATGATTTTCTTTCAAAATTTTGATATCATCATAAGCATGGGAAGTCGGATTCATACTAAGAGTTATAGCATGGCTAGTAAAATCATAACCAGAATTGCAACAGAATAATGAACCTTGATGTTGGTGATGTATATCATATATTTTGGTCATCAAACAAATCTTTATGACTTGAAAGGCCAACATTGCAAGATATATAAATTGTTAGGACATAATTGGTACAACAAATTACCATGGACGTCTTCAATGAAATGTGTAGAGAATCATAAAATCTTTTGTTCTCCTTTAAATGGGACGATGCTGGCATGTAGAACAAACATAAATAAAAAGTACAAATTGTCCGTTCTTCAGAAAGCAAATAAAAATAGCACATACAAAGGAGCTGGGAAACAAATGGAGAAAATTCACTGTCTGCTATACCCAAAAAAAGCTTAGCTCATTGTCGACTGCTCTTTCTTGTTCATAGGAGGCAGCTTTTTCTTCCACATTGTTTGCCTCTGCCTAAAACTTTGTATCAAAGTTCTCGCGACACCGGTGGCCCTACACAAAAAAGCACCAGTTTTACCAACAGTGCCGTCCTGCAATACATAACATCAATTAAGAAAATTTTCAAGTTCTATCACAAAGTCTGGTATTACGCATGGCTGGATATGGTTTAGAGAGTCCAAATCATATGGGTTTTCATCAAATAACGAAACATGCGAAGCATAGGGTTTGGATGCGTCCTGGTCACTTTTTTTTCAACAAATTAGACATGATGTAGGTCCAAATCAAGGATAAGACAGGAGGTTTGACCAGCAGTATTCGATGGTCACTAATCCAAGCACTGTGATAACTCTAGGTTGTAGGACAGTGGCAATATGATCGTGCTCACTTGGATCAGCAGAGCAGCAATGTCGCCCTCATCTACCCCTTTCCCGTATCAAATCTTGCCACACTGCATGCCCTGCATGGGAAGATCAGAAGGCATCCTGCAGCAGCTGGGTGCAGGCCCGTGCACCGTCGGTGGCCGTGGGATCTCTCAATGGTAGGGTTCGGGGACAGGGTGTGGACGTATGAGACAGAACAAATTATGTTCATCAGACTGGGTGAATCTTTGGAGAGAGAGAGGGAGAGAAATTAGGGGAAAAGAGGGGACCTGAATCACAGAATTAGTGAGAGGTGAAAGTCATAGAACACGGCACGCAACTCTGGGACAAACATGTCGATTGTGGGATGCGCGTCGACCGCCCCATGGTGCAGGCGAGGTAGTGGTGGAGGCGGGTTGCTGCTCTTGGCTGCGTTGAGGCGAAGGAGGCGAGGCGTCCTCTCGTCATCCTGCGCTGGACGGATGAATCATACTGTGTCGCTAGAACGGGCTGCTAAGTAAAGAAGAAGGCCCCGTTCGGCAGCCCTCCGCTCCGCGGCTCTGCTCCTGGAGCGGCCGGAGCGGAGCGGCCCGCAGTGCATTTTGGTGGAGTGGTAAAACTGGCGCTCCGTCCGCTCCCGTATTATACGGAGCTGAAGAGCTGCCGAACGAGGCCGACAAATGGGTTGTCCAAACCACAGGACACCTGGACCGCTTAGCGGAGCAGCAGTCCGTCTACGTGGGGACGAGTGGATTCGCGATGACCCAGCGAGGCTGTGAGAGATCCGAGACGTAGAAAAACATGATCCGACGGTACATAGCGCCAAATCGCTATGGAGGGTCCTGGGTAGCTCAGCTTTACTGTTTAGTAATTTCACTTCCTGCAAACACAAAGCTACCACTTCTTTTGTGGCTCTTAAGTTGTTTTATGATTGACGTCTTTATGTTTCCATGTCTTGTCTAACCAGGTATTCCAACTTGTGTAATGCGAATAAAAGTGAGAAACACCATAAAGCAAGTGTTTGCTGCTATATATCTTAAATTCCATTGAATTCGGTATTAATATCTATGGGACTATGGCTTAGAAGTAGTCCTCAAGGATGATTCTCCCATCTTCATGTATTGCCTGTTGTTTCTTTAATCCTAGTAGTTGCTTCTTCTTGTGCTTTTTTTGTAAAAAGATTACCAAGTATTGCCTAATGGTATGACATGGATTGTTTTGCCTGCAAGCTCCTGCATATCTATGATCTGAGTATGCATATATTGGGCAGATACTCAGGAACAAGGTGAAGAGCCCGTAGGTAGCCCTCACGATGAGTAAACTGCCGGTGACGTGAATGTTGGAGATCAAGCCGATGTATCAAGGAACGGAGATGGTGCTGATTGAGGCTGTGCCGCGACTGGACAGTCGACGAAATGTTGATTAGAAATAGGGTACTTAGAGCATCTCCACTAGGGCCCCCAGGATGCCCCCCAAGCCCTTTTTTTTAGCACCGGCACTAAAAAAACCTACCAGTCAGGCCCCCAACACCTCGATTTGCGCCAGTTTTGGCAATATTTCCCGCCGGCACGCCCACCCCACACTCAGCCCCATGGGAGGCAGCTGAGGACGCCGGCAATTGCTTTTTGCATGCGCAGCCCCACTTGGCACCCTCTCTCTCTCCCCTCTCTCTCCTCTCTCCTCAACTTTCTCTCTTTTCTCCACCCACACCTACCCCGACGCCTCCCTCGTCTAGCGTCGCCGGCCCCGCCCCGCATCTCCCCGACGCAGTGAGCAGGGGGGCGGAGTTAGCAGCGGAGCAGGGCGCCTGCCTCCCTCCACGCTCGCCGCCTCCCGTCACTGCTCGCCGGCCTCCACGGAGCTTCACCGTCCTCTCCTGCGAGTGGCCCTGCTCCGCTTCCGCGCCGACCTGCGCCATGGCCTCCACCGACTGCCTCAACATGCCGACGGCGTCCCCGAGCATGCTCACGCAGGTGTCCGGCCGCCGCCATACCCCTCATGGCCGCCGTCGCGTTCCTCGCGCCCGCGAGCGTCACGTTCAGCGCAGCGCACGCCATCCGCGTCGGGCTGTCCCCCACCGCGGCCGCGTACGGCGAGAGCGTCACGTCGCACAGCGCCGGGTACTCCGTCCCCGCGCACCACGCCTTGACGAAGCTCGCGTTGCCGCCGCCCACGCCGGCAGCGACCGACGGCGCCACGACGGCGTGGCCGCACCAACACGAGAGGAGCAGCCACAGGCAGCCAATGGTATGCGCCATGTCTCCGGAACGAGCGTACGTACGTGAAAAAATGCGGCAAAGTCCGGCTGCCTGAGCACGTCGGCCCGGAGCTGCAGCAGGGCCTCGACGGCGTCGTCGAGCTCCTTGATGTACTTGCCGAAGAAGAGCACGACGAGCGCGCCGCTGAGGGCGAGCGTGGCGAGCACGGCCGTGAGCTGCATCTCCATCTCCAGCACGTGGCGAGGCGGCGAGCAGCGCGTCTCCAGCCAGTGCATCTCGACGGACCCGGCGTGGTGGAGCCGCATCTCCTTCCCCGTCGACGCTCGCGCTCCTTGCTGGCTGGAGGTCGTCGACGCCGCCGCGGTTAAGGTGCTCGACGAAATGCCACTCCGTCTGTGGCAGTCCAACACTGCTCGTGGGGAGGCAGCGACAGCGAGTGGAAAATTTTGGCCCCCGAGGCCAAAGTTCTCGCCGGCAGCCCCCCAGGAGGTGAAAAAAATGCCTCCTGGGGGCCAAACGGCTGGAGATGCTATTATGGCTCAGTGTGTCTGTAATATGGCCATCTAAAATTAACATGGAGTTTATCTTGTGTAGCTTGAACCAACAATGATATGTGCGCCTGTCAGATAAAGTAGAGAGAGCAGCAACGATGCTTAGTTTCTGAACAATCAGTAGATTAATTATGACTGTAAGAAGTTAGAGTGATTGTGATCTTGCTGTATGCCTGCCTCATGTGGCATGAATGGAATTAGCTAGTCAGGTACTAAGAAATTATGGAGATGTACTGATCATGAACATTTAGCAGTGAGAAAAGGAAGTGAATTTGGTTGTGCTACTTCTTTGTGGCGCAGTCAAGAGGATCTGATTGTTTTATTTTCTTACACAACGAAATTACCCTTGGTTCTGTTTGTGCTGTGTCAATCTGTTTTTACTGCATGTATTTAAGCCGAGCTCGTTGAGACTTGAGACTAGTGTGTTTATGTGTGTGTGTGTGTGTGTGTGGGGGGGGGGGGGGGGGTGCTTTCTCTGTAAAGGAAGCGTGCATCTTGCTGGCAGTGAAAGATGGGCTTAATCACCGTGCTTATTTTTAATCTACTTCATCTGTCAACTAACATCCATCTGGGTTGAAAAGCTATGCTATTAAATTAACCAGTGGCAATATGATGTAGAGTATTGACTAATGGTTGCCATCGTTGCTATTGCGGATGAAATCGTGTGGTATTTATACTCTGCCTCCAGTACAGTACAGCAGGGTTTTGAATTTCGGCCGAAAAAAACGGATTTCGGCCGAATTTCGGCCATCTCGGCCTAGGGCGAAATCTATCTTCTGCCGAAATTGGTCAAATTTGAGAAATTTTGGTCAAATTTTAATCAAATTTCAGTCAAAATTTGGTCAAATTTCGGCCGAAATTTTTAAAAACGACCGAAATTCGGCCATCTCGGCCTAGGGCGAGAAAAATCACAAACCGAAAATCAAAACGCTGCAGTACAGTGCAAGCCCAATAAATGGAATCATTCTTTGATATTTGCAGCCAGGAGATATGATTTTGACAAGTTAAGGAAATAGACAACTCACTTTATGTCGAAATAAACGACACTTGTGGTAGAAATAAATGGCCACACCAGCTGTAATTAATGTGAAGTTTGGTGAATGAATTATGTCCAGGAAACACAGTATGCTGATTCAATGGCCTTCTATAAATACCAGTTTCATGTGCAGCACAGTCATATGCAGTTGCTAGAGAAAGAATGACCATTTGTGACAGGAGAGCAAAAAAGAAAAAGACAATGGGTGCCACCGGCGGTCAGGGATGGTGCAACCTCATAGGAATGAGATGCACTGGGAATTTGATTCGGAGACGAGTAGAGGTTCCTTGTCCAGGGATATGTTATAAAGCTATAGAGAGCGTGTACACCGGCTCCATCCATTTGATCTGGTGGAATTTGATCTAGAGAGTGTTGGCCATGAGATATGTTTTCCGTGGAGGTGTGTGAGTTCAACCAAGAATATCCCAGTCCGGTTGTGACTTGCTCGCACTTTGCTGCCGTTGTACGCTTCCCACTGGTTGTTTATGTCCTATTGATTGTCTTAGGCATGTGTGCATTTGTTACTGTGATGAGTAGGTCTTCCTGGCGCTTTTCCTACCGAGGCTAAGACAGAATAATCATAAGTACATCAGGTTGTTGCTCTAACACACAAGAAAATATATAATGCAGGGAATATTTACATGGTTAAACATATGAAATTTATATTATTGTGACATCAATCGACTCACTGTCATGTAAGGGCTACTTCTTTGAGTTATTTGGAAACAGAGCCTCTGAATATTCAAAATGTTGCAAGAAGTGCCTCCTCCTCTTCCTAAATCAGAGTCACGGAGGGCCCACACCTCCAAATCAAACTGGGTTATGAACTAAGCTAGTTTCAAGGGCAAGACGGGCAGTAGACGAGCGCCATACATGCGTGATGCCTCTGCACTAGTAAGAGAATAAACGATGTTTAGTTTGTCGACAATCAGCACGGGACAAGTCAAAGAGGCTGTGATCTTGCCGTGTGCGGCACTGCCACCCATCAATCGACCTACTACTGTTTCCGTTCAGAATATGGGTCCCTATATTATCCTAACTACTGGAATCGAGTTATACGCCGAGTGCTACGGACACTCGGTAAAGGGGTAAAACTCGCCGGCAAAGCCTTTGCCGAGTGCAGCACTCAGCAAAAGCTGTTGGAATAATCCAAACATATGATAGTTAAGATTAGGTAAGTTTGATTAGAATGTTTGTCTAGTTGGACTTTGCATGATACGCTTCGAGTAGCAGTACCAATTATTTGAGTCTATACGTATAGAAGTTGGAGATGGAGTCGTGTTAGGCTTGTGATCAGCGTGGCCGTGTAATTAGATTATGAAAATCAATTAGTTGAGTCCGGCTAGGACTTGTGCCTGGCTATCTAGTTGTGTTGGTAGAAGTTGTACGTGAAGGACACGGTTCAGTAGGTTACCTGTGTCCGTGACGTACTGGTTTAGGCTGTTTGGAGTCGGCTTGGTAGCCAGATCGTTGCATATATATATGCATCAATGTGTGAGTTTTGTAACACAGAGAGAAAAGGAGAAAATCAATAAAGAGGAGAATAAGGGCACGACAAGGGCCCTTGGCTAAAAGTTTCTGTGCACGTGTGTTCGCGTTGTTATTATGTGATTAATCCTGAAGGCGAATTTCCAACAATTGGTATCTAGAGCAAGGTCGCGGTGAAGCTGTGCTTGCCCCGGGGTGGCGACCCGACTAGCGCCTCGGGGCGGGCGATACTGTCGTTGGGTGGTGCAACGACGAAGAAGAGCCGGCGATATAGTCGTTGGGTGGTGCAACGACGTGGATGGCCGGGCAGTCGTCGTTCGGCGTAGCGGCGACGAGAAGGCGGTGAAGGTGCTGTCGCAAGCGAGGCGCCGCGTGATTGTCGTTCGGCGGAGCGACAACGAGAAGTGGCGGGGACACTGTCGTAAGCGAGGCGACAGGTGATGGTCGTTCTGCGGAACAACCAGGAGGAGGGCGACAGGGCTATCGTCAGCAAGGCGTTGGTGGTCGTTGATGGTTATGGAGGTGCCGAAGTTGCGACACCGAGGAAATCATTGATATCATCGTTGGGGGGAGCAAGGAAGAGGCGACAAATTTGCGAGTTGTCGTCAAAGTGTGCACATGAGTTCTTGTAAGGTGCGTCCAAGAGCTCAGGTGTGTGAGTTTTCTGCTGCAGTTGAGATGCGTCACTGGCAGAGGAGAATTGCGAGTGAGAGCGGGAAAAAAAAGGAATTTGTGCCTTGCGTTTCTGTTCGTGGTCGTGGAGTTCCGGCGAGTTCATATACGGTGGAGATGAGTTGCACGTATATGGCGAGTTGTGTTGCCGCTGGACAGGAGGTGTTATTTGATAAGATGTGGCATCAGCGACAATGAGAAGATTGAAGATGTGGCGGGTGAATAGGAGTGTCTCCCCGTGTGCAAGAAACCGATGCGAAGATGGATCAACCTGAAGATGGATGCGGACCAGTTAAGTTGAGTTCCTGCATGAGGCTATGCGTTTAGTCTGCATGTAGCACGCTAAGATGAGACAGCGTGGCTGGCAGTCCGGGTAATCGTTGGTTCCAATCTACAAATCGGCATGAAAAGAAAAGACGACAATGAAGTAGTGGCCATCATTGCAAGAAGGGAGAACTTATGGTGCGGTAAGTTCCGTCACCGGAAGCAACCAGCGTGACAAGATGAACAAGTTGTCGTCTGCGTGTCTCGTCGAGTAAAGAGTCGAAAGTTTGGATTAAGGGGTGAATGTTGAAATAATCCAAACATATGATAGTTAAGATTAGGTAAGTTTGATTAGAATGTTTGTCTAGTTGGACTTTGCATGATACGCTTCGAGTAGCAGTACCAATTATTTGAGTCTATACGAATAGAAGTTGGAGTTGGAGTCGTGTTAGCCTTGTGATCAGCGTGGCCGTGTAATTAGATTATGAAAATCACTAAGTTGAGTCCGGCTAGGACTTGTGCCTGGCTATCTAGTTGTGTTGGTAGAAGCTGTACGTGAAGGACACAGTTCAGTAGGTTACCTGTGTCCGTGACGTACTGGTTTAGGCTGTTTGGAGTCGGCTTGGTAGCCAGATCGTTGCATATATATATGCATCAATGTGTGAGTTTTGTAACACAGAGAGAAAAGAAGAAAATCAATAAAGAGGAGAATAAGGGCACGACAAGGGCCCTTGGCTCAAAGTTTCTGTGCGCGTGTGTTCGCGTTGTTATTATGTGATCGATCCTGAAGGCGAATTTCCAACAAAAGCCACCTGGCTTGCACCTCTCAGGCAAACCGGAATTTGCCGGCAGCCAGGACACGGGCAATCGGCGAAGTGTTTGCCGAGGGCCATCTTTGCCGAGAGCCACTCTCGGCAAAGAGATCCAATTGGAGAGCGCCACGTGTCAGGTCCTAACATGTGGGCCCATAGTATCATGCCGAGGGACATCTTTACCGAGAGCCACTCTTGGCAAAGAGAGCCAATAGGAAAGGGCAACGTGTCAGGTCCTGACATGTGGGCCCACAGTATCATGCCGAGGGTCATCTTTACCGAGAGCCACTCTTGGCAAAGAGAGCCAATAGGAAAGGGCCACGTGGCAGCTCCTCACATGTGGGTCCACAGTAACATGCCAAGGGCCATCTTTGTCGAGCGCCACTCTCGGCAAAGAGATCCAATAGGAGAGCGCCACATTGCAGCTCCTGACATGTGTATCCACAGTAACATGTCGAAGGCTATCTTTGCCGAGTGCCACTCTCAGCAAAGAGAGCCAGTAGGAGAGCGCCATGTGGTAGCTCCGGACATATGAGTCCACAGTAACATGCCGAGGGCTATCTTTGCCGAGAGTGGCTCTCGGCAAACCTTGTACCTTTTCCGAGAGGCCTCTCGGTAAAGTTATCAGAGGCGCTATAGGTTGTGATCCCTTTCCGAGAGGCCTCTCGTTAAAGGTGTCAGGTTCTACTGGTTGGCACCCTTTACCGAGAGTCCACTCGGTAAAGGTTCCAGTTTCACAGTCTTCGCCGAGAGTCCCTCTCGGTATTGTTGTGCCCAACAACTTTTTGTGTGTTTCTGTTTCTTTCCTGCAGCAAAACATGTACAACAGCAGCAGTTCATCACACATAGAACATGTCACATATAGGTATCATTGAATAAAAAAAGCATTGATTCTCAAGAATGTCCCACATAAAAGCAATAGTGCATAAAAGGTGCAATAGTTGTCAAGCACACTCGACTACCACAAGTTTACAAGTCTCAAGATCACACAACATGCAATAGTTCTCAAGCACATACAAGGAACAGTTTCAAACACAACATAACATCAAGTTCACATGGTTTTGAAGATCGGAGTGGTAACATCAACATCAGAAGACGTCATTCTGTTTGCTTCCCCAACTCCAACAACTTGAGGTGGAACTACCGGAACATTGTTCGACCCTTGTGATGGATTGAGTTGTGATGGATTGTTCGACCCTTATGGTAATGCTAAAAATGGTGATAGAAATAGTTTGAACAAAACTCACAATGTTCCACTCTGGCGTCGGTGGCATCTCGGGCACTGGTTTGCCTTGCATTGAATAAAGATTGTAAAGAATTCACTAGATAATCTTGTGCCTTTAGCTTAGCCCGGTCTTCATCTTGTTCTTTCTGTGTGTCAAGCAGTCGAGTCTACAATATGGCAATGCAAATGTCATTCGTGTTGAAATGCTAACAGGCAGGATCATGAAAGATCAATGAAAAAGCGCTGACCTGAAAATCCTCAATAATAGTCGTGGTATGTGGTACGTGACGCTTTATGGTAGGAGTAGAGCCAGTACTCATAGGACAGAGCGTGTTGACTCCGGAAGGGAGGAGGTTATGACACAATTGAGGTGAACCGCCATCAGGCCATTCGGTCTACCGCCTGCCACGGCAATGGCCATAAGAGGGTCAAACAACAGCACGTGAAGATCAACCTCTTGCCCATATGTCTCCTTCAACTTTTTGGTATAGTTATCCCCATCCGACCGGGCCTTAGAGATGACCCAGTCCCTCTCCGGGTGGAGAGGGTCCTTGTCCTTGTCGTATTTCGTATGTTCGGTGTTCCAACCCTCGAAGTAAGAGATATCCTTGCTAGTTGTAAGTGCATCTAGTGCCCCTTAGTGATTTTGGTGTATTAAAGACTTATAGGTTAAGGGACTAATGCGTTTGTGAGTGTACACAGGTCTATAAGTCTATGAGGAGTTTGATATTTATAGAGAAAGTCGACCCCTAAAAATGAAGTTCTTCAACTGAAGACTTCGATATTCTGAAGACTTTCTGAAGACTTTGAAAGTGAAGAAATTGGTGTGACCTTGAAGACTTGGTATTCACTTGTGGAACATGAAGCGTGAAGACTTTTGTTTTCGTAGTTTCATTTTCTCTTTCTTGAGTCATAGGAAACACCGTACTGTTAAAGGGGGTCGAGGAAATACTAAGGAAAAATTTCCATGTGATGCTCAACTCAAAATCCTACACCTACCAATCTCTTGGAGTGAAGCCTTTGGAAATCTCATACAGTTCAGTCACTTTCTTCAGTGACAGAGACGAAGTTATTCTGGTCGCTGATGAATTTGTTCTGACTGAGGAGTTAGGAATTCGCCAGTGCGAATTACCTACACAGTGAGGAACATGATAGCCCTGAGGAATTTGAGAGTCAAATTTCCGACCGTTGCTTTGCTGCGCGCCAGCTGTCCCAAAATATCTTATCCACCTAACGGTCATATCATTGAAGGGCATTTATGTCTTATCATGTCGGGCTCCTCCCTAGGCTATAAATAGCCGCCCCCTACAACCACTAGCTGGTTGGCTGCTCCGACAGAACTTGACACTTGTCATTTGAGAGCAACCCATCCTCCGAGGACTTTGAGCGAAAATCATCGAGTGAGGAAAACCCAAAACCAAACCCCTACAAACCCAAAGTGTTTGAGCATCACTGAAGAAATTGATCCTGCGTGGATCCGACGCTTGTTACCTTTGAAGACTGTGCTTCTTCCAGACGGTTAGGCGTCATGGTCTAGAGCATCCAAGAGGAATTGTGGATCGCCGAGTGACCAAGTCTGTGAAGGTTTGGAAGTCGCCTGAAGACTTACCACGAGTGATTGGACGAGGTCTGTGTGACCTTAGTTCAAGGAGAATACGGTGAGGACTGGGTGTCCTGAGCTGCGTGCTCAGCAACTGGGTGTCCGGGACTGTGTGTCCTTGAGTTTAAATACTCAGCCGCTACAACCAGACGTACAACTGAGACAGCAGTTGGAACTGGTCTACCAAATCATTGTCTTCACCAACCTAACTGGTTCTATTTCCTCAACCCTTTCATTTTCTCATTACTGTGTTGAGTGTTTGTTTATATCTGTGTTTGAAGACTTTCTCAATTTCCTCAGTTCAATTTCTTCAGTCTGTTTGTCTTCATCTTGTGTTATCCTGTGATTACGCTTTCTGTACTTTGTGCTAGTCTTCATTTCATCATGATGACCATGCTTGTATTCTGTTATGCTTACTTCTGTGTACTTATTCCGCTGCTAATAGTTCTTCGCTAAGGAATTTCCTCACCGGCAAATTCCTTAGTGAAGAATTCATAAAAATCGCCTATTCACCCCCCCTCTAGTCGATATAACGCACTTTCAATTGGTATCAGAGCAAGGTACTCCCTTGTTCTGTGTGATTTTGGTTTAACCGCCTGGAGTTTTAGTTATGTCGACCGCAGGTATGATCAAGGTCTCGGCTGGGTGTCCTACCTTTGATGGGACGGACTACCCCTACTGGAAAAACAAGATGCGAATGCATCTCGAGGCAATTGACAACGATCTCTAGTATGTTGTGGAAAATGGTGTTCCCTCTGTCTCACCCTCACTGAACGCTACCGATGTGAAGAGATTCAAGCAACTCGATTCTCAAGCGAAGAATATCATATGTGGCCATCTGAGTAAAGGACAATATGGAAGAGTAAGTGCTTTGGAAACTGCTAAGCTTATCTGGGATAGGCTGTCCAAAGTGAACGAATGAGTCTCAACTCAGCGTGACTCTCGAGTTGATGTTCTTCGGAATCTCTTCAACCGCTTCAAAGGACTCGAAAATGAAAATGTCCAACAAACCTTTGATCGCCTCACTGACTTCTCAAATGAGCTTCAAGCCCTCGGTGCCACTGACATCACTGACCATGAGGTGGTGAAGAAACTGTTGAGATCGCTTGATTCCTCATTTGATACTCTGGGTATGATGATACAAGAACAGGCTGACTACAAGTCTCTTGATCCTGCTGATATCCTCGAAAGGCTAAATACTCACGAGTTCCAGCTTGCTGAAAAGAGAGATCTCTATGGTTCGAGCTATGGCAAACCACGTGCCCTGAAGGCCAAGGTTGTGTCTGAGTCTGAATGTGAGGATTCTGGTAGTAGCCTCGGTGATCCTGAAGAATTGAGCCAGGAGCTAGCACTGCTCGTGAAGAAATTCTAGAAGTTCTCAAGACGTGGTCGCTTTGGAAAATCCTCAAGAAGCAGTGATTCCTCATCAAGTGACTATAAGAGAAGGTTGTGCCACAAATGCAAGAAACCTGGTCACTATATTCAAGATTGTCCTCAGTGGGAAAAGGAATTGAAGAAGAAGAAATACAAGGATTACAGTTCTGATGATGCGAAGAAGAAGAAGAAATCGTCAAAATCTTCGTCATCAAAATCCTCGAAGTCTTCATCTCACAAGAAGAGCAGCTCCAAGAAGGCTCGGGCATTCATTGGCAAGGAAATGGACTCTGAAGCTGAATCTGAGGAACATGAGGAAGAGGAGGCGTCTGAAGAATCTGAATCTGGTGTGGCGAGTCTGGCCTTCGCTACTGCTTTCATTAGCAAGTCCATCTTCAACACTGAAGAAACTGACCCCACCGACAAGCCTGCTGAAGATAATGATGACTACGCTCCCACCTATTGCTTCATGGAAAAAGGTGCAAAGGTACTCAAATACACCTCCTCTGAATCTAGTGAAAATGAGTTTGATGAGGATCTCAAGCCCAGCTACTCTAAACTTGCTAAGATTGTTGTAAAACAACGAAGGGCTCTTGAAAAGGTTCAAAACATGCTAGACAAAAGTGATGATATGTTGGGTGAAGAAATGGATCGCACTAAAGCCCTGACTGAAAATCTTCAGAGATTTCAGTCTAGGTTTGATAACCTTCAAAGTCATCATAACACTCTCTTATCTGATCATGAGAAACTTTCTTATGAATTTCTTCAAAGAAAGCAAGATCTTGAGAAGCTAAGAGTGAGTTATGAAGATCTTCAGAAGGAGCGCGATTCATTACTAGCTCAACACATCAGCGCTTCTCAGGAAGAATTTGTTCCTCCATGCTTAAAGTGCATTGAACGTGAATGTGATAATTCTTCACCTAAATGTTCAAATGCTTCAACTGTTACAAATTCTTCATCTGCATCTGCTATCACTAATTCCTCATCTGAGGACATTCCTAGTATCACTGACGATGCAGGGCTGAAGGAATTGTACATGACAGGCATGTACAAAAGCCTCAAAGGGCATCAGACTCTTTGTGATGTGCTTAAAAAGCAGATCCTCAACAGAAACCCTAGGAAAGAGGGTATCGCCGTTGAGAGGAAACTTAATGTTGATGGAACATATTCGAAGCCTGAGCAGTACCCCAAAACCTCATGGGTTGCTGCAAAGGGACCTCCAGTTCATCCATCTAACTTATCTGGCTTGACATGTGAATCTCCTCATCCTTATGATGAGTCATTTGACTCCAACTATAAACTGTTCAAAAATCAGAATGGTGAAGTATTTGCTAGATATGTTGGCACTAACTGCAGGAACGGTTCTCCTATGAAGAAAATCTGGGTTCCCAAGAAGTGCCTTGAAAGTCTTCAGGTGAATGTCCTCATGACACCACTAGTGAAGAACAGGAACCCCAGATCAAATTCTTCATATGTATCAAATTCCTCAAATGGATCAAAGTCCTCATATGATTATCATCGTGCTAACAACTCTGTTTCGCAGGGTAGAGCTAAGGGCTATGAATATGTGCATTATTCTTCAAACCATGATGTTCATAAGTCCTCGAAGAATTTCTCTGCTTATCCATATGCTTACCCTAACCCCTCTTATGTGAAACGAAATGGTTTGGCTTCTATGCCACCATTCTCGTATGGTGCTCGCAGAGTGATGAACTCTTTGCCACCCCTTCAGATGTGGGTGGTGAAGAAAAAGAACTAATCTCTTCTGCAGGGTCAGGTCTCCAGACGTGCCTTAACGTCTGAAGAATTTGCTGGGGACCTGACAAAATTGCCTGAAAGGACGCAGGCGAATCATGATGAAATAAACTTTCATTTCACACGCCCTCCTACTGCTATATCTGTTTACTGCTTGATGAAATTCATCTGATGAACTTGATAGCATATTCTTCACTGATGAAGCATATGAGATTCTAAGTTACACTAATTCATCTGCAGGATGATCAACCCAAAGCCACTGAATGGGTCCTCGATAGTGGATGTACAAATCACATGACTGGTGACAAGAATCTTTTGATGGATGCTCCCTTATCACCGTCACATCTGAAGCATATCATCTTTGCTGACAAAGGCAAAAGTCAGGTATTGGGTCTTGGTAAGGTTGCGATCTCTAAGGATAAACACATGGACAAAGTCATGCTTGTGGAATCCTTAGGATACAACCTCATGTCAGTCTCAATGCTTTGTGATCTTGATATGGTTGTTGTCTTTGGCAAGTATCGCTGTGTTGTGATTATGGAAGCTGACAATTCCAAAGTCTTCGAAGGCTTTAGGAGAGGAGATTTGTATATTGTTGATTTCTCTACAGGACCACAACCAGCCGTGTGTCTACTTGCAAAAGCTTCAGAAGGCTGGCTATGGCATCGAAGACTTGGTCATGCAGGCATGAGGAATTTGCACACGCTTGCAAAGAAGAAGCATGTCATTGGCATTGAGAATGTCAAATTCCTCAAGGATCACTTATGCGGAGCCTGTGAAGCTGGAAAAATGACCAAGGCCAAGCATCCGGCGAAGACTATCATGACCACTACTCGTCCATTCGAATTGCTTCACATGGACCTCTTCGGACCTAATCATTACTCAGCAGTCACTAATGATGCATCTCTATATGGTTTTGTCGTTGTTGATGATTACTCTCGATATACATGGGTACACATTGTTACTTACAAACATGAAGTGCAGGAAGTCTTCAAACGTTTTTCCTCGAGGGCTTCAACCAACTGTGGTGTGAAGATCAAGCACATGAGAAGTGACAATGGAACTGAGTTCAAGAATTCCGGTCTTGATGACTATCTTGATGAACTTGGTATTACTCATGAGTTATCTGCTCCCTATACTCCTCAGCAAAATGGCGTCGTGGAGCGCAAGAACAGAACTCTTGTTGAGATGGCTCGCACTATGCTTGATGAATACAAAACGCCTCATCGTTTTTGGATTGATGCAATTGATACTGCGTGCCACATCATCAACAGAGTATATCTTCACAAATTCTTCAAGAAGACGGCCTATGAACTCCTCACTGACAAGAAACCCAATGTGAGTTATTTCAAAGTCTTCGGTGCTAAATGTTGGATTAGAGATCCTCACCACAATTCTAAATTTGCACCGAAAGCACATGAAGGTTTTATGCTTGGTTACGGAAAGGACTCGCACACCTACAGAGTCTTCAACATTGTTCTTCACAAGATTGTTGACACTGTAGATGTGCGGTTCGATGAAACTAATGGCTCGCAAAGACAGCACCTACCTTCTGTGTTAGATGAACCAACACCCGAGGATTCTATCAAGTTCAAGGCAACTGAGGATGTCATTCCTACTGAAGAATCTGCTGAAGAATTCATTCCAGTTCATGAAGAACATCGAGCTGATGCACCTGAAGAAAATGCTGAGGAAAATGGTGCTGAAGAAAATGCTGATCAAACTCCTCAGCAAAAACCAGCTCATCCTCGCGTTGCAAAAGAAGTGCAAGTGGAGAAGATCATCGATGACATTAGAGGACCAGGTCCTCTCACACGATCAAAAGCTTCACATTTATCTAACTGTTGTGGGCACTATGCTTTTATCTCTATCACAGAGCCCACTAAGGTAGATGAAGCATTTTTGGAGCCAGAGTGGATTCAGGCTATGCAAGAAGAATTACATCAGTTCGAGCTCAACAATGTCTGGGAACTGGTCAAACGTCCAGATCCTCGCAAGCATAATATCATTCGCACAAAGTGGATCTACCGCAACAAGCAAGATGAAAATGGCCTTGTGGTGAGGAATAAGGCACGACTGGTAGCTCAAGGCTACACACAGGTTGAAGGAATTGATTTCGATGAAACTTTTGCACCTATTGCTAGACTTGAGGCTATTCGCATATTACTTGCTTATGCTAACCATCATGATATCATCTTATATCAAATGGATGTGAAAAGTGCATTCCTCAATGGTAAGCTTGATGAAGAAGTATATGTTGCTCAACCCCCAAGTTTTTAAGATCCAAAGAATCCTGACAAAGTCTTCAGACTTAATAAGGCCCTCTATGGCCTCAAGCAAGCCCCTCAGGCGTGGTATGATACATTGAAGGAATTCTTCGTGAAGAATGGCTTCACACCCGGTTCACTCGACCCTACTCTCTTTACTAAATCTTATGATGGTGAACTGTTTGTGTGCCAAATATATGTTGATGATATTATCTTTGGCTGTACTGACCAACGTTATAGTGATGAATTTGCCTATATGATGAGTGAAGAATATCAAATGTCTATGATGGGAGAGTTGAAATTCTTCTTAGGTCTTGAAATTCGTCAACAGCGCAATGGCATATTCATATCTCAGGAGAAATACCTCAAAGATGTACTGAGGAAATTCGGCATGCAAGATTGCAAAGGCGTCAAAATTCCTATGCCCACAAATGGCCATCTATGCACTGATGAAAATGGTATTGACTTCGATCACAAGCGTTCCTCGAAGAAAAACTGCATACTTCTTCAGAGAATTCGATTGTTCAAATTCCTCAACTGAATAATATGGCAGACGGTAAGAAGCCGCAGAAAGGAGGAAAGAAACCTGAGGTTATGACTACGTTTGAAATCCCTGAGGAAATTTATGTTGGCTATTGCACACCTGATGAAGCAAAATTTGGCAAAGAAAACAAAAATCAGCGCAAGGTGCGCATTCAGAAGATTGAACGGAGATGGGCAAGGGAATGGAGGGAATACAGATATGTGACTCCAAAGTACATGAGGAAATTCGCCCTCAATCCTCCATGCCCAAGAGCTCCATTGGCACCTGGCCAAGTAGCTGACCCCACAAGCATTAAACATGGTGAGGACTTTCCTAAGCGCCAAGCTAAATTGGCAAGACAAGCCAAGGAGGCAGTGAAGAAATTCAATGAGGATTCTGCCACTGCTACTGCTACTGAGGCCTCGGTTAAACCGAGGAAATCCATGCCAAAGAAGCCTGCTCGTAAGCCAAGTGCTTCACCAACAGCGCTCTCACGGCCAAGTTCCTCAGCAATGCCCTCACGGCAAATTCCTCACACTGCTACTGCTCCACCAAAGTCCTCAACAGCTCCTTCAAAGTCCTCAGCTCCTGTGCATCTGGCTACATGTCAAAGAACTGCTGGTTTCATGATTGCATCTGGTGTTTTAGCAAGTTCCTCAGCTGCACCAATTTCCTCATCAGGCCCCACACTGTTGAAGACCAATGGAACAGCTGGACGAGGTCCTCGGCCAAGTCCAAAGAAGAAACAGGTCGCATTCCATGTGCCTTCTGATGATTAACTTGGAGAAATCATCAGAGACAGACAGGTGAAGGCCGCTAGAGCCAAAGGCACATCTGTGCCACTGCTTTTGGATCCGAGAAAAATCCTCGATTATATTGATCTCTGGCACAAGGATCCAACCACCCCTATGCCTGACTTTCATCTGACTCCTGGACAAAGTCATATGCTGACCCATTTCATCACTGAAGAGAAATGGAAGTTTGAAAAGGCAAGAGAGATCAAGAAAGCTCAATACAGAAAGGAGAAGTTCCTGAAGAAAAACGTTGTCAGAATGACATCTGAGGAACTTCTCAAGGTCCAGACTAAAATTTAAGACCTCAGCAAAAACTTCGATGCTTATTATGCTGATTGGCAAGGAGCCAAGGTCAGATTCGTCAACCTGACAAAGAAGTTCACCAATGTTGCTGCCCCAACGCAACATGAAATTCCTCAGGCTGCAGCCTCAGCTCAGCCGACTGAAGAACATGCCAGCACCGCTGATGAAGTTCAGACTGCTGAAGAAAATGCCAGTTCCAGGGCTGATGATCTCATTCCAGCCGCTGAAGAAATTGCCAGGGCATCCACTAGTGGTGCGCCTGAAGAAACTGAACAAGACAGGGCAACTGCATCAGTTGCGCCTGAGGAAAATCAACCAGCTTCCTCAGCTCCCCCTGCGCCTACACCAACTCCAATTCTTCCATCTGCCTCTGATGTGAAGAAGACCAAGGCTGCAGAATGAGATGCTGTGAAGAAACGGAAAGCATCAGCTGCGTCAAATTCTTCGGCTATGAAGAAAATGAAGCCAATGACCAGCTCCTTTGAAAATCCAATTGATGATGTTCCAATTTCCTCAATTCCATCAAAGGACCTTGTTCCTTTTGGAGAAGACTATGAGATCCCAAGCGGATCTGATGAAGAAAATCATTCTGCCGCTTCGTCAGAGCAGCTTGATGAAGAAATTGAAGTGGACGCAATCCCTTCAACGCTAGTCATTTCCTCACCTATGCCTCAGTTCACAGCTGAAGAGGCTGGTGTTGAGGAAATTAAAGATGAAGATGTGGATATTGGAAGCACAACGCCAGTGATGAACGATGACTTTTGGGAAAGTGAACGTCCCAATACTCCTCTCTTCACCCCGACCCAACAGATTCCTCAGTCCCCTGCACCAACAGTTCAAATGGGCTCTAAAGAAACTCAACCCACTCTCTCTGTGCATGAAGATATTCTAGCCGCTAGTGCTGATGAACCTGCTGCAGCTGATCCTCAGACTGCACCTGTTGAGGAACAAGAAATTCCTCAGCCTGAAGAACCTGAGATTGCGATTCTAGAGGTCGTGATGCAACTCACTGACACTCCACTGCCAAAGCCAAAGGATCCCTTCTCAACAAAGCAAAAGTTCAAGGCTGATGACTTCTTCAGCGAGCACGTATTCTTAATTGATTACAATCCTTATGATTCTGCTCGCATAAGGAAGAGGCATTTCTGGACTGCCAGCCAAGCCAATTTCTATTCCTCAGTGCTTTTCAATAAAGGCAAAGTCTTCGATCATGCTCATATTCCTCATGTGGACATGGAGTCTCTGCCCGGCTTTGAGCCAGTCCTCAGTGTTCTTCACGACGCAGGACTTCTGAATTTCTGCACTGATATCTGTGACTGGAATGAGGAACTCATTCTTCAATTCTATGCAACGCTGCACATCACCGGAGACGCTGAAGACGTGAACTCATGGGTATTAGACTGGATGTCTGAAAATACTCACTACAAGGCACCAGCAACTGAATTGCTTCGTGCTCTACCACTCAGTCCTCCACTTGACGGTGCTCGTTGTATCTACAACGAAACAGAACTTTCAAATCACTATATGCAAGTGCTTATGAAGCCTTTTATGCCAAGGAAGGCCCCACGAACCAAATTCCTCGTCAAGGAATTAATCTATGTGCCTCGGACTGTCTATCGAATTCTGACGAAGACAATGAGTCCTATCAAAGGCCACGACTCAAATGATGAAGAAGTCGTTGGCATCATGAAGAATATGTTGGAAATATGCCCTAGAGGCAATAATAAAAGTGTTATTATTATATTGTTCATGATGATTGTCTTTTATTCATGCTATAACTGTATTATCCGGAAATCGTAATACACGTGTGAATACATAGACCATAATATGTCCCTAGTAAGCCTCTAGTTGACTAGCTCGTTGATCAACTGATAGTCATGGTTTCCTGGCTATGGACATTGGATGTCGTTGATAACGGGATCACATCATTAGGAGAATGATGTGATGGACAAGACACAATCCTAAGGATAGCACAAGATCGTGTAGTTCGTTTGCTAGAGCTTTTTTCAATGTCAAGTATCTCTTCCTTAGACCATGAGATCGTGTAACTCCCGGATACCGTAAGAGTGCTTTGGGTGTACCAAACGTCACAACGTAACTAGGTGATTATAAAGGTGCACTACAGGTATCTCCAAAAGTGTCTGTTGGGTTGACACGGATCGAGACTGGGATTTGTCACTCCGTATGACGGAGAGGTATCTCTCGGCCCACTCGGTAATGCATCATCAAAATGAGCTCAAAGTGACCAAGTGGTTGGTGACGGGATCATGCATTACGGTACGAGAAAAGTGACTTGCCGGTAACGAGACTGAACAAGGTATTGGGATACCGACGATCGAGTCTCGGGCAAGTAACGTACCGATTGACAAAGGGAATTGTATACGGGGTT
Source organism: Triticum timopheevii (assembly GCA_963921465.1). Lineage (NCBI taxonomy): Eukaryota > Viridiplantae > Streptophyta > Magnoliopsida > Poales > Poaceae > Triticum > Triticum timopheevii. The sequence continues at coordinate 43,360,025 of OY997272.1, read as the reverse complement.
TGATCGAATCCTCGACATCGTGGTTCATCCGATGACATCATCGAGGAGCATGTGGGAGCCAACATGGGTATCCAGATCCCGCTGTTGGTTACTGACCGGAGAGTCGTCTCGGTCATGTCTACATGTCTCCCGAACCCGTAGGGTCTACACACTTAAGGTTTGGTGACGCTAGGGTTATTAGGAAGACTTGTATGTGATTACCGAAAGTTGTTGGGAGTCCCGGATGAGATCCCGGACGTCACGAGGAGTTCCGGAATGGTCTGGAGGTGAAGTTTTATATGTGGGAAGTTGTCATGCGGACACCGGAAAGTTTCGGGGGCATATCGGTATTGTACCGGGGCCACCGGAGGGGTTCCGGGGGGTCCACCGGGAGGGGCCACCCCTCTCGGAGGGCCACATGGGCCACAAGGGACAGGGAGCCAGCCCCTGGAGGGCTGGGCGCGCCCCCCACCTTGGGCCCATGCGCCTAGGGTTGGGGGGGGAAACCCTAAGGGGGGGGGGGGCGCCCCCTTGCTTGGGGGGCAAGTCCCCACTCCCTGGCCGCCGCCCCCCTCTAGATCCCATCTAGAGGGGCCGGCCCCCCTTGCCCCTTCCCCTATAAATAGAGGGGTGAGGGGAGGGCTGCTGGATACAACTCAAGGCGCAGCCCCTCCCCTCCCCAACACCTCTCCTCCTCCGTACGTGCTTGGCGAAGCCCTGTCGGAGTACTGCTGCAACAACAGCACCACGCCGTCGTGCTGCCGTTGGAGCTGTCTTCCTCAACCTCTCCTTCCTCTTTGCTGGATCCAGACGGAGGAGACGTCGTCCGTACCGTACGTGTGTTGAACACGGAGGTGCTGTCCGTTCAGCACTTGGTCATCGGTGATCCGAATCACAGCGAGTACGACTCCATCATCACCATCCCCTTGAACGCTTCCGCACTCGATCTACAAGTGGTATGTAGTTGCAAACTCACTCCCTTGACTCGTTGCTTAGATGAACTCATAGATGGATCTTGGTGAAACCGTAGGAAAATTTTTAATTTTCTGCAACGTTCCCCAATAGTGGTATCAGAGCCAGGTTTATGCGTAGTTCTCTATTGCACGAGTAGAACACAATTTTGTTGTGGGCGTAGATCTTGTCAACTTTCTTGCCGCTACTTGTCTTATCTTGCTTCAGCGGTATTGTGGGATGAAGCGGCCCGGACCAAGCTTACACGTACGCTTACGTGAGACCGGTTCCACCGACTGACATGCACTAGTTGCATAAGGTGGCTGGCGGGTGTCTGTCTCTCCCACTTTAGTTGGAGCGGATTCGATGAAAAGGGTCCTTATGAAGGGTAAATAGAAATTGACAAAATCACGTTGTGGTTATTCGTAGGTAAGAAAACGTTCTTGCTAGAACCCAATTGCAGCCACGTAAAAGATGCAACAACAATTAGAGGACGTCTAACTTGTTTTTGCAGCAATTGTCATGTGAAGTGATATGGCCAGAAGTTGTGATGAATGATGAATGACATATTGTGATGTATGAGATCATGTTCTTGTAATAGGAATCACGACTTGCATGTCGATGAGTATGACAACCGGCAGGAGCCATAGGAGTTGTCTTTATTTTTTTGTATGACCTGCGTGTCATTGAAGAACGCCATGTAAATTACTTTACTTTATTGCTAAACGCGTTAGCCTTAGAAGTAGAAGTAGTCGTTGGCGTGACAACTTCGTGAAGACACGATGATGGAGATCATGATGATGGAGATCATGGTGTCATGCCGGTGACAAGATGATCATGGAGCCCGAAGATGGAGATCAATGGAGCTTTATGATATTGGCCATATCATGTCACTACTATATAATTGCATGTGATGTTTATTATGTTTATGCATCTTGTTTACTTAGAACGACGGTAGTAAATAAGATGATCCCTTACAACAATTTCAAGAAGTGTTCTCCCCTAACTGTGCACCGTTGCTAAGGTTCGTCGTTTCGAAGCACCACGTGATGATCGGGTGTGATAGATCCTGACGTTCACATAGAATGGGTGTAAGACAGTTTTACACATGCAAAACACTTAGGGTTAACTTGACGAGCCTAGCATGTACAGACATGGCCTCGGAACACAGAGACCGAAAGGTCGAACACGAGTCGTATGGAAGATACGATCAACATGAGAATGTTCACCGACGATGACTAGTCCGTCTCACCTGATGATCGGACACGGCCTAGTCGACTCGGATCGTGTAACACTTAGATGACTAGAGGGATGTCTAATCTGAGTGGGAGTTCATTATAATAATTTGATTAGATGAACTTAATTATCATGAACTTAGTCTAAAACCTTTGCAAAATATGTCTTGTAGATCAAATGGCCAACGCTCATGTCAACATGAACTTCAACGCGTTCCTAGAGAAAACCAAGCTGAAAGATGATGGCAGCAACTATACGGACTGTGTCCGGAACTTGAGGATCATCCTCATTACAGCCAAGAAAGCATATGTCCTAGATGAACCGCTAGGTGAAGCACCCATCCCACAGAACCAAGATGTTATGAACGTTTGGCAGACACGTGCTGATGATTACTCCCTCGTTCAGTGCGGCATGCTTTACAGCTTAGAACCGGGGCTCCAAAAGCGTTTTGAGCATCACGGAGCATATGAGATGTTCGAGGAGCTGAAACTAGTTTTCCAAGCTCACGCCCGGGTCGAGAGATATGACGTATCCGACAAGTTCTATAGTTGTAAGATGGAGGAAAATAGTTCTGTCAGTGAGCACATACTCAAGATGTCTGGGTTGCACAACCGCATGACCCAGCTGAATATTAACCTCCATGATGAGGCGGTCATTGACAGAATCCTTCAGTCGCTCCCACCAAGCTACAAGAGCTTTGTGATGAACTACAATATGCAGGGGATGGTGAAGACCATTCCTGAAGTATTTTCCATGCTGTAGTCAGCAGAGGTTGAAATCAAGAAAGAACATCAAGTGTTGATGGTCAATAAGACCACTAAGTTATAGAAGGGCAAGGGTAAGAAGAACTTCAAGAAGGACGGCAAGGAGGTTGCCGCGCCCGGTAAGCCAGTTACCGGGAAGAAGTCAAAGAATGGACCCAAGCCTGAGACTGAGTGCTTTTATTGCAATGGGAAGGGTCACTGGAAGCGGAACTGCCCCAAATACTTAGCGGATAAGAAGGCCGGCAACACCAAAGGTATATTTGATATACATGTAATTGATGTGTACCTTACCAGTACTCGTAGTAACTCCTGGGTATTTGATACCGGTGCCGTTGCTCATATCTGTAACTCACAGCAGGAGCTGCGGAATAAGCGGAGACTGGCGAAAGACGAGGTGACGATGCGCGTCGGGAATGGTTCCAAGGTCGATGTGATCGCCGTCGGCACGCTACCTCTACATTTACCTAAGGGATTAGTTATAAACCTTAATAATTGTTATTTGGTGCCAAGTTTGAGCATGAACATTGTATCTGGATCTGGTTTGATACGAGATGGCTACTCATTTAAATCCGAGAATAATGGTTGTTCTATTTATATGAGAGATTTTTTTTATGGTCATGCCCCGATGGTCAATGGTTTATTCTTAATGAATCTCGAGCGTAATGTTACACATATTCATAGCGTGAATACCAAAAGATGTAAAGTTGATAACGATAGTCCCACATACTTGTGGCACTGCCACCTTGGTCACATTGGTGTCAAGCGCATGAAGAAGCTCCATGCTGATGGACTTTTGGAGTCTCTTGATTATGAATCATTTGACACATGCGAACCATGCCTCATGGGCAAGATGACCAAGACTCCGTTCTTCGGAACAATGGAGCGAGCAACCAACTTGTTGGAAATCATACATACCGATGTGTGCGGTCCAATGAGCGTTGAGGCTCGCGGAGGATATCGTTATGTTCTCACTCTCACTGATGACTTGAGTGGATATGGGTATGTCTACTTAATGAAACACAAGTCTGAGACCTTTGAAAAGTTCAAGGAATTTCAGAATGAGATAGAGAATCAACGTGACCGAAAGATAAAATTCCTACGATCAGATCATGGAGGAGAATACTTAAGTCACGAATTTGGTACACACTTAAGGAAATGTGGAATCGTTTCACAACTCACGCCGCCTGGAACACCTCAACGTAACGGTGTGTCCGAACGTCGTAATCGCACTCTATTGGATATGGTGCGGTCTATGATGTCTCTTACCGATTTACCGCTATCATTTTGGGGATACGCTCTAGAGACAGCTACATTCACTTTAAATAGGGCACCGTCTAAATCCGTTAAGACGACACCGTATGAATTATGGTTTGGGAAGAAACCTAAGCTGTCGTTTCTAAAAGTTTGGGGATGCGATGCTTATGTCAAGAAACTTCAACCTGAAAAGCTCGAACCCAAGTCGGAAAAATGCGTCTTCATAGGATACCCTAAGGAAACCGTTGGGTATACCTTCTACTTAAGATCCGAGGGAAAGATCTTTGTTGCCAAGAATGGATGCTTTCTGGAAAAAGAGTTTCTCTCGAAAGAAGTAAGTGGGAGGAAAGTAGAACTCGATGAAGTACTACCTCTCGAACAGGATAGTAGTGCAGCTCAGGAAAATGTTCCTGTGATGCCTACACCAACTGAAGAGGAAAATAATGATGACGATCAATGTACTTCGGATCAAATTGCTACTGAACTTCGTAGGTCCACAAGGACACGTTCCGCACCAGAGTGGTACGGCAACCCTGTCCTGGAAATCATGTTGTTAGACAACGGTGAACCTGCGAACTATGAAGAAGCGATGGCGGGCCCAGATTCCAACAAATGGCTTGAAGCCATGAAATCCGAGATAGAATCCATGTATGAAAACAAAGTATGGACTTTGACAGACTTGCCCCATGAACGGCGAGCGATAGAAAACAAATGGATCTTTAAGAAGAAGACGGACGCGGATGGTAATGTCACCGTCTATAAAGCTCGACTTGTCGCTAAGGGTTATCGACAAGTTCAAGGGATTGACTATGACGAGACATTCTCTCCCGTAGCGAAGCTGAAGTCCGTCCGAATCATGTTAGCAATTGCCGCATACTATGATTATGAGATATGGCAGATGGACGTCAAAACGGCATTCCTTAACGGGCATCTTAAGGAAGAACTGTATATGATGCAGCCGGAGGGTTTTGTCGATCCTAAGAATGCTAACAAAGTATGCAAGCTCCAGCGATCCATTTATGGGCTGGTGCAAGCATCTCGGAGTTGGAACATTCGCTTTGATGAGATGATCAAAGCGTTTGGGTTTATGCAGACTTATGGAGAAGCCTGCGTTTACAAGAAAGTGAGTGGGAGCTCTGTAGCATTTCTCATATTATATGTAGATGACATGCTCTTGATGGGAAATGATATAGAACTTTTGGACAGCATTAAGGCCTACTTGAATAAGTGTTTTTCAATGAAGGACCTTGGAGAAGCTGCTTATATATTAGGCATCAAGATCTATAGAGATAGATCGAGACGCATCATAGGTCTTTCACAAAGCACATACCTTGACAAGATTTTGAAGAATTTCAAAATGGATCAGTCCAAGAAGGGGTTCTTGCCTGTATTGCAAGGTGTGAGATTGAGCTCGGCTCAATGCCCGACCACGGCAAAAGATGAAGAAGAGATGAGTGTCACCCCCTATGCTTCAGCCATAGGATCTATTATGTATGCCATGCTGTGTACCAGACCTGATGTAAACCTTGCCGTAAGTTTGGTAGGAAGGTACCAAAGTAATCCCAGTATGGAACACTGGACAGCGGTCAAGAATATCCTGAAGTACCTGAAAAGGACAAATGACATGTTTCTCGTTTATGGACGTGACGAAGAGCTCGTCGTAAAGGGTTACGTCGACGCTAGCTTCGACACAGATCTGGATGACTCTAAGTCACAAACCGGATACGTGTATATGTTGAATGGTGGAGCAGTAAGCTGGTGCAACTGCAAGCAGAGCGTCGTGGCGGGATCTACATGTGAAGCGGAGTACATGGCAGCCTCGGAGGCAGCGCATGAAGCTATTTGGGTGAAGGAGTTCATCACCGTCCTAGGAGTCATACCCAATGCGTCGGGGCCGATCAAACTCTTCTGTGACAACACTGGAGCTATTGTCCTTGCCAAGGAGCCCAGGTTTCACAAGAAGACTACGCACATCAAGCGTCATTTCAACTCCATCCGTGAAAATGTTCAAGATGGAGACATAGATATTTGCAAAGTACATACGGATCTGAATGTCGCAGATCCGTTGACTAAACCTCTCTCGCGAGCAAAACATGATCAACACCAGAACTCTATGGGTGTTCGATTCATCACAATGTAACTAGATTATTGACTCTAGTGCAAGTGGGAGACTGTTGGAAATATGCCCTAGAGGCAATAATAAAAGTGTTATTATTATATTGTTCATGATGATTGTCTTTTATTCATGCTATAACTGTATTATTCGGAAATCGTAATACACGTGTGAATACATAGACCATAATATGTCCCTAGTAAGCCTCTAGTTGACTAGCTCGTTGATCAACTGATAGTCATGGTTTCCTGGCTATGGACATTGGATGTCGTTGATAACGGGATCACATCATTAGGAGAATGATGTGATGGACAAGACCCAATCCTAAGCATAGCACAAGATCATGTAGTTCGTTTGCTAGAGCTTTTTTCAATGTCAAGTATCTCTTCCTTAGACCATGAGATCGTGTAACTCCCGGATACCGTAAGAGTGCTTTGGGTGTACCAAACGTCACAACGTAACTGGGTGATTATAAAGGTGCACTACAGGTATCTCCGAAAGTGTCTGTTGGGTTGACACGGATCGAGACTGGGATTTGTCACTCCGTATGACAGAGAGGTATCTCTGGGCCCACTCGGTAATGCATCATCATAATGAGCTCAAAGTGACCAAGTGGTTGGTGACGGGATCATGCATTACGGTACGAGTAAAGTGACTTGCCGGTAACGAGACTGAACAAGGTATTCGGATACCGACGATCGAGTCTCGGGCAAGTAACGTACCGATTGACAAAGGGAATTGTATACGGGGTTTGATCGAATCCTCGACATCGTGGTTCATCCGATGACATCATCGAGGAGCATGTGGGAGCCAACATGGGTATCCAGATCCCGCTGTTGGTTATTGACCGGAGAGTCGTCTCGGTCATGTCTACATGTCTCCCGAACCCGTAGGGTCTACACACTTAAGGTTCGGTGACGCTAGGGTTATTAGGAAGACTTGTATGTGATTACCGAAAGTTGTTCGGAGTCCCGGATGAGATCCCGGACGTCACGAGGAGTTCCGGAATGGTTCGGAGGTGAAGTTTTATATATGGGAAGTTGTCATGCGGACACCGGAAAGTTTCGGGGGCATATCGGTATTGTACCGGGGCCACCGGAGGGGTTCCGGGGGTCCACCGGGAGGGGCCACCCCTGTCGGAGGGCCACATGGGCCGCAAGGGGCAGGGAGCCAGCCCCTGGAGGGCTGGGCGCGCCCCCCACCTTGGGCCCATGCGCCTAGGGTTGGGGGGAAAACCCTAAGGGGGGGGGGGGCGTCCCCCTTGCTTGGGGGGCAAGTCCCCCCTCCCTGGCCGCCGCCCCCCCTCTAGATCCCATCTAGAGGGGCCGGCCCCCCTTGCCCCTTCCCCTATAAATAGAGGGATGAGGGGAGGCTGCTGGATACAACTCAAGGCGCAGCCCCTCCCCTCCCCTCCCCAACACCTCTCCTCCTCCGTACGTGCTTGGCGAAGCCCTGTCGGAGTACTGCTGCAACAACAACACCATGCCGTCGTGCTGCCGTTGGAGCTGTCTTCCTCAACGGAGGAGACGTCGTCCGTACCGTACGTACCGCACCGTACGTGTGTTGAACGTGGAGGTGCTGTCCGTTCAGCACTTGGTCATCGGTGATCCGAATCACGGCGAGTACGACTCCATCATCACCATCCCCTTGAACGCTTCCGCACTCGATCTACAAGTGGTATGTAGATGCAAACTCACTCCCTTGACTCGTTGCTTAGATGAACTCATAGATGGATCTTGGTGAAACCGTAGGAAAAATTTTAATTTTCTGCAACGTTCCCCAACAGAATATGCTTTTCAACATCATTCATGGCGTTCCCGTCAACTTCCATGATTTCTTCATGAGGACTCTGGCCAATATTGCTATGTCACCATTCGAGCTGAAGCCCTATGCTCCTTGGATTATGAGATTCATCAGGGCAAGATCTTCACTGAATTACAAAGCTGACACTCTGAACCACGGTAGCTACTTGCCTCCCATTGAAGTCCTCAAACGGACAGTTTCATCTGCTGATGATAAAGGCAAGGCCGCTGCTGTGATCGATGAAGGCACTCGTCCATTGGATGGTCAATTTCGCAAGGCTGCATCTTACTCTACCAATGACGACTTTGCCACACATGACTCTGCCGCAAATACCTCAGCCAAGCAAAATCCTAAAGCCACAGCACCCAGGGTGATGACTGACCGTGAGTTACTCCTCAGTCTTCATCAGAAGGTTGATCGCAATCACAAATGGGTAAAGCGTCAGTTTGGTGCACTTCTTCACAATATGACCTCAACACACAATGTAGTGAAGAAGAACCAATACTACCTTCATGAAACCTTCAACCGCACCCGGGCTGTCCTCACTCATGTCTATAGCGCTGAAGAACTGAATACTATGGTTCTCAAGGAAGAATTTGACTGGTCTGCACCTCCTCCGAAGAAATTCAAGAGGGTCAAAATTCCTCCACTGGTGGCCAAGTCTTATTCTTCATCGCGTGACACTGATGAGTATGAAAATTTGGACGACACTGCGGCAGGCCCTGCTACAACAAACAACCCCGACAACGCTGGCGCTCCTCCATCGACTTGAAATTCTTCAGGGGCGTTAGTCCTCAGTTTCAATCCTTTTGGTCATTTGATGACAAAGGGGGAGAAATCTGAGTTAGTCTTCAAGCGGGTCTATATTAAGGGCATTTTTTTAGTTACAACTCTCGTTCTTCTGAAACTTTTATTTGGATCGAGTTGTAATCTTAAACCCGATGGTGCGCTGATACTTTTGTTGCATTATGCTTTGCATGCTTATTCCTCGTTAATGACATTGCACGCATGCTGAATCTCATCAGGCACCATATTTCATCATGCATTTCAAATTCTTCATATTATATATCTTGTAATCAAATTCCTCAATATCAGTGTATACACTTCATATGTTTATCCCCGTTGAAAACTTAACCTATGTTGTCATCAATCACCAAAAAGGGGGAGATTGTAAGTGCATCTAGTGCCCCTTAGTGATTTTGGTGTATTAAAGACTTATAGGTTAAGGGACTAATGCGTTTGTGAGTGTACACAGGTCTATAAGTCTATGAGGAGTTTGATATTTACAGAGAAAGTCGACCCCTAAAAATGAAGTTCTTCAACTGAAGACTTTGATATTCTGAAGACTTTCTGAAGACTTTGAAAGTGAAGAAATTGGTGTGACCTTGAAGACTTGGTATTCACTTGTGGAACATGAAGCGTGAAGACTTTTGTTTTCGTAGTTTCATTTTCTCTTTCTTGAGTCATAGGAAACACCGTACTGTTAAAGGGGGTCGAGGAAATACTAAGGAAAAATTTACATGTGATGCTCAACTCAAAATCCTACACCTACCAATCCCTTCGAGTGAAGCCTTTGGAAATCTCATACAGTTCAGTCACTTTCTTCAGTGACAGAGACGAAGTTCTTCTGGTCGCTGATGAATTTGTTCTGACTGAGGAGTTAGGAATTCGCCAGTGCGAATTACCTACACAGTGAGGAACATGATAGCCCTGAGGAATTTGAGAGTCAAATTTCCGACCGTTGCTGTGCTGCGCACCAGCTGTCCCAAAATATCTTATCCACCTAACGGTCATATCATTTAAGGGCATTTATGTCTTATCATGTCGGGCTGCTCCCTAGGCTATAAATAGCCGCCCCCTACAACCACTAGCTGGTTGGCTGCTCCGAGAGAACTTGACACTTGTCATTTGAGAGCAACCCATCCTCCGAGGACTTTGAGCGAAAATCATCGAGTGAGGAAAACCCAAAACCAAACCCCTACAAACCCAAAGTGATTGAGCATCACTGAAGAAATTGATCCTGCGTGGATCCGACGCTTGTTACCTTTGAAGACTGTGCTTCTTCCAGACGGTTAGGCGTCATGGTCTAGAGCATCCAAGAGGAATTGTGGATTGCCGAGTGACCAAGTCTGTGAAGGTTTGGAAGTCGCCTGAAGACTTACCACGAGTGATTGGACGAGGTCTGTGTGACCTTAGTTCAAGGAGAATACGGTGAGGACTGGGTGTCCTGAACTGCGTGCTCAGCGACTGGGTGTCCAGGACTGTGTGCCCTCGAGTTTAAATACTCAGCCGCTCCAACCAGACGTACAACTGAGACAGCAGTTGGAACTGGTCTACCAAATCATTGCCTTCACCAACCTAACTGGTTCTATTTCCTCAACCCTTTCATTTCCTCATTACTGTGTTGATTGTTTGTTCATATCTGTGTTTGAAGACTTTGACTGAAGACTTTCTCAATTTCCTCAGTTCAATTTCTTCAGTCTGTTTGTCTTCATCTTGTGTTATCCTGTGATTACGCTTTCTGTACTCTGTGCTAGTCTTCATTTCATCATGATGACCATGCTTGTATTCTATTATGCATACTTCTGAGTACTTATTCCGCTGCTAATAGTTCTTCACTAAGGAATTTCCTCACCGGCAAATTCCTCAGTGAAGAATTCATAAAAATCGCCTATTCACGCCCCCCCTCTAGTCAATATAATGCACTTTCACTAGTGTCTTCTTTCTGCAAAAGAAAGCGATCCAAACAATCAAGGGAATGCTCACAAATGAAAGAGAACATGATGAAAGGAAAGGGATGTTGTTGCCTACATGTTTGCAGACAACACCTGGGATGGTGAGGTTGCCTTGACAGTGTCCTGGACCACCCATCAACTTACGCCATTCCCCTATTGCCTTGTGTTCATCCTGCCACCCTGGATCTGTCCACTTTTCGATGATCTTCTCCCAGCACGGACGTTTGTCAGCGCACCACCAAAGAATTACCTGTAAAGTAAACAAATACATCTTAGTAAGGAATCTAATTTTCGGTAATGTAGGGAATAGCAAGCATCCATCGTCACTTGCCTTGATGTAGTTGTCCCGTGAAAGATGCTTCCCTCGAGCCTCCTTTTTGGAAATCTTCTAGTTCAGATAGTCCGCGTGATACTTTACCACAACCAGACGCGCTACTCATAGTGCATGTCATGGACTAGTTTCTTGGAAATATTCTCAACCACCACATTTGCACGATCCTTCTGACCCTCTACGCATGTATAGAAATCCTACAAACATGCATACATGTGAGAAGGGTAAAATCATGACTATGGAAAATTTAAACCTTTTGGTATTGATTCAGGTGTTTGAAAGGACTTACCCATCCGGTGTCCCTAGCGGTCTAGGGAGTAGGTCGGCACCGAGAGGGGGTAGGCTACGGTGAACACTTGCTTCTTCGTGTTATCGCAGGTCGTCGCGAGATGACAGACCAAGTCTAAGCCAGTTCTATCACAGGATCGCGCACCGAAGACTCGGTCTCACGGGCGAACACAGCTGGTCCTCAATGTTCCCGCCCATCTGTGTGGTTCGTGAGGCATGTGTCACGTCAAGGACGTGCATAGGTTATTCCAACAACACACCACCCATTTGCATGCATATGCATGGGGCCTTGTGCATGCAGGTATGGTCCTCCCTCCCCCCTCGGGCGGATTCCAGACCGAGCCCCCATCGGGTGGCCCCAGCTGTATAGGGCACTGACCGGCACCGAGAGGGGGTAGGCCATGGTGAACAAATGCTTCTTCGTGTTACGGCAGGTCATCGCGACATGACATACCAAGTCTAAGCCCGTTCTGTCACAGGATCGCCCACCAAAGACTCGGTCTCACGGACGAACGTAGCTGGTCCTCGACGTTCCCGCCTATCTGTGTGGTTCGTGAGGCATGTGTCACGTCAAGGACGTGCATAGGTTATTCCAAGAACACACCACCCATTTGCATGCATATACATGGGGCCTTGTGCATGCATGTTTGCCCCCCCTCGGACGGTTTCCAGATCGAGGACCCATCCGGTGGCCCCGGCGGTCTAGGGCGTTGACCGACACCGATAGATGGTAGCCCTTCTCATGTTTTTTACTTTATAGTCTTTAAAGTTGAGTTTTGAACAAATCTAGCCCAAAACATATATATAAGCCATCAAAAAGCCCTTTTCACGGAAAAATATATCAAAAGTCATGTCATTTTCAAAGTTTAGTCAGAAAAACATTTGAAATATTAGATACAAAAAGTGAGTGCCAAACAAAAACACAAATAGAAGGAAAATAAAGAATTAGAGTAGTGGTTACCGACGGTCGATTTTCGCCTCTCGGTAATGCCGAACTTTACCGAGAGTCGCTCTCGGGAAAGCACCTAAACATATTTCTTAACCGATCCCCTTTCTTTCTTTTTTGTCACTTCAATCTCTTCTCCTTCTTCTCTGCCCCGCTGCCACAGCCACCGCCACCCCCACCAAACGCCGCCGCTGCGATCGCCACCAGCGGCCGCCATCGTCCCCGCCACAAGCTGCTGCCATCGCCACCGGTTCTTCATGGCCGGCTCAAGGCACGACCGTTCTTCTTTGGGGCGCAACAACGGCGGCCGCGGCGGATGGCCACCAGTGGCGCGACAACTCATCCTACACTCAGGTACTCCTCTCCCCTCCCCTCCCACCCCCTCTGACCACCCACCCACTGCCCCCACCACCCCACCACCCCACATCCCAACCCCATCCCTCTCCCCGATGGCTCCCACTCGCCTCCGACTGCCTCTCTCCCTCTGGCTCCCGCTCCCTGTCCCCTCTTGCCCCCTCTCCCTCTGGTTAGGTGATTTTTCTTAGGTTCATTTTAGAGTAGATCAATTTTTCTTAGGATAATTTTAGAGTAGGTCAACTTTTCTTATGTTAAATTTCAATTAAGTAACTTCTGATTAGGTATACTAATTCAAACTTTTATTTGTGTTAGCTGCTGCTATTCAACTAGACATTAGAATAATTTAGATTAGCAATGGAACCAATATTTTGCTTTGGAGTCTATATTGATGGCTAGAAAAAATATTTATCATAAACTAGATATGATATGAAAGCACAAAAGTGAGTAAAAACATCTATTGGAGTTGAAATTAATGTGATGCTTCTAGCTAGGATATAAACGAAAGTAGGTCAATTTTATTTTGTATTTGTGTACGATTCCTATTAATTTCCAAGTCTAGGATGATGACCGAATAGCAGCATCTTAGCTCATGCTTGCTGATGACATAATATTTCATTTTTATTACTACTAGCTTATCGGTGTGGCTGATGTTTTGTTGGTGAAATGTAAGCTTGGCATGTAAAGAGTTAAGGGCATACATTTCTTTTTTTGGTGACGTTAGCCTCAGTTAGATATTAGTGCTATTTTTGCTAGAGAAAACGGAAAGTAGTGGTATATTGGCAAGTTGGATTTCACTAATGGTATATTGGCAAGTTAGGTTTTCATTAGTGGTATTTTCTCTATTGTCTCTTATTTATAATTGTATTTTATTTTATTTTCAGATTTCTCTCCGTTTTAGTTACTAATACATTTTTTTTCAGTTTTTGATGGGGGCTATAGTAAGTACCGGAGAGTCTCAAGTGGTCGGGTGACCCACGTTGACAACTCCGGCACGGCCGAGACGTCCGCCTCCTGTCAGGCCACTACCGACGATGAGTCATCATCAGATGGCGATGTCGGAGTGGACTTAGGTGGACCGGATCCGCTCGCTACTGAGTCCTGCGACATGGAGGCCTCGGATGGCTCGGGGTCTACCTCGAGCAACACTTCTAAGAGGAAGAAATCAGGGTGTGGTCCGGGGAAGGTCCCAAAACCAACAACTGCCAGTGCCCGTCCTGTCATTTCCCCGATAGGTGAGGGGTAAGCAAGCATTTCATTTGCAACATATTTTGGATGCCACTGCTTTTACACTCACATATGCTTCTCTCTTTCATCATGCAGTTTGTGGGCATTTATCCCGAGACAGCCTAAGGGGCGCGCCCGCCGAACCACGTCATCAGATCCCTCGTGAGTAGGCACTTTCCCGGGTTGTCCAAGCCGGGTGATGACGAGCCGCTGTCGCCAGGTTTAACCTGGGAGCATTACAAACACACCATGGATGAGAAGAATGTCATCATGGCCCCCCGGGTCATCACCGTTTTTTTTGTAAGTCTCTTCGCCCCGACCACTTCATTTTTGCATATCCCAATCCTTGTATTAACTGCCATATGCTTTCTTGTAGCAAACATTTGCTTTCATAAGGCGGTCAAAGGCATCGTGAAATCCCCAGAAGATACTATTCAACTTAAAGCACACACTGTGGTACAAAGCCGTGATGCAGTTTCGGCCGCTCGACGACAAGGGGAGAAGATGACAAGGACGAATGCTTGCCAGACCAACTTGTCATGAGAATAATACTGCTCGGTGGTAAGTGACTACATTGGTTGCTAGTACTTTGATTCATCCGCCTCTTCTTCCTCAATGATTTGATTTTGTCTGACTAGGTGAGAGAACCCTGGATGAAGGGCCGATTGTTAGGAGGCCTGATATGTCTCCGTCGTATCTATAATTTTTGATTGTTCCATGCCAATATTATTCAACCCTCATATACTTTTGGAAACTTTTTATAATATTTTGGGGACTAACATATTGATCCAGTGCGCAGTGCCAGTTCCTGTTTGTTGCATTTTTTGTTTCGTAGAAAACCCATATCAAATGGAGTCCAAACGGGATAAAAACGGATGGAGATTTTTTTGGAATATTTATGAATTTTGGGAAGTGGAATCAACACGAGACGATGCTCGAGGGGCCCACAAGGCAGAGGGGCACGCCCCAGGGGGGTGGGCGCTCCCCTGACCCTCAGGGACACCCCGTAAGGCAGTTGTTGCCTTTCTTTCGCCGCAAGAAAGCTAATATCCGGAAACAAATCATGTTGAAAGTTTCAATCCAATCGGAGTTACGGATCTCCGGGAATATAAGAAACTGTGAAAGGGCAGAACCAGAAAAGCAGAAACAGAGAGAGACAGAGAGACAAATCCAATCTCAGAGGGGCTCTCGCCCCTCCCACGCCATGGAGACCATGGACCAGAGGGGAAATCCTTCTCCCATCTAGGGAGAAGGTCAAGGAAGAAGAATAAGAAGGGGGCTCTCTCCCCCTCTCTCCCGGTGGCGCCGGAACACCACTGGGGCCATCATCATCACCGTGATCTACACCAACACCTCTGTCATCTTCACCAACATCTCCATCACCTTCCCCCATCTATCTACTACAGTCCACTCTCCCGCAACCCGCCGTACCCTTTACTTGAACATGGTGCTTTATGCTTCATATTAGTATCCAATGATGTGTTGCCATCCTATGATGTCTGAGTAGATTTTGGTTGTCCTATCGGTAATTGGTGAATTGCTATGATTGGTTTAATATGCTTGTGGTTATGTTGCTGTCCATTGGTGCCCATCACATGAGCGCGCGCGTGGATCACACCATAGGGTTAGTTGTATGTTGATAGGACTATGTATTGGAGGGCAAGAGTGACAGAAGCTTCAACCTAGCATAGAAACTGATGCATATGGGATTGAAGGGGGACCAATATATATTAATGCTATGGTTGGGTTTTTCCTTAATGAACGTTAGTAGTTGCGGATGCTTGCTAATAGTTCCACTCATAAGTGCACAGAATTCCAAGTCAGGGATGACATGCTAGCAGTGGGCTCTCCCACATAAAACTTGCTATCGGTCTAGTAAAGTAGTCAATTGCTAAGGGACAATTTCACAACTCCTACCACAACTTTTCCACACTCACTATACTAACTTTATTGCGTCTTTATCTAAACAGAACCTAGTTTTTATTTACGTGCTCTTTATATTCTTGCAAACCTATCCTATCACACTTACAAAGTACTTCTAGTATCATACTTGTTCTAGGTAAAGCGAACCTTAAGCGTGCGTAGAGTTGTATCGGTGGTCGATAAAACTAGAGGGAATATTTGTTCTACCTTTAGCTCCTCATTGGGTTCGACACTCTTACTTATCGAAAGAGGCTACAATTGATCCCCTATACTTGTGGGTTATCAAGACTTTTTTCTGGCGCTGTTGCTGCGGAGTTATAGCGTGGGGTGAATATTCTCGTGTGTGCTTGTTTGCTTTATCACTAAGTAGATTTTATTTGCTGTTCTAAGTTGTTCTCTATCTTTAGTTATGGATATGGAACACGCAATACCAAAAAAATTTAGGTTTACTTGCTACTCATGGAGATGGGGAACCTCCTAAAACCCTCGATGCTCATTATGTGAAAGATATTATGTACTACTTTGATAATCCTGAGAAAACCCCATTCAATTATGTTATGGGAGACATGTTGGGTCTACGTGAATACTTAAGGGATTATCGCTTGACACAAAAAGGGAAACTATTATGGGATCAAATTTATATGTTGTATTGGTATGCTAGGCAACTATGCTTGAGATATGATTATACTTGTTGCTCTAGGCTGGAGGCTCCACACCTTCCCTTTTCATGCAAATTTAATGATAATGGTACCTTAGCTTCTTATGCTAATAGTATATATGATTACTATGATGTGGAACAAATAGAAGAATTTGTTGCTTTTATGGGTGCTTATGAAATTGAATCTTTGTTTAAAGAGGGTGAAAATCTTGATGATGCTATTTATAGACCTGAAAATTTTGCTATACCGAGCTTTCTGTTGAGTTTTGTGTGGATGAAGTTTTCGAAGATTGAGGAGGTCTCGATATGAGGAAAAGGAGGAGAGGCAAGAGCTCAATCTTGGGGATGCCCAAGGTACCCTAAGTAAATATTCATGGAAACTCAAGCGTCTAAGCTTGGGGATGCCCCAGAAGGCATCCCATCTTTCTTCAACAAGTATTGGTATGTTTTCAGATTAATTTCATTCATGCGATATGTGCAAATCTTGGAGCGTCTTTTGCATTTAGTTTTCACTTTTCTTTTATGCACCATGCTGGTATGAGATAGTCCATGGTTGATTTATAGAATGCTCATTGCACCTCACTTAAATCTTTTGAGTATGGCTTTATAGAATGCTTCATGTGCTTCACTTATATCATTTGAAGTTTGGATTTCCTGTTTCTCTTCACATAGAAAACCTCCATTTGTAGAATGCTCTTTTGCTTCATTTATATCTGTTAGAGCATGGGCATATCTTTTGTAGAAAGAATTAAACTCTCTTGCTTCAGTTATATCTATTTAGAGAGATGACAAGAATTGGTCATTCACATGGTTAGTCATAAAATCCTATATAAAACTTGTAGATCACTGAATATGATATGTTTGATTCCTTGCAATAGTTTTGCGATATAGAGATGATAATATGTGGGAGGTTCTAGTAAATGGTTGTGTTTAGTAAGAATATTGGTGTTAAGGTTTGTGATTCCCGAAGAATGCACGCATGGTCTCCTAACTATGTAACCAAATTGGCGCGCATTGTATTTTGAATGTTTATATTTGCATGAAGGTCGGGGGCGCAGGATGGTTAACTCCTACCAACCTCCCCCCCGAGGAGCATGCGTAGTAGTACTTTGCTTCGAGGGCCAATAAACTTTTGCAATAAGTATATGAGTTCTTTTTGACTAATGTGAGTCCATGGATTATACACATGCTACCTCTTGAGCACTGTGTTGGTTTTCCCTTTAAGAGGAAAGGGTGATGCAACAAAATAGCGTAAGTATTTTCCTCAGTTTTTGAGAACCAAGGTATCAATCCAGTAGGAGGCTCCACACGAGTCCCTCGTACCTACACAAACAAACAAGAACCTCGCATCCAATGCGACAAAGGGGTTGTCAATCCCTTCACGGCCACATGCGAATGTGAGATCTGATAGAGATAATAAGATAAGATAAATATTTTTGGTATTTTTATGATATAGATTGTAAAGTAAAGATTGGAAAATAAAGTAGATTGGAAACTTATATGATGGAAGATAGACCCCGGGGCCATAGGTTTCACTAGTGGCTTCTCTCAAGATAGCATAAGTATTACGGTGGGTGAACAAATTACTTTCGAGCAACTGATAGAAAAGTGCATAGTTATGAGATTATCTAGGCATGATCATGTATATAGGCATCACGTCCGCGACAAGTAGACCGACTCCGGCCTGCATCTACTACTATTACTCCACACATCGACCACTATCCAGCATGGATCTAGAGACCCCATCTTTTTAGAGGGATAAACTCAAGCAATATGATATAAACCCCATCTTTTTATCCTCGATGACAACTATACAATATGTGCCTTGCTGCCCCTGCTGTCACTGGGAAAGGACACCACAAGATTGAACCCAAATCTAAGCACTTCTCCCATTGCAAGAAAGATCGATCTAGTAGGCCAAACCAAACTGATAATTCGAAGAGACTTGCAAAGATAACCAATCATACATAAAAGAATTCATAGGAGATTCAAATATTTCTCATGGATAAACTTGATCATAAACCAACAATTCATCGGATCTCGACAAACACACCGCAAAAAGAGTTACATCGAATAGATCTCCAAGAAGATCGAGGAGAACTTTGTATTGAGATTCAAAGAAAGAGAAGAAGCCATCAAGCTAATAACTATGGACCCGAAGGTCTGTGGTAAACTACTCACAACTCATCGGAGAGGCTATGGTGTTGATGTAGAAGCCCTCCGTGATCGATTCCCCATCCGGCGGAGCACCGGAAAAGGCCCCAAGATGGGATATCACGGGTACAGAAGGTTGCGGCGGTGGAAATAGGGTTTCGTGGTGCTCCTGGATGTTTTCGTGGTACGTAGATATATATGGGAGGAAGAAGTAGGTCGGTGGAGCCACGAGGGGCCCACGAGGGTGGGGGGCGCGCCCACCCCCCTAGGCCGCGCCCTCCTGCCTCGTGGCCGCCTCGGCTGCTTCTTGACGTCCACTCCAAGTATCCTGGATTGCGTTTGTTCCAAAAAGATCGCTCCCGAAGGTTTCATTCCGTTTGGACTCCGTTTGATATTCCTTTTCTTCGAAACACTGAAATAGGCAAAAAAAACAGCAATTTGGGCTGGGCCTCCGGTTAGTAGGTTAGTCCCGAAAATGATATAAAAGTGTAAAGTAAAGCCCATAAACATCCAAAACGGGTAATATAATAGCATGGAACAATAAAAAGTTATAGATACGTTGGAGACGTATCAACGCACTCTTACCCTTCCATCATTGCTAGCCTCTTCGGTACCGTGCATTGCCCTTTCTCACCTCGAGAGTTGGTGCAAACTTCGCCGGTGCATCGAAACCCCATTATACGATACATTCTATCACACATAAGCCTCCTTATATCTTCCTCAAAACAGCCACCATACATACCTATTATGGCATTTCCATAGCCATTTCGAGATATATTGCCATCCAACATCCATCATCATCATATACATGACTTGAGCATTCATTGTCATATTGCTTTGCATGATCGTAAGACAGCTAGCATGATCTTTTCATGGCTTGTCCATTTTTTGATATCTTTTCTATGCTAGATCATTGCACATCCTGGTACACTACCAGAGGCATTCATATAGAGTCATACTTTGTTCTAGTATCGAGTTGTAATATTGAGTTGTAAGTAAATAAAAGTGTGATGATCATCATTATTAGAGCATTGTCCCATGTGAGGAAAGGATGATGGAAGCTATGATTCCCTCACATGTTGGGATGAGTCTCCTGAGTTTATGAAAATAAAAGAGGCCAAAGAATCCCAAATAAAAAAAAGAGGCCAAAGAAGCCCACCAAAAAAATAAAAAATAAAAAATAAAGAAGAAAAAAAATGAGAGAAAAGGAGAGAAGGGGCAATGCTACTATCCTTTACCAAACTTGTGCTTCAAAGTAGCACCATGTTCTTCATATAGAGAGTCTCTTGAGTTATCACTTTCATATACTAGTGGGAATTTTCATTATAGAACTTGGCTTGTATATTTCGATGATGGGCTTCCTCAAATGCCCGACGTCTTGATGAGCAAGCAAGTTGGATGCACACCCACTTAGTTTCGGTTTGAGCTTTCATACACTTATAGCTCTAGTGCATCCGTTGCATGGCAATCCCTACTCCTCATATTGACATCAATTCATGGGAATCTCCATAGCTCGTTGATTAGCCGCGTTGATGTGAGACTTTCTCCCTTTTTGTCTTCTCCACACAACCTCCATCATCATATTCTATTCCCCCTGTAGTGCTATATCCATGGCTTGCGCTCATGTCTTGCGTGAGGGTTGAAAATGCTGAAGCGCGTTAAAAAGTATGAACCATTGCTTGGCTGACACCGGGATGAGCATGAGGGGTACCTTGTGTTAAGAAAAGGGAGCATAAAAGACTATATGATTTTGTGGGGATAACGTTCTTTAGCATTGATATTTTGAAAGACATGATTTTTTGTTGGGATGCCCGAGTATTAAATTCTTTTATGTCAAATGATAGACTATTGCTTTGAATCACTCATGTCTTAATATTCATGCCATGATTATATTACATGATCAAGATTATGCTAAGTAGCATTCCACATCAAAAATTATCTTTTTTATTATTTAACTACTCAAGGACGAGCAGGAATTAAGCTTGGGGATGCTGATACGTCTCCATCGTATCTATAATTATTGATTGTTCCTTGCCAATATTATTCAACCCTCATATAATTTTGGCAACTTTTTATACTATTTTTGGGAGTAACATATTGATGCAGTGCGTAGTGCCAGTTCCTGTTTGTTGCATGTTTTTTGTTTCGCAGAAAACCCATATCAAACAGAGTCCAAACGGGGTAAAAACCGCCGAAGTTTTTTTTTGGAATATTTATGAATTTTGGGAAGTGGAATCAACGCGAGATGATGCTTGAGGGGCCCACGAGGCAGGGGGCACGCCCCTGTCTGTTACCCTTCTTTCGCTGCAAGAAAGCTAATATCTGGAAACAAATCACATTGAAAGTTCAATGCAATCAGAGTTACGGATCTCCGGGAATATAAGATATGGTGAAAGGGCAGAAGCAGAAACGCAGAAACAGAGAGAGACATAGAGACAGATCCAATCTCGGAGGGGCTCTCGCCCCTCCCACGCCATGGAGACCATGGACCAGAGGGGAAACCCTTCTACCAACTAGGGAGAAGGTCAAGCAAGAAGAAGAAGAAGGGGGGGGGGGTTCTCTCCCCTCTCTCCCGGTGGCGCCGAAACGCCACCGGGGCCATCATCATCACCGTGATCTACACCAACACCTCCATCATCTTCACCAATATCTCCATCAGCTTTATGCTTCATATTATTATCCAATGATGTGTTGCCATCCTATGATGTCTGAGTAGATTTTCGTTGTCCTATCGGTAATTGGTGAATTGCTATGATTGGTTTAATTTGCTTGTGGTTATGTTGCTGTCCTTTGGTGCCCATCATATGAGCGCGCGCGTGGATCACACCATAGGGTTAGTTGTATGTTGATAGGACTATGTATTGGAGGGCAAGAGTGACAAAAGCTTCAACCTAGCATAGACATTGATGCATACAGGATTGAAGGGGGACCAATATATCTTAATGCTATGATTGGGCTTTACCTTAATGAATGTTAGTAGTTGCGGATGCTTGCTAATAGTTTCGATCATAAGTGCATAGAATTCCAAGTCAGGGATGACATGCTAGCAGTGGCCTCTCCCACATAAAACTTGCTATCGGTCTACTAAAGTAGTAAATTGCTTAGGGACAATTTCACAACTCCTACCACCACTTTTACACACTCATTATACTAACTGTATTGCGTCTTTATCTAAACAGCCCTTATTTTTTATTTATGTGCTCTTTATATTTAATTGCAGTGAAGCTCTAGAGATTGAGATACATGCGCTGATGATTGGTATGGCGCTTGCTACACAGCATACAGAGATTCCGGTGTTGGTTCAGTCAAATTCTTCAACTGCCTTATCTTGTTTTTCAAATTTAAGTTTAGATCGTTTGGTGTATGGTCAGTTAGTGGCTGAAATTAAGGCTCTAATGAATGATAGGGTTTTGTTCCGCAGAGACTTCATACGTCACATAATAATGTTGCAGATTGTCCGACAAGGTACACTTGCTTTGTGCGAGCTATGGTTGTGTGGCTCGGCAGAGGGGCCCCATGTATTAAGGATCTCTTGCCCAAGGATTGTAGCTCTACCATGATGGAGTAAAACCCTTTTGATCTCGCAAAAAAAGAAGATGATATCATTTTTTCACATTACACATGCTCCTTGAGGACAACGGTAGCCATCGTGGTGATAGTACGAGTACTACTGTTGTATGTTGGATGCTGATTGATGTGGGGAAAGACTTAGCCGATATATATTTCCTAGGCATGCATACGAAGAAAAAAAATGTTGGGACATTTATATTTATACCCCTAATTTGTGCCCACTCTCAGAATTACTTCTAACTTTTTTATACTTCAGTTGTCTCCTAAAAATAATTTTAGGTCGCGAGAATGCCCTTCCATCTGATCAAAGTTGTTTGACTGAATTGAAAATTCATAAAAAATTCTTATGAATTCAGAAAATGCAAATAAGGCACCTAATTATGCATAAAAATAGGACGCTGATAACGCCCGCACGTGTGGCATACAAGACATCCGCCCACGCACCGTGTGTGGCTTATGTAGGAGGCACCCCACACGGGTCATGTGTGGCCGAACATTAGAACTGCCCCCATGTGTGGGCGCAGCTACTTCGTGCCACACACCCAACAAGTACTACTAATCCCACCCCGCGCGTCTGGCACGAACGAAAAATGCCCATACATCCTGGCGCAGCTACGTTAGTTACCCTCGAGATGAAGCTTTAGTTGCCATCCGGGATAGAAAATATAGTTGTAAAAGCATGGGAACTCTCTGTTTTGGTTAACTATAATTGCCATATCTAATTTATGGTAGTTGTTGCATGCAATCAAACCATAGTTGCCGTGTGCGATTAACTGCTTGCCACATGTGATCAAACAATAGTTGCCATGTGTGTTTACCAAGTTGTCATGTGCGTGCAACTGCAGTTGTCGTCTATCAACGAATCATTGTTGCCATGTGTGTTTACCTAGTTGCCGCATACGCGCAACTGCAGTTGCCATCTATCACCGTACGAGAGTGGTGTGGGCGAGGAGTAGTTCATCCACACGCGCGTGGACTGGTTGGTGACCGTGTTGGCGGGAACAGGTTCACCCATACGGCGCAGCTGGCAACCAAGCGCAGCGGGTCATCTATGAGAGCGCTCTACCGCACACAACACGCTATGCCTACGTGGCACTCGGATTACTTTAGGATTCGTGCACAAAAGAATTAAGACGGATCAAGGCGTGTGGGCGACGTGCAAATATGCCAACACGTATGGGCGTTATCATTTGGGTAAAAATATCACCTATACGCGCATGTAATTTACATTCATCTCCTACATGTGTATTTATTTGCATTAACCCTAAATAGTTTGCTTTTGTCATGAACGTCAATGACATGCGCATATAGGTGATGTTTTTATGAATATTTTGATATCTTGTTTTGCCTTCTTCTGATTTCATATGAATTTGTGATGAATTTTTAGAGTGTCGGTCTAGATGAAAGGGCATTCTGGCAAACTAAATTGTTTTTAGGGCCAAATTTTTGCACACTTTCAAATTATTGTTAAATTTGAGTAGTGAGTTCGAGTTAGGGGCATATATGTAAATGTCTCTTTTCTTTGTTGTGTGCATCGTGTGATGCAGAGTCCCGAGTTATCCCCTTTTCGAAGAATAAAAAATCCAACATTTCTATGCTTGGAGATGCATGGTAGGCTACAGTAGAAAATACGATTTTATTTTTGGCAGTACGGTAGCAAACAAGCATGATCGATAACTTTATTCAACATACGCTTGTGTAGAATATGCTACCCGTGCTGAACTAAAAGCAGGCATGTATTGGTGGCTGGACCCTTCCATATACTACCATTCTTTTAGATAAGCCTTGCCATACCCTGGGCATAATTATATTTTGTTGCTGGTACCCTCCCCCCCCCCCCCCCCCCCCTCACCCCCGCCCCCACCACCGTGCCCCCCCCCCCACCCCCGCGTCGCCTCCCATGTGAGACCTAGGCACCGCCAGCCTCCCATTCATGTGATCTCCTACCGCTGCCGCCGCCGGCGAGGGCCACATTGGTGGCGGGCCAGGCGCCAAAGGCACCCGGTCGTGTGGCTCGCAATGTGATCTCCCTAAGGTGGCTAGGGTGCCTCTTGCAGTGCATCTGTTGGCAGTAGTTAGGTCGGCGCCCCTAATTTGTTCAGCATTGGCCGGTGCTCCATGGCCCGACAGGGTGGGCTGTCCTGCTGGAGATGGATGGCGGCGGTGGCTGATACGTCTCTGTCGTATCTATAATTTTTGATTGTTCCATTCCAATATTATTCAACCCTCATATACTTTTGGCAACTTTTTCTACTATTTTTGGGACTAACATATTGATCCAGTGCCCAGTGCCAGTTCCTGTTTGTAGACTTGTTTTTTGATTCGCAGAAAACCCATATCAAACGGAGTCCAAACGGGATAAAAACGGACGGAGATTTTTTTTGGAATATTTATGAATTTTGGGAAGTGG
The DNA here is from genome assembly GCA_963921465.1 of Triticum timopheevii. Lineage (NCBI taxonomy): Eukaryota > Viridiplantae > Streptophyta > Magnoliopsida > Poales > Poaceae > Triticum > Triticum timopheevii. Next base: position 43,335,329 of record OY997272.1, on the reverse strand, counting down.
AATCAATGCGAGACGATGCTCGAGGGGCCCACGAGGCAGGGGGCACGCCCAAGGGGGGTGGGCGCACCCCTGACCCTCGTGGACACCCCATAAGGCGGTTGTTGCCCTTCTTTCGCCGCAAGAAAGCTAATATCCGTAAACAAATCACGTTGAAAGTTTCAATTCCATCAGAGTTACGGATCTCCGAGAATATAAGAAAGGGTGAAAGGGCATAACCAGAAAAGAATAAACAGAGAGAGACAGAGAGACAAATCCAATCTCGGAGGGGCTCTCGCCCCTCCCACGCCATGGAGACCATGGACTAGAGGGGAAACCCTTCTCCCATCTAGGGAGAAGGTAAAGGAAGAAGAAGAAGAAGGGGGGCTCTCTCCCCCTCTCTCCCGGTGGCGCCGGAACGCCGCCGGGGCCATCATCATCACCGTGATCTACGCCAACACCTCCGTTATCTTCACCAACATTTCCATCACCTTCCCCAATCTATCTACAGCGGTCCATTCTCCCGCAACCCGCTGTACCCTCTACTTGAACATGGTGCTTTATGCTTCATATTATTATCCAATGATGTGTTGCCATCCTATGATGTCTGAGTAGATTTTCGTTGTCCTATCGGTAATTGGTGAATTGCTATGATTGGTTTAATTTGCTTGTGGTTATGTTGATGTCCTTTGGTGCCCATCATATGAGCGCGCGCGTGGATCACACCATAGGGTTAGTTATATGTTGATAGGACTATGTATTGGAGGGCAAGAGTGACAGAAGCTTCAACCTAGCATAGAAATTGATGCATACGGGATTGAAGGGGGACCAATATATCTTAATGCTATGGTTGGGATTTACCTTAATGAACGTTAGTAGTTGCGGATGCTTGATAATAGTTCCGATCATAAGTGCATAGAATTCCAAGTCAGGGATGACATGCTAGCAGTGGCCTCTCCCACATAAAACTTGCTATCGATCTAGTAAAGTAGTCAATTGCTTAGGGACAATTTCACAACTCCTACCACCACTTTTCTACACTTGTTATACTAACTTTGTCACATCTTTATCTAAACAGACCCTAGTTTTTATTTACGTGCTCTTTATATTCTTGCAAACCTATCCTATCACACCTACAAAGTACTTATAGTTTCATACTTGTTCTAGGTAAAGCGAACGTTAAGCGTGCGTAGAGTTGTATCGGTGGTCGATAGAACTTGAGGGAATATTTGTTTTAGCTTTAGCTCCTCGTTGGGTTCGACACTCTTACTTATCGAAAGAGGCTACAATTGATCCCCTGTACTTGTGGGTTATCAAGGCCTTGGTCGACATGTGGTATGACCCGGCATGGCAGGCGCAACATGTGTAGAAGGGAAACGATCGCCAAAATGCCAGGTACGGCTCATGTCCAGGGGAGCCAGAACCTAACCGCTCTCAAGCAACACATGGTATGTGGATTAAGATGTTAACTTTTTCGCACGGTGCATCTTGGTTCATTAAACTTGATGGTTAATTTTGCAGGAGGCAACGGTTGGTCACCCGGCCCACATCCTGGATGCCTGGAAAGAAGGCCACAAGGGGAAGGATGGCGCCGAGTTCTGCAGCTTGTCGGTGCAGGAGAAGTACAAGACCTTCAAAGAGGTCTTCCAAAGAGGTGCACAGGGAGGACGTCGAACCTATGTCCAAGCCCCTTGTGCTAGAGCTTCTCGTCATTGTTGGCCAGGGGAAGGGCCATGGCCGCCACCTCCTTTGCAACGGGGCGATCACGACCTCCTCGCACAACAAGCTGCATGAGATACGCGCGTTGATCACCAGCTCAACTCCATCCATACGAAGTCGCCCAACCGCTGCGTCATGTGAGATAAAGCGTCTCAAGGTTAGCATCCTAACCTTTCATTCATGTCCATGCCTTGAAATAGCACCGTTTCAACCTATACTAGCCTAATGCCATATTACAAGATATCATGGACCAACAGGCTTCTGAATAGGAGCAAAGGCGGTTGGCTGAGCAGGAGAGCAAAAATAAGGAGCGAGCAGACATGAATGACAGGTTGAAGCTACTCGAGAATCAACTACAAGTAGAACATGCTCTTAACTAGATATGAACATTCATTATATAGAGACGAACCACCCTCACGCGACTCTACTCTGATAGGTTCTTATGCAATCTCGAAGCAGTGGAAGTGATGCCCCTCCTCCTCCTCCGGAATCTTAACCCGATGGCCCCTCCTACTCCTCAAGATGATCTATGAACTTGTGACCTTCTACGTGACATGCACGTGTTTTGCAAGTAGTGAACGTCCATAACTTAACAATATGTATGAATTTGTGAACTTGTGTGTGATGTGTACTAGTGTGAAACATTCGCCTATATATGTGGACAACTTCAAATTATGCCTATGTGTGTGTTGTGTTACTCGATGAATTACTAGGGAGCTACGAGCTCCCACATTCATTTGTTATGATACCATTTTTGCACTGCATATATATACCGATATTGCACTGTAGTCATTTTCAGTTGCAGGGATCAGACAAGAAAGAGCTGAGAAACAGAAGCAAATGGGACACATTTCCGAGGGCAACACTCGGAAACAAATAGGCTACCGAGAGCAGCACTTGGGAAAGGGGTCGTCTGAGAACTGAAACTAATGTTGTGCCACACCTTTTCCAAGTGCTGCTCTGGAAAAAAGAAGTCAGCTGAGCAGTACTTCACTTCACTACTACAGTGGTGCGACTCTTTTCCGAGGGCTGTGACCCTCGGTAAAAGGTCAGCTGCCATGTGGGACATCTAGTCCCACTGCTCAGTTTCGAAGGGTTGAGCCAATAGTCGTATGTCCAGAATTGCCGAGAGGAGCTCTTGGCAAAATATCGCGATATTATTCTTTTCAAATATTTAGGAAACAATATATAACTTTTATTGATAAATGTGACCAGTGGGACCACATTGTCAGGTGGAGAAAATGTCTTCACTGATAATTGCCGAGAGCCACTCTCGGTATAGGCCACCCCAAGTGAGGTCGCCGTTAGTTCCAAACTGGTAGGCCTGGTGGCCCCCCCTTTGCCATGTGTGGCTCTCGGCGACTGCACCATTTGCCGTGCGGTGCTTGTTCGCCGTGAGACCATGACGACAACGGCAGTTAGTTGCCGTGAAGACAGGTTTGCCGAGTGTAGCTCTCGGCGTCTCTTAGTTTGCTGAGTGCCCGTGTTTTGGCTCTCGACGAAGACCCCGACACCCGGCGTATAGGAAAATTCCAGTAGTGCCTATTTGATTTTAGCGGCAATCTCCTACTTGTCATTTCATTTGAGAACACTTTATTTTTACAATAGATATGATGAATTAACGAGTCACATCATCCAACAATGATAGATGGTAGAGAACCCCTAAGCATATGCACCATTAGTGAGTTTGAGGCGCTACTTTTTTTTTTTAAGAAAAGTTTCATGCGCTACTTTGCTTTGCTTTTTCCCAAAAAAAAGGAGAAGAAAACGAAATACTCAAGTCATGTTACCAAATGGGCCAGGTCTAAGCCTCTGTTTTCAGGACACGTTGGGCCATTTGGGACACACAGGCACACCGATGCCAGATCTCGTACAGCTTCAAAAGGCCCTTCAAAGAGTCCAAATCCCAGTCATAAGCGTTCGCCCGGCCTCTTCCCTGAAATCCCTCCCGTACAGACTAGGGTATCTCACCAGCGGCGGGATGGGCGGCAACGCCACGGAGATTGCCCTCCTCGAGCACCGCCACCATTCCTCTCCCCAGGAGATGGCCACGCTGCCGATCCCGAACGAGCTCCTGGCTGAAATATTCGTTCGCCTGCCCACCCAAGCCGACCTCGCCCACGCCTCTGCGGCCTGCGTCACCTTCCGCCGCGTCGTCGCCGACCGCTCCTTCCCCCGGTTGTACCGCAAGCTCCATGCCGTTCCCTGTTAGACTGTGTATACGTAGCCTCTGTATATCTGTATTGTAACGTTGTATTGTACCC